>OU744726.1:49821058-50228162 GCA_916613615.1 Steromphala cineraria
AAGCAAGTCTTGACTACACTAATATATATATAGTAGAGTTAGTCCTGTTCCCTGACTGTATAGAATAGGAGCCCTGAGTACAGTCTAGTCCATATAAAGCAAGTCTTGACTACACTAATATATATATAGTAGAGTTAGTCCTGTTCCCTGACTGTATAAAATAGGAGCCCTGAGTACAGTCTAGTCCATATAAAGCAAGTCTAGACTACACTAATATATATATAGTAGAGTTAGTCCTGTTCCCTGACTGTATAGAATAGGAGCCCTGAGTACAGTCTAGTCCATATAAAGCAAGTCTTGACTACACTAATATATATATAGTAGAGTTAATCCTGTTCCCTGACTGTATAGAATGGGAGCCCTGAGTACAGTCTAGTCCATATAAAGCAAGTCTTGACTACACTAATATATATATAGTAGAGTTAGTCCTGTTCCCTGACTGTATAGAATAGGAGCCCTGAGTACAGTCTAGTCCATATAAAGCAAGTCTTGACTACACTAATATATATATAGTAGAGTTAGTCCTGTTCCCTAACTGTATAGAATAGGAGCCCTGAGTACAGTCTAGTCCATATAAAGCAAGTCTAGACTACACTAATATATATATAGTAGAGTTTGTCCTGTTCCCTGACTGTATAGAATAGGAGCCCTGAGTACAGTCTAGTCCATATAAAGCAAGTCTTGACTACACTAATAACTTTGTTTTAAGTATATGTACATGTTCTGTTACCCTAGCTACTGACATTGAAAAATTATATATAGTAGAGTTAGTCCTGTTCCCTGACTGTATAGAATAGGAGCCCTGAGTACAGTCTAGTCCATATAAAGCAAGTCTTGACTACACTAATATATATATAGTAGAGTTAGTCCTGTTCCCTGACTGTATAGAATAGGAGCCCTGAGTACAGTCTAGTCCATATAAAGCAAGTCTAGACTACACTTATATATATATAGTAGAGTTAGTCCTGTTCCCTGACTGTATAGAATAGGAGCCCTGAGTACAGTCTAGTCCATATAAAGCAAGTCTAGACTACACTAATATATATATAGTAGAGTTAGTCCTGTTCCCTGACTGTATAGAATAGGAGCCCTGAGTACAGTCTAGTCCATATAAAGCAAGTCTAGACTACACTAATATATATAGCAGAGTTAGTCCTGTTCCCTGACTGTATAGAATAGGAGCCCTGGGTACAGTCTAGTCCACATAAAGCAAGTCTAGACTACACTAATATATATAGCAGAGTTAGTCCTGTTCCCTGACTGTATAGAATAGGAGCCCTGAGTACAGTCTAGTCCATATAAAGCAAGTCTAGACTACACTAATATATATATATATATATATAGTAGAGTTAGTCCTGTTCCCTGACTGTATAGAATAGGAGCCCTGAGTACAGTCTAGTCCACATAAAGCAAGTCTAGACTACACTAATATATATAGCAGAGTTAGTCCTGTTCCCTGACTGTATAGAATAGGAGCCCTGGGTACAGTCTAGTCCACATAAAGCAAGTCTAGACTACACTAATATATATAGCAGAGTTAGTCCTGTTCCCTGACTGTATAGAATAGGAGCCCTGAGTACAGTCTAGTCCACATAAAGCAAGTCTAGACTACACTAATATATATAGCAGAGTTAGTCCTGTTCCCTGACTGTATAGAATAGGAGCCCTGGGTACAGTCTAGTCCACATAAAGCAAGTCTAGACTACACTAATATATATAGCAGCGTTAGTCCTGTTCCCTGACTGTATAGAATAGGAGCCCTGAGTACAGTCTAGTCCACATAAAGCAAGTCTAGACTACACTAATATATATAGCAGAGTTAGTCCTGTTCCCTGACTGTATAGAATAGGAGCCCTGGGTACAGTCTAGTCCACATAAAGCAAGTCTAGACTACACTAATATATATAGCAGAGTTAGTCCTGTTCCCTGACTGTATAGAATAGAAGCCCTGAGTACAGTCTAGTCCACATAAAGCAAGTCTTGACTACACTAATATGTATATAGTAGAGTTAGTCCTGTTCCCTGACTGTATAGAATAGGAGCCCTGAGTACAGTCTAGTCCATATAAAGCAAGTCTAGACTACACTAATATATATATAGTAGAGTTAGTCCTGTTCCCTGACTGTATAGAATAGGAGCCCTGAGTACAGTCTAGTCCATATAAAGCAAGTCTTGACTACACTAATATATATATAGTAGAGTTAGTCCTGTTCCCTGACTGTATAAAATAGGAGCCCTGAGTACAGTCTAGTCCATATAAAGCAAGTCTAGACTACACTAATATATATATAGTAGAGTTAGTCCTGTTCCCTGACTGTATAGAATAGGAGCCGTGAGTACAGTCTAGTCCATATAAAGCAAGTCTTGACTACACTAATATATATATAGTAGAGTTAATCCTGTTCCCTGACTGTATAGAATAGGAGCCCTGAGTACAGTCTAGTCCATATAAAGCAAGTCTTGACTACACTAATATATATATAGTAGAGTTAGTCCTGTTCCCTGACTGTATAAAATAGGAGCCCTGAGTACAGTCTAGTCCATATAAAGCAAGTCTAGACTACACTAATATATATATAGTAGAGTTAGTCCTGTTCCCTGACTGTATAGAATAGGAGCCCTGAGTACAGTCTAGTCCATATAAAGCAAGTCTTGACTACACTAATATATATATAGTAGAGTTAATCCTGTTCCCTGACTGTATAGAATAGGAGCCCTGAGTACAGTCTAGTCCATATAAAGCAAGTCTTGACTACACTAATATATATATAGTAGAGTTAGTCCTGTTCCCTGACTGTATAGAATAGGAGCCCTGAGTACAGTCTAGTCCATATAAAGCAAGTCTTGACTACACTAATATATATATAGTAGAGTTAGTCCTGTTCCCTAACTGTATAGAATAGGAGCCCTGAGTACAGTCTAGTCCATATAAAGCAAGTCTAGACTACACTAATATATATATAGTAGAGTTAGTCCTGTTCCCTGACTGTATAGAATAGGAGCCCTGAGTACAGTCTAGTCCATATAAAGCAAGTCTTGACTACACTAATATATATATAGTAGAGTTAGTCCTGTTCCCTGACTGTATAGAATAGGAGCCCTGAGTACAGTCTAGTCCATATAAAGCAAGTCTAGACTACACTTATATATATATAGTAGAGTTAGTCCTGTTCCCTGACTGTATAGAATAGGAGCCCTGAGTACAGTCTAGTCCATATAAAGCAAGTCTAGACTACACTAACATATATATAGTAGAGTTAGTCCTGTTCCCTGACTGTATAGAATAGGAGCCCTGAGTACAGTCTAGTCCATATAAAGCAAGTCTAGACTACACTTATATATATATAGTAGAGTTAGTCCTGTTCCCTGACTGTATAGAATAGGAGCCCTGAGTACAGTCTAGTCCATATAAAGCAAGTCTTGACTACACTAATATATATATAGTAGAGTTAGTCCTGTTCCCTGACTGTATAGAATAGGAGCCCTGAGTACAGTCTAGTCCATATAAAGCAAGTCTAGACTACACTAATATATATATAGTAGAGTTAGTCCTGTTCCCTGACTGTATAGAATAGGAGCCCTGGGTACAGTCTAGTCCACATAAAGCAAGTCTTGACTACACTAATATGTATATAGTAGAGTTAGTCCTGTTCCCTGACTGTATAGAATAGGAGCCCTGAGTACAGTCTAGTCCACATAAAGCAAGTCTTGACTACACTAATATGTATATAGTAGAGTTAGTCCTGTTCCCTGACTGTATAGAATAGGAGCCCTGAGTACAGTCTAGTCCATATAAAGCAAGTCTAGACTACACTAATATATATATAGTAGAGTTAGTCCTGTTCCCTGACTGTATAGAATAGGAGCCCTGAGTACAGTCTAGTCCATATAAAGCAAGTCTAGACTACACTAATATATATATAGTAGAGTTAGTCCTGTTCCCTGACTGTATAGAATAGGAGCCCTGGGTACAGTCTAGTCCACATAAAGCAAGTCTTGACTACACTAATATGTATATAGTAGAGTTAGTCCTGTTCCCTGACTGTATAGAATAGGAGCCCTGAGTACAGTCTAGTCCATATAAAGCAAGTCTAGACTACACTAATATATATATAGTAGAGTTAGTCCTGTTCCCTGACTGTATAGAATAGGAGCCCTGGGTACAGTCTAGTCCACATAAAGCAAGTCTTGACTACACTAATATGTATATAGTAGAGTTAGTCCTGTTCCCTGACTGTATAGAATAGGAGCCCTGAGTACAGTCTAGTCCATATAAAGCAAGTCTTGACTACACTAATATATGTATATAGTAGAGTTAGTTATGTTCCCTGACTGTATAGAATAGGAGCCCTGAGTACAGTCTAGTCCATATAAAGCAAGTCTAGACTACACTAATATATATATAGTAGAGTTAGTCCTGTTCCCTGACTGTATAGAATAGGAGCCCTGAGTACAGTCTAGTCCATATAAAGCAAGTCTAGACTACACTAATATGTATCTGCTAGGGAACCAAGAAAGAAAAATATCTGTCATTATTTGTTCATCATATTTACCATTAATGTGAATATGTATCTTAGAGGAAATTATCCTGATTAAATAACGTTATTCTTGAGACCCTTTAAGTTACTTTTACGCAGATCCAGTTAAATGGACGAATTAATAGTGCCGATTTAAATTTTTATTATTTCTTAAATACTCATTAAAATCATATTTGTAAATATTATAATATTTAAAATGTAAGATTTTATTTGCGTGAATTCAAAATATTTTAATAATGCATTTTTGTATGACAATGTGCATTTTGGAATAATGAAGAATTTTTTTAATTTGACATTTAGGCTTAAGTTTAAAGTAGGTCCGAGTGGCCACTCACTTGACCTGTTCATGATAGACTCTAAATTCTGTAAGTTTTTATTTTTTATTTATTCATTAGTAGATTAATCTCAGGAACAAAATTTGTAATGTAAAATTAAAGCTATATAGTACTAGAGATTGTGAGTCAGACTTGATGAATGTAGCTATAGTTCACCCATGTGGTCAAACTAGTGACCACTCCGTCCTGGTCAGAAAGTAGTCCCGGTCACAGGGTGTGGCACACCTACATGTGTGACGTCACAGTAGAGTGTCAACAAAGTAATCGCTTCTTTAGAACTTGTAACAGTACTCATGTTTTACTATGTTTATTATTAGTCAAATATATACAGATATGCATTGTCAGTTAATAAGGTGTCTTCAGTTCACATAGTAATAGCCTCTGTATTTTCACATAAAATAACATAGGAATAAAAGTTCTTCTTGAAATAGTTTTTTTTATTGCTTACTTTATTTGACATAATTGTTTGCTTGTTGTTGGTTGAATTCATTTGTTTATGTTAGATTTAAGTTTATATGATTTGAAGAAATTAAAAGTTGTTGATGAAAGGTTTCATCACCCAATGTGACTGCTGTAATATTTTGCAAGTGATGATGTTATCTTATATCAATGTAAATGTGAAAACGTAAAAGTCTTCTGTAAAAAAACGTCCAAAGGGAATTGCACATTTTGTTGCACGGTATAATTTGTGTACTCAGTAATGGACCATAATGAAATGTTTGTTGCTATTTGTTTGAATAGCATAGTAATTGATACTTTCTTCGATTCGTTTTCTTAGATTCTGATGATCAAAATGTCTTTATCAATTTTATCAAGAACACACATTTATATTTATTTATTTTTAGATAAGCAAATAGGGCGCTATAAAAATTCTGTGTATTATTATTATTATTATTATTATTATTATTATATCTATTTAAGTTGAAATACACTCCTTATCCATGAAAAATCCTTTATACAAATGTATGCCTACATGATTTTTTAAAAAAATGACGTCATGGTTGCATCATAAAATTACCTATCATCCAAAGGTATTAATCTATGGTTTTCAGTTTGTATGATTTCAGTCTCGAAAGAAAATCTACTCAAAAGAATCTTTTGTATATTTGTATATTGTCACTCATATATGTTATAAATAAACACACATTTAAATATATCTGTTTTATTAATAAACAATATCATGATATTATCATACCGACATATTGGAATACATTCCTGAATGTGATGCAGTTTCTGTATTGAGTTTTAATATCAGAAACAAATCAGGGGTTAAAAATAAAATTCACATGATGTTAGATGTTTCAGGCTCAAAACGGTACAGTTTTGTCTTCAGTAACTTTTTGCTTTGAAAATGGTGTCCCTGGTAATGCATAGCTTGAAACATCTTCTGCAGACCAAGTTACCAAGATCCTGGCGGGATTCGAACCACGGACCTCTTGATCTGAAGCTGAACTGCGCTATCCCACCACTGGCTGTGTTTGAGAAAAAATGTTTTGTGACAGGAGTTTCTTACCAGTTCATTGTGTTTGTTAAAGGTAGCAAGGTCGGGCATGGAATTGATTATGAACTTTTCTTGAATGTAAAGGATGCATTTCCTGAAACTCGGAACATGGTTTATCCTTGTCAATGATTGACGCTTCAAGTGCTTTAAATTCTTTTGGTGATGCTGGTATCCTACGTATATTTGAAAAAAATTATTGTTTTGGAATTGTTCAGACAAGTTAATTATGCTACTAATCACTTATATTTGAAATAAACAAATTCTGACAAAACTTTAGAGTTATAGTCAGTGAGTAGTTTGATAAATAAAACGTCATTCAATTTACCTTCCTATGAACGAAGCAAAACTCTCATTTCAGTTCCATAATCAGGTGCTTTGAGAGGGAACTTTTTATAGTTCATTCACGCTATCAGGAGTAGGTACCCCCATGATTATGAAATCTTTTACTGGCTTGTATAATACAAAACCTATAGTATTTCTGTCACGGTGACATTGGAACAGATTGGGAACTATCTGGGGATGCTCTCAAATGCAAAAGAGTCCAGGAAAAATCATGATATACACCTACGCATTACTTACGCACCTTGGTTTAATCAATACGAACTGTGCAATTCTTAAGAAAAACTCAAATGTAATTAACCCATAACGCCCGTTTTCGACGGACTGAGGGGTTAAAAGAAAACCAAGTTTGTTCATTTCTATTTAAAATAAAATGTTCACTGTGTTTAAAAATGGAATTTAAGTCATATGTTCTGTTTGCATGCACAAATGATAGACATCTTTGAAATATTATTCATATAGAAAAGAAAAAAACTGTACGTAATAGCAAATTTGCTATGGGTTCTCGGGAGGTTTTATCAGGGGAGTGTATAGTCATGTTGAAAGGTAAATGAAAATTTCTTTTAATTTTGATATCCTCCCATTCAATTTATAACTATCACAATGGAATATCTGATTTGCATCCCATCACTTCTTGCTAAAAATATTCTTTACTTAATTAGTTTTAGACTAGTATTCGGTGTCAACATAAATATATGTAAAATGCAGAGAAGTCTTATATAGACCTTAATCTATATATAGATGGCAACAGTGTCAGCCAAAAACACATAACTAAAAAACGTCAACGATTTCAACAAAAATGTCATGGCTGTACAAGATAATACATTTTGGACCCACATGCTGTAATAAAATGTCCAATCAATAAATGAAATACTGTATGATGTCCCCGCCATTTATTCAATATTTGGTGAGAGATGTGTCACACATTGTATGATATGGTGTGAAGAATTACATTTTAAACAAAATTGACATATTGAAATATATGATCCTACATGAAGGTAAAATTGAGTCAAGCATGTCTCTTGAAGTTAGATTTATGGAGTGATTATTCATAATATTTACCCATTTCTTCCAGTTATCAAAGTAGTTCAATATTCATTGAGTCATTGAATATATACAGGGATACTTGAAATTGATAGGTTCAAAATGTTTTTTTTCTGATTGATGAAAACGATTAAATATTTTCCTGGCTTACGTAAAAAAACGCCTTTTAAAATGACTTTAAAGAAGCTTGTTAGTTTCGGCCTCGTTCTTTAACTATAATATAGTTCAGGGCAAAACAACACTTTATTGCAAAACACATGATGGTTAGGGCTAGTTTATTTCTTAAACTGTTTATTCTTATAAAACATCCGTAAAATACGTTATCAAAGTTATCAAATACACTCTCTTTCATGCATGCATAATAAAACTGTTTAGTTAAACGCAGCGTGCTTCGTTAAAATTAATTAGTTTCTTAGCTATTGTTATGCTTACCATATCTACTGTTTCAATTCTTTTTTTCCGACACCAAACTTTGCTGAACATGTCGTTAATACAATAACGTTATATCTTTCGAATCTTTTATTGTATTTCAGTAGTAATGAATTAAGTATCAACAGACAATTAATGCAAGCCATGTTTGGATTTCATTATTTATGTTTCAACTTCCATGGCTTATGTTCTATTACAACAAAGTGATACCATTGTGATGGCCACTTCAGTGATAATGATGATTTTCATCAGTTTCATTTTGAAATACTATGTTCTACAATTTAGTCAGATATTTATTTTAACATTAACTTGAATTGCTAGTTTGAACCTTAAACATTATGTTAGCTAAAGAGTGGCTATAAAAATGACACTTTAGCTAATTTAAGAGATGGTTCTCATTTAAGTAACTTTATAAGAGAATTGGAAGGGGGAAGCATCTTCCGCACACATCGGGCGAGATATGCATGAATTTCTTGTAAATGCATATCTCGCCATTTGCGTTCGGAATATAAGGGGGAGGTGACAAAAGCAATGTTTGCATTTAAAATGTAAAATCATCACATAAGTCCTTTGACTTATGCACAATTTTGTTGTTTTATATTCAGACAAACAACAACATGACACATCCTTAGTTTTAAAGTTTCAGTTATCGTATTTATAATTTGAATATGTGATCAAAAGATATGGGTTGTTAAAAGTAATAAAAATCTATATAGATGTATATCTTGCATCATTTGTAAATAAACCTGCGTATTCTAGTGCAAACATCATGTAATTTAGAATGTCTTTGAGGCATCCTATATATATAGCATTTTGGAAACAAAACGGATAATGTTAAAATTTCACTATATAACTTAACGTTCAGTTTGCGTTAACATATTCGTATGTCATACCTAACAGATAACCGTATCATATTCGGCAAGGTATTGAAGTGACCAGGGGTCAAAATTTCGAAATCACTATTTTGATTTTTTTTCTCAACAAAACGCTTCATATCTGATCATCAGCTTTATATCTTAGTTATATTTGTACCTTTGCACTATAGGGCATTGAAAGTGCGCAAATTGTTTTCTTACAAAGTATATCTGGAATATTTTAATCGAAATTTAAGAAAATCCGAATTTCACAAACATGACCCCATCCGTCTCTTTAACCTTGCCAAATATCGAAATTCAGCAGCAATGACGAGACGATCTCGAAATATGGTTTTTGAAGAGCCGTTTAACACATGGGTAATTGGTGATCCTATGTCAGTTCTCCTAGAGTATTTTATTGACGTCCAAACGATACTCAAATTACATGATATATGCACTAAGATACACAAGCAAATGAACAAACTTATGGCACGCAGCTGTACATGACAATTTCAATGTAAATAAAATTTATGAAGACTCTCAAAAAACCTCAATGACATCACTAAAGGTATGTTGAAGTAATCCAATGTTGCTATTTTAACTTTTTACATTGCTAAATGTTGTAATATTTTGACCTCTTGAAAAGCAAGCTTTAATCGACAGTACATTTCTTTGAGACTGGTCTCTTGTATATGAATTACATTATATGAAATGTAGTTTCTAAAAATTATGTTAGTCTGATACATGTCTAGACACTTTCTGGTCTGATAAACTTCAATAGGAGGAGAGAAAGATCAAAATCTGTCAAAAATCTTGGACTTCACTTGGACTCAGATCTCTCCTTGAAGACTCATATAGATAAAGTCTGCAAATCATGTTATTTCCACTTACGAAACATCAGCAGCATCAGAAACTCCCTGACTACAACAGCAACTCATGCCCTTGTCCGCTCTCTAGTTCTTTCCAAGTTAGACTACTGTAATGCAACATTCTATGGACTTCCCGAAAATCTGCTAACAAAACTTCAAAAAGTGCAAAATTCTGCTGCTCGAATAGTAAACAAAGTTCCCTCCGGAGTCCACATAACACCAGTTCTTCAATCTCTGCACTGGCTATATATAGCTACCAGTAAGGGGCAGAATCGAATTCAAAGTCCTGAGTCTGGCCTACCAGTGTTACCACCATACTTCTCCAGAGTACCTAGTTGAGCTTGTCAGTAAGCATAATCCAAACAGAGCGCTCCGATCGGCAGATCAACTCCTTCTGAACATTCCCAGGCAGAAACTCAAAGCTTTTGGATTCCGATCTTTCAACTACGGTGCTCCTCAGTTGTGGAACCAATTGCCCACTGAACTAAAACTGTCACCCTCAATTGACTCATTTAAAAGCTCCCTGAAAACCCACCTGTTCAGAAAGTATTTCAACTGAGAACACTAAGTTCATTGACTATCACTGTTCCAATTACTTTTAAATACTTGCTTTTATCTTATATATATTTATTATGTAGCGCTTTGAGCAGACTTCATTGTCTGGAATTCAGCGCATTATAAATACACATATTATTTATTATTATTATGACTGAGGCAAGACTATCCCCCTGCTGTAGGCAAAATTGCACAGAGTGTTCTCTAACAATAGACGTTTTCCTCTTATTGTAACAATCAAATGGAGCAAAAAGAACACATTCTCGCATTCAAACTTTTGTCAACGTCAAGTGTTTGAAAAAATGGATCAATAGGTGGCTTCAATACTTCATATAGACGATATAAACACGGATGAAAACAACGAAACATAAAAATGAGAGAAGCTCTCATAAAATATCAACTTCAAGTCGTATTGCTTCATACAAGAAGAACCATGACTTCTCCAGTTTGAATTTGCAAATTTAAGCATTTTCGTCTGATTAAAATCTGAATAGTTCCGAAGAAGTCTATGGGAATCGAACATGTCACTACGATAGGTTTCCTCTCCACTGAGTCCTAGTGTAGAGTATTCAATATCTCCTGCAGTTGATATATTGGATGTTTTATTCCTCGGAACTAGGCCGATATTAATCAGACTGATTCGTGTTGCTTTGAATAATGTCATCATAGGACAAAATCTATGAAAAATGCTTTTATTCTCAACTAATTAAATAAGTACTTTATGAAATGAACCTTAATTTCGTTATACATGGGAACTGACATATCAGGAATAATTTCATAATTTTTGAAGTGGTCAAATAATATTTTATATTTTTACAAATGAAAAGAATTAGTTCTGAATATATTGTTTTATAATTAATTCAGATTTTATCAAAAATGTTATGTGCTGTTATTTTATTATCATACCTTGGTAGTTTAAACTATCTTTCCATGTCAAAAATACATGTTCATCAAAATAAGGTTATACATTTTAAAGTATAGGTAAGAACTTGGAATAAAACTAATGTTCGTTATTTGCATGAATTCAAATGAATCCCTCTGGCGTGAAATCAGCCGAGAGGTGTCGCTGCAAGCAGGAAGTGATCAAGGTAGGTTGGGGTGTAACAGTACTAACAGTTACACTCGGAATTAAACGATCAAAGATGATAAAGTGTCATGCAGTTATCGCTATTAGATGTCTTTTAAGCAGAATACAATGTGAAAATCGTTGTAAATGAAACCAACACATCTATTCGCTTCTTTATAGGTCAAACAGGCTGTGTAGATCGTATTGTGCATAAAGGGAGGTAACTTCTGCTATACTTGTTTACCAGACGAAGCCTGTCAGAAAACTAGAGCAAAACAAATATATGATTTACGTTATGTTTTGTCAATATATAATAATATGATTTAACTTCAAAGTTGATTACTGCAAAGGATTGTTGGATAAAAAGATAAATAGCAGTCAAACGTATTTATTTATCTATTAAACGCATTTTGAAAAGTCATGGAAATTTATTATATAATTATACTTCAAAGTTGATTACTGCAAAGGATAGTTTGATAAAAAGATAAAAATCATTCAAACGAAATCTATTTAACTATTAAACGCAGTTTTGAAAGTCATGGAATTTTTTTAGGGGAACTGTTATCTTGTTTTAGTTTGATAAGTTTGATTTAATGTGTTGTATTTTGCTAAAAAACAGTTAATCTATGACAGGTAATCTTTGGCAGGTAATCTATAACAGGTAATCTATAACAGGTAATCTATGACAGGTAATCTTTGGCAGGTAATATATAACAGGTAATCTATAACAGGTAATCTATGACAGGTAATCTATGACAGGTATTCTATGACAGGTAATCTATAACAGGTAATCTATGACAAGGTAATCTATGACAGGCAATCTATGACAGGTAATTTATGACAGGTAATCTATGACAGGTAATCTATGAAAAGGTAATCTATGAAAAGGTAATCTATGACAGGTCATCTTTGACAGGTAATCTATGACAGGTAATCTTTGACAGGTAATCTATGACAGGTAGTCTTTGACAGGTAATCTATGACAGGTAATAATCTATGACAGGTAATAATCTATGACAGGTAATCTATGACAGGTAGTCTTTGACAGGTAATCTATGACAGGTAATATTTGACAGGTAATCTATGACAGGTAGTCTTTGACAGGTAATCTAGAACAGTTAATCTATGACAGGTAATCTTTGGCAGGTAATCTATAACAGGTAATCTATAACAGGTAATCTATGACAGGTATTCTATGACAGGTAATCTATAACAGGTAATCTATGACAAGGTAATCTATGACAGGTAATCTATGACAGGTAATCTATGACAGGTAATCTATGAAAAGGTAATCTATGAAAAGGTAATCTATGACAGGTCATCTTTGACAGGTAATCTATGACAGGTAATCTTTGACAGGTAATCTATGACAGGTAATCTATGAAAAGGTAATCTATGACAGGTAATCTATGACGAGTAATCTATGAAGGTAATCTATGACAGGTAATCTTTGACAGGTAATCTATGACAGGTAATATATGACAGGTAATCTATGACAGGTAATCTACGACAGTTAATCTATGACAAGTAATCTATGACAGGTAATCTATGACAAGGTAATCTATGACAGGTAATCTATGACAGGTAATCTTTGACATGTAGTCTATGACAGATAATCTTTGACAAGCAATCTTTGACAGGCAATCTATGAAAGGTCATCTTTGACAGGTAATCTATGAAAAGGTAATCTATGACAGGTAATCTATGACAGGTAATCTTTGACATGTAATCTATGACAGGTAATTTATGACAGGTAATCTTTGACAGGTAATCTTTGACAGGTAATCTATGAAAGGTAATCTTTGACAGGTAATCTATGACAAGTCATCTATGACAGGTAATCTTTGACAGGTCATCTATAACAGGTAATCTATGACAGGTAATCTATGACAGGTAATCTATGACACGTAATCTTTGACAGGTAATCTATGAGCTGATGTGATGAAGGAGAACATGCTCCATTGATAATGACAACTTTTTTATTGTAATATATGCAACGGTATGGTTCAGATAATATGAGTATTACCAAGCAAATGATAAATGAATTTGAGCAAAGGTTCAAAAGAAAAAGATCATGTTGATCCCAATGATTCACTAACTTTGGGGTTTGTGAGATATTCAGTTGAAGTTAGGTCTTATAAATTTTCCTGAATGCAAAATAATTCCATTCTATCTTTTTTTATACAATAGCAAGAGTTCAAACATTACATCCCTTACAGATGGACGCTCTCACCAAACTGAATGAACACTTCCTGTCCTGTAATATATGCACAGAGACCTTCAAGGACCCCTGTACTCTTGGCTGCTACCACACCTTCTGTAGAAAATGTCTGACCAAATACACCAAAACTCGACGAAACGCCATCACTGCCAAGTCCATACTGTGTCCAAACTGTAACCAGATGACGAAGGTTCCTCGACCGCAAGAACCAGTTAACCTGTGGTGTCAACAGTTCAAGCCGAGTTTCCTTATACAAGGTCTCCTGGATTCATTCGCTGGTCAGGAGAGCTCTGGTAATTCATCAATCTTAACTTAAACTCAGTTAAGTACTCTTGTTGATAAAATCTTAAAATAAACAAAATCTCTTGATTTAGTAGTGAACTACATTCTGATATAGCCGAATCTTATCTTACAATTTTTTATATTTAATTCATATACTTGAATGTTTTTCAATTTTTTAAAACGTCGATGAAAGGATAAATCCTATGTTAATGAACTATTTATGCCATTCTCTTTCAGACCCTTTTGATGACTGTTGTTTCACCTGTGAGCATACGGGGAAGACAACACAGGCCACATCAGTGTGTGAAGATTGCGACACAAAGTTCTGTGAAGCCTGTGCTAAAGTTCACTTAGCATCCCCTCGTAGATCAGATCACGTGATTTCACCCCTAGGAGCTGCATTAACTCCACAAATCAAGACACGTAAAGTTATGTGCCGCGAGCACAACTGTTTGGTTGAGTTTTGCTGCAGAGATTGTCAGAAAGCTGTTTGTAACAAATGCTGTATCGTCTACCACAGGAAATGTCACTCTGTTGTCACCCTCGACGCAATGATTCCTGAAATGAAACAAGTACTGCAGCAGAACTATGATGATATAGAGTTGTATCTACAACAAACAGGAAACACTTTGAAGAGTAGAAAATCAGAAGTTGAGGAAATCACACAACACAAATCTTTTCTGCAGTCAGAGATCAGAAGAGTCAGTCAGCAGGCTGTGGATCTGATCAGAAGGAAGGAGAAGAAACTCCTTGATGAACTGGAAACACTCACTGAGAAGCAGAGTGAAGAACTGAGAAGTCAGATAAAATCTGGAGAAATTGACATGCAGGTGTATGAACAATACACAGAATTCATCAAACAAGTCCTACAATCAAACAGTGCCATGGATGTATACGATATGTACACGCTGTGTCAGTCAGGGGAGATAACTGCTGAGATACAGAGAAAAGACAAACAAGAACAGAGAATAAAGAAAATTGTGTTTGAGAAACAGCTAGATGTTGATAATCTTGACAGGACCTTACAACTCGGTAATGTGAGATTAGTTGAAGACACGTCCAATCTTGAAGTAAGGCCAAGCCTAAAAGATGGACATAAAACCAGACCAACAGTCAAAAGTGAACCAAATCCTGTACAACTTCTGTCTACAGTCAATGCTAAATCAAACAATGATAAAAAGCAGCCAGATTCCTGTGACGTTGAAGTTTTGAATATCTGTGGTACAGAGACACTGGTTGTTACAGATTATCAGAATTCAAGTGTCAAGTCATGTTACACAAAAGATAAAACATTTCACTGCACATCTCTCAAACTTAATAAAACTCCTTTTACATTAACAAAGATAAGCCAGGACAGAGTAGCAGTATCTCACTACTCACACAACAGTATAGAACTAATCAAGCTGACTCCTGACCCGGTCCTGATCTCCACAATCAAAACAAAGAAGGAGTACAGATGTCTGACTGCTCTCAGTGACACGACTCTAGCTGCAGGTTGTAGAGATCCTCCCAGTATTGACGTCCTGGATCTGTCAGGGAGAGTCCTGAGATCTGTGATCACACCAAGCACTGGTCAACAGCTGATACAGATACCGTATTACATGTGTGCAACACGTCAGGGTTACATTGTAGTGTCAGATTTGGGGTCAGGTTCTGTCTACTGTGTAACACAACAGGGGGAGATAATCAACAGGTACAAGCTGACAGTAGGGTATGGGACAGGTGGTGTAACAACTACAGACACTGGTTCTGTTATCGTGGCTGATTACCATGACAACAAGATCGTCCAGCTGACAGAGACAGGGCAGTATGTGAGAGATCTGCTGACTATACAAGATGGGATTGTTAGTCCACATGGAATACGTGTACACGGGAACAAGCTGTATGTTACACAAACTGATAGTGAACATGTCAGAATATTTCAATTGTGAGCCAATGATCGAAAGCAAACAATGTATTTCCAGTATTCTATCTATGAATTGAGAGCAAAATAATATATTCCATTCCTGAAAATCATCTGTCTAAACCTGTTCTCTTATTGTAAACAATTTGTAGTATGAAATATGTTTTGTGAATGTGTTATACTTGACTATAAAAAGTATGTTGATGATCATATGTTATTAAAAAGATTGAAGAAACCTGACTTTAGTGCTATAAGAGTAAGCAGAATGATCTATTGTGATAAAGTTACACAGCTTGGGTTAAATAAGAAATGATTTCTTAACGGCAAATACTACAAGAAATAATCAGTCTGTCGAAATTGTGCATTCTCCACTGTAAGATATTGGTACTATGTAATACATCAGAATCTATCAGCAATGAATAACTTTTGAATAGTTTGTTTGCAATATTTTGAATTTTTAGAGCAATTTTAAATATCCTTAACAAAACCAATGAAACTGAAAATGTTACGTTAATAAGGATTAAAAATAATGTGTTGATTCTAATGATTTTGTTGAAGAAATATTTCTATTCCTGGTGAACCCTGTAAATCACAACAAACTGTGTCCTGATTAACAATGAACTTGTTTTATGAGTACGAAATGGAGATATTGATCATCTAAATTCTCCCCACTCTCTATGTCATCGGTACTAATGAAAATATGATACAATACCAATTGATTTGAATGTGTTTATCTACCTTCAGGGTAATTATGTAGGCAGCACTCTAAACAATACCAATCGATATAGATGGGTTTATCTACCTTCAGGGTAATTATGCTGGCATCACTCTAAACAATACCAATCGATTTAAATGTGTTTATCTACCTTCAGGGTAATTATGTAGGCAGCACTCTATACAATACCAATTAATTTAAATGTGTTTATCTACCTTCAGGGTAATTATGTATGCAGCACTCTAAACAATACCAATTGATTTAAATGTGTTTATCTACCTTCAGGGTAATTATGTAGGCATCACTCTAAACACTACCAATCGATATAAATGTGTGTATCTACCTTCAGGGTAATTATGTATGCAGCACTCTAAACAATACCAATCGATTTAAATGTGTTTATCTACCTTCAGGATAATTATGTAGGCATCACTCTAAACACTACCAATCGATATAAATGTGTGTATCTACCTTCAGGATAATTATGTATGCAGCACTCTAAACAATACCAATCGATTTAAATGTGTTTATCTACCTTCAGGATAAGTATGTAGGCAGCACTCTAAACAATACTAATCGATTTAAATGGGTTTATCTACCTTCAGGGTAATTATGTATGCAGCACTCTAAACAATACCAATCGATTTAAATGTGTTTATCTACCTTCAGGATAATTATGTAGGCAGCACTCTAAACAATACTAATCGATTTAAATGGGTTTATCTACCTTCAGGGTAATTATGTATGCAGCACTCTAAACAATGTACTAATATCTGGTCACAGCATCATATTAATGATAAAATTTCATGAATAATGCTTAGTTATTTTGCTCTTTATATGTGTTCATATTCTTATTCTAACGATAAATAATTCTTTATTTATATATTTATCTGTATATCTTTTGAAACTATCTCCTAAATTATAGCTGAGAAATGCAAGATCTCATTTTGTGCTTTTTTTGGGTTTTTTTTTGCAAATCTTGAAACGTTATAGTTAACTTCCTCAAGCATGTATCTCATCTTATTCTATTTTGAACAAAAATCAACAACAACTAATAGCATGAGCGCAAGGTCTGATTTTAATGAGGTTTCATTTGAAACAATGTCTTTGAAACAAAGGTGTATTTCATATAGAATAAGTTTGAAATATGGTCTTATTTCTATTGGTGCATTTCTGAAGGTCGCTATCTTTTCATGCATTTTGTATCACGTTATATATAATCTTAGAACAAGCAACTTTTCGTTTTCCTTTGAAATTTCGTAAAATCTGCTCCATCAGATCAAGTCCATACAATTGGCTACATGCATGTATTTGTATTATCATGGGAATAAATCGAAAGAGGTAAAGTTGATGGATTAAAAATAAAATTTGTAAACATATAATAAGTTTTGATGCTCATCATTTTGCAACTTTCTCCATGCACTGTTACTTTCATCTGTATATATGTATTCGTGGAAGTGAACTTAATAATTCATGACATTCAATAAAATGTATTTTCTTCTTACAGTTATTTCGTAACCACAATCGCATGATTTCAGTGAATAAATCAATCAATATCTGAAAAATATCTTTAAAATGCAAATACAATAAGAAAAAGTTTAATACATGTAGTTATAACTAACTTATGCCTTTTAGAATCAAAACGCTTGCTTGACAAATTTAAATCTTATTATTCTGTATCAATAATATTAGGATACCTTGTCACCCGATTGACTAAACTAGATTTAAGTTTTATCTATACTTTTTATATAGATTTCTATCACTGGGTCTTGACAATTGTAAATGAATTGAATTGTAAACAAACTTTTGTTTTCTATTCTTTACACTGAAGTTGATTTATTTCTCTTCAGTTTGTATGTATAAGCAATTGTACTGTTTAATAAATGACCTTTAGTATCTAAACCTTTTATTTGTAGTTATTTTTGTAGTTCATTAATTAGCCCAGATAAATACGTTTTGTGACTATACCTATGTGCCTGTTAGAAAACTAAAGTGTTAAACGTTATCAATTTGAATTTATTCTTTTCAAATATTACTTCAAATGAACTCCCACCAACCTATGACATGTTGAGATGATTTACATGGTCCGAGTGTCCACTCACTTGACTAGTGACGGTACATAACTACACTAAATCCACGCAAATCTGTTTGTGTAATTTTCATTTCTTATTCATCTATTACTACATTAAAATGCAGGTACTAAACTCGTTATTTAAAGGGGCAGTAGCACGTTTTGAGGGGGAATATAAGATGATGTCAGGAAAATGAAAATTAATGGTTCCAATTGAAAGATAATGTATTTAAACTAAATGGAGCAGTAATAATTTAAATATATAACGCAAAGTTTAGCCATGCAATTACTTTTTCTTACAAAAAATGAATACAAGGTGTTCACACAAAATGGCCGCCAATGGATTTTATGTGAATCTTCATACTTTGTCCTCTGACTATGGATTATTGGCTTGTGTAATGAGATTTTTCAACATAATACATTTAGCATTAACTTACACTTATCAGTGAAAATTTTAAAATATTAAATTATCAAAAAACGTGCTACTGCCCCTTTAAGAGTAAAGAATAAGACTGTGAGTCAGACATGATGACTGCAGTTCACCCATGTGGTCAAACTAGTGACCACTACGTCCTGGTCAGAAAGTAGTCCCGGTCAAAGGGTGTGAGACGCCTACATGTGTGACGTCACAGTATTGTGTCAACAAAATAACAGATTCTAGACTTGTATCTCAGTACCGATGTCTTGTTTTGTTCGTCCTGTTCATAAAATGAAACGATAAATATATTTAGGCTTTTGGTAGCATTCTCTCCCCACAGAAGCAGATCAAGTCATGTTGATTTATCCTCTGTTCTATTACACCGAAATCCGTGGGTTCCGGCAGTTCCCCTGGCGGAAAAATCCCGCATCACAATCTATTTGAATTTTTGTTATCAAATGACAACGCTTCTCGCATGGAAAGGGTGGTTCATATCACAATGCTTTTGTCTTGATGCAGAAGCCAAAACGATGATTTAAGAACAGCGTCGCTAACTTTGATTGCCTCCAATCAGGCATCTCCCATTCTATCCCACAAAGCCGGCGTAATAGAACAGGCTTAATCAACATGACTTGATCTGCCTCTGTGGGGAGAGAATGTTTATTGATGTTTATTGATATTTCAAATGATTATGCAAATTCATGAAAGTATATTTTAAACATCCATTATATTAAATCATAAATGGAATAGGTCGAGTTAATGAGCCCACAAGGAAGAAGCCTAGATTGATCAAATCAAAGTTGCATATTTTTTTTTTAACATAAACAAAACAGATGCCAAAGTTAGCTGTGCCACCATATTGGCTAATGAATCACGGGAAAGGTTTGTGACGAGAACCACCCGGAAATGGTTTCTAGTGGGATGTTAGGCCGCTATGTGAAACCACCCTGAAATGGTTTCCAGTGGAATGTTTGGCCGCTATGTGAAACCACCCTGAAATGGTTTCTAGTGGAATGTTTGGCCGCTGTGTGAAACCACCCTGAAATGGTTTCCAGTGGAATGTTTGGCCGCTATGTGAAACCACCCTGAAATGGTTTCTAGTGGAATGTTTGGCCGCTATGTGAAACCACCCTGAAATGGTTTCTAGTGGAATGTTTGGCCGCTATGTGAAACCACCCTGAAATGGTTTCTGGTGGAATGTTTGGCCGCTATGTGAAACCACCCAAAACCGGGGACTTGGTCGTATTCGTACAGAGGCTAGATCAACATTTTATGACTTGATCTACTTTTGTATGGAGAGAACGGTGTCAGTTATCATATATATACTTCAGTTAACGTTTATGTTGATTTCAATGGGCATTTCAAATGACAATATGATATTTCTTCATATAACTATGCAGGTTTACTTTATTTCAACTTTATACTCATATTAAACTCATCTCATCTTGTCTTATCCTCTTTGGTGTTAATTTAAATGCAATTGTTATCTCATCCTGTTGTTAGTGTTATTGTTATCACATCATCATGTCCATATATATAAATTCCTGTACTTCCATTTTCCCATATGTTTGAAAACGGTATAAGAATCTATACCGAAACGTCGCTACATTCTTTAATAAAAGAAGTTGATAATCCATATAACTCCTTGTCTTCTTATGCTCATTATTATCACAACAGCGATTTGTTAACTTTCAAATTGAACAGAAAAGCATAGACTTCAACTGTCAGATTAGAACAGATAAGATTCCTAACAGATTCAAAGATGAAACATCTCAGGGTTGTCAATGTTATATTTTCAATGATTAAATATTAAAGAGACACAGAGAATGTTGATAGGATCACATATGTCAAATTGTGAATTCGAGATTATTACATCGGGAACCACTAACTGTTACTGAAAATAATAAGTTAAAGGTCAATCAGTACATTAGAGTGAAAATGATTTTTTGGCGCGGGCAAATTCGCCAAACGTAATTTTGAAACCTTGCAATAAGCTGACAGGAAGATATATTCGATTCGATAGTGTTTATTAGATATTGTAACTAATAGGTAGATTAATTGGATGCATAATTTCGAATATTAAACGTATTTGAAATGTTTTCTTGTTTTTTTCCCATAAAATCAAGCATTTTAGAGATATTATGCATAAATGGATATATCATGCAAGTCCAGTGATCTTCAATCAGTATATTAGATATTTTGTAGCTTATCAAAAGCAAATAGAATTTTAGGAAAGATACTGTGTGACTTAAATGATTAGTTTTGGGAGAATAATGCTTGTATGAGTTGAACTTGAAAACCCAATACTGCCTCCGGTCCCCAAACGTTTTAGTTGGGGAAAATGTCACAAAAAGGGCTATACTTTTATCCATTTCACACTACATGTATATGTAACCGGGTCTTATCGGGCCACAAGGAACAACCAACAAGGGGTCACGGGGTGCGAGGATTTATTTGTCTTGTTCTCTGATAGTACATGATGGATATATGACACCCTGCAAAACACAATTGCATACAATATAAAATCTATCCCAACATTGCATAAACGTACATAAACTATATTGTTCACTCATCAAAACTTCATTACACAATATATTATATTATGCAACCAAACATCACAAAGATATTACACTTTATGATTACTGATAAGTTATATCATAACAATTACACAATTACTCGATAAAAACATTAGCTCAATAATAGGTGCTTCATATGGCACGTACCAAGAAAGGGAGATAATTCATGATTAGCTCAAGTTCACAATACATAAATAGTGAACTATACACATACAAAAATATGATATTAACAACAACTAATTATCACATTGTGATAATTATTATCAACATAAAGAACATGTCATAATGCCCTTGATAGCATGATTGGAAATATATACAATACATAGTGAAAGATATATATGCAAATAAAGCATACCCTGAATGTGGTTCCGGGGTGAACAATCCATGACCTCGTTACAAACTGCCAATCATCATGATGTCCTAAATACAAGAATAGTATCATAAAAAATGCTATTTATGTACCTTATAGACATGATGACTAATGCATATAAAAATCATAAGAACTGCAATGAATGAATTAATCACATTTAAGTTTCATCAAATAATCTTTCACTCACCTCAATAAACATTCACCCAGAATACATTCATTCAAAGAGAAGATAGAAATAAAAGATTACTTTAGATTAAAAAGTTATAAATGAAGTAATATAAATGATTTACATTAGAAAGTTATTCAAAATGGCGTTGGGTTTGAAACCAGCGGTAATAAATACCTGTTTCAAGAAAGAAGCTGTACTTATTCACAGTGTAACAAATGATCTGGGTCAGACGAAATCTTATGGGATAATTTATAACTCATTTTCATAAAGATAAGATAAATTTCTAAACGAAAAGTTTTCGAGGTAGGATTTATTACTCAGAGACAGAGACCATAGCAAAATTGGTAAGAAAGATGCTTTCAATGAAACAATGGTAAAATAAACATAGTACCAGGTTAATTTACATCGGTACCTGGTATAATATAAAACATGTTCAGTGAAAGAAAACAACGAACCTGCTTAGTTTGAGAGTTAGCGAGCGCCTCCAGCAGGGCTAATAACGAACCTGCTCAGATGATCCATGTATATAATCTTTAATAATGTATAATCTTACAGTTTGGGAGTGTGTCCGGAGGAAAAGCTATCATTCATTTAAAATTTTCATTGGTCATATTTAATGTTCTACAACTTCATTGGTTCATTAAACTAGACATTGTGCCGGAGAAAGAAATAACATTTTCATTGGTCAGATGGGGGAAGAACGCCTACAGTCCTATCAAAACATCTTCATGCAGCAGTGGCTACAACTTCATTAAACTAGACATTGTGCCCGAGAAAGAAATAACATTTAATTACACAATAATAAGCGTCGATTGTGTATATTTCTGGTCCACTAAGCCAGACACGACGGCGCCATCAAGCAATGGCCCGACAGTTATATGACCTGTTACGACACATGACTAGACTCACTGGACGTCAATAAACTGTCACCTCACACCTGTTATCTGTAACATCCGGCTTTTTGATACACAACTTCAAATGGCAGATTCCTCGTCGTCTTCAAGGCATTTTTTAATGTGTATTAGATGTAACTGCAGACTGTTAAATTTATAACTTCTTTGAGAGGCATTTTAGAAATTGGAATGACAAAGACGGTGTCATCGATATATTCCTCTGCATTATTGTTAAATTTATCATATAATTTAAAACGATGTCATTTAACAACGAAAAATAACATAAAAATTATTAGATGAGAAAATTGCTTTTTTTTGTAAACCCCATTATACCAATCACTCAGTTATATGATTTCATTGAATAATGAGACAAACATATGTTTATCTACATTGCATATTTAGGCAATTAGCAAACATTAATATTGTATTTCACTCTTTGATTGGATACTTTATCTTCTTAAACTGTGAGAAATATTATGTTCTTTAAGAAGATTTAGGGGAAAACTAGTCATATGATTTAATCATATTTTATTCGTGAAAAACATAAGCTAATGAATGGATTGATCAAAAGTTCAAAAATTATTTCAAAACCGTTCCAGTATATTATAAGTATAAAATTATTTTTGAATAAATGTAAGAGATAGGATGATAGGGGCATATTTTTGTTCATATTTTGTTATATGATTGTTAAATCACAAACCTATTCATACTTAGAACGAAGTTATCATATTCATAGAATGAAGAATAATATCGCATCTATAAATATCTGATTATCCTGCCTCAACGGTGATCGGGGGAAAAGTCACAGTCCTTCATTCACCTCAACTACCTTAAACAACTGACTAAAAGCTCTGTCATGAAAGCATTCTTGTATTTCTATATTTACTTCCTTTTCTTGTGAGATCACCATCCATCAACTGTAACATAACTGTTATATCCAGGAGCGCTATCAACATTTAAACCACTAAAAGCTCAGAGAAAATTCATCCTTTCGGACAATGAAATGAAGAAAGGGGACAAATGCTTGGTAGTAATGGTGCAACAAAAGTATCGAATTTATTTAATCCTGATATCCCAAATAAAGATATACATAACAGGGTTTCAAAAATACAAATTACGGACAACTGTGATATTCAATATTTATTAAATTATAAAATGATAAATATTATTAACAAAGACAACATAAGATAAATCATATCATGTGGCCTATCATCAGTCAACTTAATTTCAACACACAGAACTTATTTGTATATAATCTTTAATAATGTATAATCTTACAGTTTGGGAGTGTGTCCGGAGGAAAAGCTATCATTCATTTAAAATTTTCATTGGTCATATTTAATGTTCTACAACTTCATTGGTTCATTAAACTAGACATTGTGCCGGAGAAAGAAATAACATTTTCATTGGTCAGATGGTGGAAGAACGCCTACAGTCCTATCAAAACATCTTCATGCAGCAGTGGCTACAACTTCATTAAACTAGACATTGTGCCCGAGAAAGAAATAACATTTAATTACACAATAATAAGCGTCGATTGTGTATATTTCTGGTCCACTAAGCCAGACACGACGGCGCCATCAAGCAATGGCCCGACAGTTATATGACCTGTTACGACACATGACTAGACTCACTGGACGTCAATAAACTGTCACCTCACACCTGTTATCTGTAACATCCGGCTTTTTGATACACAACTTCAAATGGCAGATTCCTCGTCGTCTTCAAGGCATTTTTTAATGTGTATTAGATGTAACTGCAGACTGTTAAATTTATAACTTCTTTGAGAGGCATTTTAGAAATTGGAATGACAAAGACGGTGTCATCGATATATTCCTCTGCATTATTGTTAAATTTATCATATAATTTAAAACGATGTCATTTAACAACGAAAAATAACATAAAAATTATTAGATGAGAAAATTGCTTTTTTTTGTAAACCCCATTATACCAATCACTCAGTTATATGATTTCATTGAATAATGAGACAAACATATGTTTATCTACATTGCATATTTAGGCAATAAGCAAACATTAATATTGTATTTCAATCTTTGATTGGATACTTTATCTTCTTAAACTGTGAGAAATATTATGTTCTTTAAGAAGATTTAGGGGAAAACTAGTCATATGATTTAATCATATTTTATTCGTGAAAAACATAAGCTAATGAATGGATTGATCAAAAGTTCAAAAATTATTTCAAAACCGTTCCAGTATATTATAAGTATAAAATTATTTTTGAATAAATGTAAGAGATAGGATGATAGGGGCATATTTTTGTTCATATTTTGTTATATGATTGTTAAATCACAAACCTATTCATACTTAGAACGAAGTTATCATATTCATAGAATGAAGAATAATATCGCATCTATAAATATCTGATTATCCTGCCTCAACGGTGATCGGGGGAAAAGTCACAGTCCTTCATTCACCTCAACTACCTTAAACAACTGACTAAAAGCTCTGTCATGAAAGCATTCTTGTATTTCTATATTTACTTCCTTTTCTTGTGAGATCACCATCCATCAACTGTAACATAACTGTTATATCCAGGAGCGCTATCAACATTTAAACCACTAAAAACTCAGAGAAAATTCATCCTTTCGGACAATGAAATGAAGAAAGGGGACAAATGCTTGGTAGTAATGGTGCAACAAAAGTATCGAATTTATTTAATCCTGATATCCCAAATAAAGATATACATAACAGGGTTTCAAAAATACAAATTACGGACAACTGTGATATTCAATATTTATTAAATTATAAAATGATAAATATTATTAACAAAGACAACATAAGATAAATCATATCATGTGGCCTATCATCAGTCAACTTAATTTCAACACACAGAACTTATTTGTATATAATCTTTAATAATGTATAATCTTACAGTTTGGGAGTGTGTCCGGAGGAAAAGCTATCATTCATTTAAAATTTTCATTGGTCATATTTAATGTTCTACAACTTCATTGGTTCATTAAACTAGACATTGTGCCGGAGAAAGAAATAACATTTTCATTGGTCAGATGGTGGAAGAACGCCTACAGTCTTATCAAAACATCTTCATGCAGCAGTGGCTACAACTTCATTAAACTAGACATTGTGCCCGAGAAAGAAATAACATTTAATTACACAATAATAAGCGTCGATTGTGTATATTTCTGGTCCACTAAGCCAGACACGACGGCGCCATCAAGCAATGGCCCGACAGTTATATGACCTGTTACGACACATGACTAGACTCACTGGACGTCAATAAACTGTCACCTCACACCTGTTATATGTAACATCCGGCTTTTTGATACACAACTTCAAATGGCAGATTCCTCGTCGTCTTCAAGGCATTTTTTAATGTGTATTAGATGTAACTGCAGACTGTTAAATTTATAACTTCTTTGAGAGGCATTTTAGAAATTGGAATGACAAAGACGGTGTCATCGATATATTCCTCTGCATTATTGTTAAATTTATCATATAATTTAAAACGATGTCATTTAACAACGAAAAATAACATAAAAATTATTAGATGAGAAAATTGCTTTTTTTTGTAAACCCCATTATACCAATCACTCAGTTATATGATTTCATTGAATAATGAGACAAACATATGTTTATCTACATTGCATATTTAGGCAATAAGCAAACATTAATATTGTATTTCACTCTTTGATTGGATACTTTATCTTCTTAAACTGTGAGAAATATTATGTTCTTTAAGAAGATTTAGGGGAAAACTAGTCATATGATTTAATCATATTTTATTCGTGAAAAACATAAGCTAATGAATGGATTGATCAAAAGTTCAAAAATTATTTCAAAACCGTTCCAGTATATTATAAGTATAAAATTATTTTTGAATAAATGTAAGAGATAGGATGATAGGGGCATATTTTTGTTCATATTTTGTTATATGATTGTTAAATCACAAACCTATTCATACTTAGAACGAAGTTATCATATTCATAGAATGAAGAATAATATCGCATCTATAAATATCTGATTATCCTGCCTCAACGGTGATCGGGGGAAAAGTCACAGTCCTTCATTCACCTCAACTACCTTAAACAACTGACTAAAAGCTCTGTCATGAAAGCATTCTTGTATTTCTATATTTACTTCCTTTTCTTGTGAGATCACCATCCATCAACTGTAACATAACTGTTATATCCAGGAGCGCTATCAACATTTAAACCACTAAAAGCTCAGAGAAAATTCATCCTTTCGGACAATGAAATGAAGAAAGGGGACAAATGCTTGGTAGTAATGGTGCAACAAAAGTATCGAATTTATTTAATCCTGATATCCCAAATAAAGATATACATAACATGGTTTCAAAAATACAAATTACGGACAACTGTGATATTCAATATTTATTAAATTATAAAATGATAAATATTATTAACAAAGACAATATAAGATAAATCATATCATGTGGCCTATCATCAGTCAACTTAATTTCAACACACAGAACTTATTTGAAATACAAAACATTTCAATAAGCATTACTATCATAAAATATTGTGATTTTCCCTAGGCAAATTCGTGACTTTTTTTCCGTTTACCGTGTCAGATGCGGTCACGGATTTCAAAACGATGTTCACTATTTTCAACAAATCGTACAAAATAGAAATCATTCTTCTATTTGAAAGGGTTTGTTAAAAGCAATGCAAATATAAAATAATAATAATAATAAATATGAAAATGCAATAACATAAAAAGTTTCATTCGCTACGTTTATCCTCTTTGTAATAAATCATTTTATTAAAATGTAGCCCAACTGGCCATTGAGAATAAAGCTGAGTGTGTTACGACGGATCTTTGACTATGCTGAAGGCTTTATCAAATAATAGTGCTTTCGTTAGAATTCTTTTTGATATTGGGGTAAAAATCATATTTTTTATTTGTACGATCACACTTAGGTTACGAAACCCGAGGTTATGAAATCCTCTACAGCTGCCGGGCGGTGCCCAGTTCGTGTCACGTGACTGCGTTACGCAACTAAATCAAGTTCTCGAACTCTCATTACCTTGGCTGATTAGTGTTGTCAGGCCTGAGTATAGTAGCCCGATCAGTCTCCCTTTAAATCAAATCAATAAAACAGAAAGACTTTAAATGAATAACAACTTTCATTTTGGTTATGATATGATATTGTTCTATTGCATTATGTGAATAAGTAGTAAATAATAACCTGGTACCGAGGGGTTATTTCAATAACCCAAGGCAAGTGGGTTATTATTTGACTTACACTCACGCCGAAGACTCCTGCAATGGTTTCAACTTAATTTGTTTATATACAGTTAAATTAAAAACGTTTTACTGATATCATTCGCGGGTTTATCATTTCTTGATAAGAAAAAAAATTTAAATTACCCTCAGATTAGGGTTTTAGAAATAAGCGGTTGATTTCAAACAATAAAAACTATTTTATTACCGTGTTTCAACTAAATTGGTTTACATGTGCGCTTTGAGCAGGATATCTAGCCTGGAAAAGCGCAATATAAGTGTTCTGATTATTCTTATATATAAACAAAAAATTAAAAAAGGTTTTAATGATCCATTTTGCGGGTTTGATAAGAATACTATTACAATACTACTTACAATACCCCCTGCTTAGTGT
Organism: Steromphala cineraria; assembly: GCA_916613615.1. Classification (NCBI taxonomy): domain Eukaryota; kingdom Metazoa; phylum Mollusca; class Gastropoda; order Trochida; family Trochidae; genus Steromphala; species Steromphala cineraria. Next base: position 49,849,830 of record OU744726.1, read on the forward strand.
TTCAGAACTAAAAACTTGATTCCTTACATTAAAAACTATTTTATTGCAATAATAACATATATTCATAGGGAAAAGTAAAAAACCAAACATGACACACACAACTTTACATCCACTGGCATGGATCCTCGGTAGCTCGGTAGGTAAGAGGGCTGCTTAACAACATAGAGGTTCCTGGTTCGTATCCCACTTTCGTTGTTCATAAATTCTAACTTTCTTCTTTCCAAAATCCAAATTTTACAAGCCCAATCTAATAACCGACCAAGCTAGGTGGTTCTGAGATAACCAACCTACGCGGATGGAGCTCACGGCATATAACATTCAACTAAAATAAAGGCAATAACTTCCCAAGGGGTGTAAAGGGTAAATACCTATAAGAAGGTAGTTACGAGTTAAAACCAATTGAAAAAAGAAGGGATATTACCGCCCAAGGGGTGCAAACATGAATGTCCCCGTGTAATTCCTTTCCATAAAAATAGCCCGATAGAACTGTCCCTTTAAGTGCCTCCCTAATTACATGATATGTGCACTAATTCTGCATGAATGTAATGAACTATGATGAGAACTGTATTTCATGTCAATCATTATGTTATGAAAATAGGTCATAAGTTTGAGGTTGGTATAATTGCATTTTAAGATTCTGTACACGTCTAGCATGAAATGGTTACACAAGCAGAATACTAGACTGAAAACTAGACTGAAAAATTAACCCGCTTATTTTGTTCAATATAAGAAAGAAGCCTCATAGTATTGGATATTTCAGATGTAGTTCTCTACAGATCTAGACTTGCTCTTCAAGAGGTTTTGTTATATCAAAATGGTATAAACAGGCTGGATGTAGGCAAGTAGAACACCAATAGAACGTTGAATCTACCGCATCAAATCTATTGGAAAAGAACCAAGAAAATGCTTTTTGGTATGGGAAATTGATGTAATGGTGGTATGTTTAAAAGATCGCAACGAGCATTAATAATTTTGTCACCCATATAAAATCAGCAAAAAATAATTTTTTCAGCCTGTAGGGATAAATGCAAGTGTCACTTATAACATTCATTTATTGATTATCCAATTCATCCATTCTTATAACATTGCCAAGTTGAATTTCACATGTTAAAGATATGTGAAAGTAAAATAGAGATATTATGCAGTAAATAACGAGTCAGAGACAGTGCACCATGTATTATGAATCACTCAGATAGGGTGTACAGTGAGTGCTAACAAACGCTGTGTACAAAGTAGGTCGTGAAGATATCGTTGCTATGTTGATAAACAATAAACATTCTGCTGTCAAATGTTTGTATCGTAAAGAATGATTAAGTGCTCTCTTCAGTGGTAAGGCTGGATAAACAATCAAGCACTACCGATCTTAAAAAACAATATTAAGAAGAACAATATTTGTTTCATATCATATAATCCTTTTTAAGCGTATCAATTAACACAGTGACAAAGTTTACAGTAAGAAACCCTCACGTTTACAGTAAGAAATCATCTATGATGAATAAGACATTTTATAAACTATTCCCGTTGAAGACAGAAATACCAGAGTTTAAATATACAATTTGAAAAAAATCTATTTCCTTTAGGTGCATGTAGGTCATCGGTCCATCGTACACACCATATGATATTGTAATCTTATAATGAAAAAGGTACACATTTAAATAATGTATTCACTTTCATAATAAGTGCTGTTGACTTTAAACTGGGTAGTTTTGATTCACAATTGTTAAGATATCAAGCTTTTAAATGACTCATTACCATAGAAATAATTGCATGCATATCATCAAAAATCCGGACTTAATTAAATGCTTAATAGGTCCAAAATATATTTATTTAGGCAGAGGTGAGCAGAGAATAACACCAGAAAAAATCCCCAAAACCAATATACCATAAACAAGTAAACTATTATATAAATGATAAAATGGATATGATATTTGAATCTTAACCATCTGTCTCAAAAGATTGAATATAGTCATATATCATAATATTCATATGCTATCTGAATATTGAAAATCGAGAATTACGTTGAGGTCATATAGACACCTGCTTTAGTAACATAGTTTGTAATAAAACATCAATTCATCTCTGGTTTAAAAACGATCTTGTAAACTCATGTTGCATGTAGAAAAGTTTTACCAGTGAGTAATAAATGACACATTTGTGGGTTGGTAAGGACGCACAGGTCATGTGAATTATATCTTGTCCCTATTGATTTTCTTGTTCAAACTTATCAGTAAGTACGTCAAACAAAATAAATCTATCACCCGAATAGTTTGGTTGAGTTTACCCATTTAGTACAGTGACGTTGTATAACTGGGCGCAACACTGTCTGATCAGTAAATTGTGACACTGACAATTTGAATCGACCTAAAAGACCAAAAACCAGCATTTATGAACGTCAAATAACAAAAGCTGGTACAGGGTAAGTATTTTACTGCATGAATCTGTCTTATCTTAATCATTATAATGATCAGTGAAATTAATTCAATGTAAAACTCTTGCAAGTTGAATCTATGTGAAACGCATTGCGAGTTGAAAGGGGTAAGAAAGGTTAGTTCAAAGCAGAACATTTTACACAAAGTTTCGGGTTGGTAAATAGAGTTAAAGTTGTTTGATGGAATGTACCCGTTAACTATCAAAATATGTTTACTTGGAAATATAACTCATATTAGGACACAGGAATTGTTCTTAAACAATTGGTGTAGGTCAAAACCTGTAGATTGCGTATTTCACCATGAAAAGATTGTTTTTAACACTCTGCCATTTTCAGATCTAAGTTTGGAATTCAATTAATCTAGAAGTTTAAAAGGCTATTCTTGATTTTAATTTCTTCCGTGCAAGTATATACTTACCTTACCAAGGTTTATTTACCCTATCTAATCTTTGTTCAACTTAAAAAGTATTGGGCCGATGGTAACTGTTAAGGGCTTGCAATGCAAAATTAAAAATGTATTATTATTAGGTCTCAATTCTGTTTTGGTGAAGGTATTTAACGCAGTTTGCCTATTAAGTTTTGGAAGACTTCCGCTTGTATAAGTCGAACTTAAAGGGGCAGTAGAACGTTTTTTGATAATTTTATATTTTGAAATTTTCAGTGATAATTGTAAGTTAATGTTAAATGTATTATTTTGACAGTGTCAAAAATGTCACTACACAAGTCAATCATCCATAGTCAGAGGACAAAGTATGAAGATTCACATAAAATCCATAGGCGGCCATTTTTGTGTGAACACCTTTAATTCATTTTCTGTAAGAAAAAGGAATCGCATGGTAAAACTTTACGTTAAATAATTGAATTAATACTGCTCCATTTAGTTTAAATACATTGTCTTTCAATTGGACCCATTAATTTTCATTATCTGACATCACCTTATATTCCCCCTAAAAACGTGCTACTGCCCCTTTAAAGACCTTTTACTATCTGCTTCCGGTCCTCAAACTTTTAGTTGTGGAAAATGTCACATAAGTTGGTGCAGTTTTATCAATTTAACATTATATTGTAATAAACTACTCGTATATTTCGTTATAGGATATCTACAGAGTTACATTGATTGATGATTATGAACACCAATGCCTTGTAATGAGGTAGCAATCCTTTTCATAATCGTAGTGCCGACGAATGGCATCATTTCTCATTGTAGTTTGTTTATACCGAGCGTGCATTCTCCTCAATCAAGTCGTCAAATATATATCAACAAAAAACATCTTTCAAATAACATATTTCATTTTGGTTATGATGTGATAGTGTACTATTGCGTAATGTGTATGACCTGGAATGTCCCCACGTATTTCCTTTCCATAAAAATAGCCTGATAGGACTGTCCCTTTAAAATGCATCCCTAATTACATGATATTTGCAATAATTCTGCATGAATGTAATGAACTATGCTAAGAAATAGGTCATAAGTTTGAGGTTGGTATAATTGCATTTTAAGATTCTGTGCACGTCTAGCATGAAATGGTTACATAAGCAGTAACTAGACTTATAGTAAATCTCTGAAAAAAAAAGATTTACTTTTGGTTAAATATTTGAACTGAGCCTCAGAGTATTGGACATTTCAGATTTACAGATCTAGACTTGCTCTTCAAGAGGTTTTGTTATATCAAAATGTTATTTACTACAGTCTGGATGTAGGCAAGTAGAACACCAATAGAACGTGGTATATACTGAATTAAAAATCTATTGGAAAATAACCAAGAAAATGCTTTTTGGTATGGGGAAAGCGAGTAAATGATGTAATGATGGTATGTTTAAAAGATCGCAACAAGTTTTAATAATTTTGTCACCCATATAAAATCAGCGAAAAATAACTTTTTCAGCCTGTAGGGATTAATGCAAGTGTCAGTTATAACATTAAGTGGTTGATTATCCAATTCACCCATTCTTATAACATTACCAAATTGAACTTCAGATGTAAAGGATATATTTGGATGTGAAAGTAAAATAGAGATATTATGCAGTAAATAACGAGTCAGAGACAGTGCACCATGTATTATGAATCACTCAGATAGGGTGTATAGTGAATGCTAACAAACGCTGTGTACAAAGTAGGTCGTGAAGATATCGTTGCTATGTTGATAAACAATAAACATTCTGCTGTCAAATGTCTGTATCGTGAAGAATGATTAAGTGCTTTCTTCAGTGTTAAGGCTGGATAAACAATGCTACAGATCTTGAAAACAATATTAAGAAGAACAATATTTGTTTCATATCATATAATCATTGTTGAGCGAATCAATTAACACCATGACAAAGGTTACAGTAAGTAATAGTCGCGTTTGCAGTAACAAAGTGTCTATCATTAATAAAACGTCATTTTTCATGTTTAGAAGCTAATCCCGTTGAAGACAGAAATACTAGAGTTTAAATATACAATGTTTGTAATCTTATAATAAAAAAGCTAGAAAATTGAAATTCACTTTCACAATTAATGCTGTTGACTTTAAACTGGGTATTTTTTATTCAAAATTGTTAAAATATCAAGCTTTTAAATTACTAATAACCATAGAAATAGTGCTATGCAGGTTACCAAAAGCCAGGACTTAATAAATTGATTCATAGGTCTAAAATATATTTATTTTAGCGTGACAGATCTGAGCAGAGAATAACACCAGAAAAAAGCCCTAAAACCAACTTACCATAACCATGTTAAATATGATATAAATGATAAAATGGAAATGATAATTGAATATAAAAGGAAAATATATTTGTCTCTGTCTCTGATTAAATCAAATAGTCATATTTCATAAAATTCATATCATATCTTAATATTGGAAATCGAGAATTATGTTGAGGTTATATAGACACCTGCTATGGTAACATAGATTGTAATAAAACATCAATTCATGTCTGGTTTAAAGAAATGATTTAAAAGCGTAATAAAACATCAATGCATTTCTGGTTTAAAAACGTAATAAAACATGAATTCATTTCTGGTTTAAAAACGTAATAAAACATCAATTCATCTCTGATTTAAAAACGTAATAAAACATCAATTCATCTCTGGTTTAAAAACGTAATAAAACATCAAGTCATATCTGGTTTAAAAACGATCTATACAATCATGTTGCCGCGTGGAACAGTTTCAGAGAGTTATAAATGACAGATTTGTAGGTTGGTAAGGACGCACAGGTCATGTGAATTATATCTTGAACCTATTGATTTTCTCCTTCAAGCTTATCAGTAAGTACGTCAAACATAATAAATCTATCACCCGAATAGTCAAGTTGAGTTTACCCATTTAGTATAGTGTAGTTGAATAACTGGGCGCAACACTGGCATATAAGGGTTCAGTAAGATGTGACACTGACATATTGAATCAATGTAAAAGACCAAAAACCCGCATTTATGAACGTCACGTAACGGAAGCTGATACAGGGCAAGTATTTTACTGGATGAATCTGTCTTATCTTAAACTTTACAATGGTAAATTTAATCAATTCAATGTAAACCTCTGTCAAGTTGAATCCATGTGAAACGCATTGCGAGAGTTGAAAGGGGTTAGAAAGGTTTGTTCAAAGCAGAACATTTCACGGGTTGGTAAATAAAGTTAAAGTTGTTTGATGGAATGTACTGAAGCGTATTAGTGTCAAGGTGGAAACAACTCTGGAGAAGGATCTCCTACGTAGGAGATAGTATCTCCTACGTAGGACTTAGTATCTCCTACGTAGGAGATAGTTTCTCCTACGTAGGACTTAGTAAATCCTATGTAGGAGATAGTATCTCCTACGGAGGAGATAAATTGTTTTACACATGATCACATAACATTGCCTTTTCTGTTTGCTTGAGTCTTTATTAATTCTTTTTCTATGTTAATGTTAATACTACATGGTATTTAAAGTTAAAACGTCGAAGGAATTATTGTTATATCTGTTTTAAAGTTTATGGGTCACAAATGGAATATGTATCTAACAGTTCACGTTATGTTAAATTGTCTATAGAATATTTGGCTTTATTTTACTCGATCCGTTCATTACAATAACTGTGACTTAAGTGTGTTCATCTCAAAACCCTATTTCATAAAGGGGTGGATCTAACAAAGAACCACAATAATGTTAAACTTTTCATGTCACGTTTTGCTTTTTTTAGAGGGGTCATTAAACAATCATACCATTTAATGTTGTTTGAATATATGTTGATATTAATATATTATTAAAGTTGGAATTTAGGAAGTGTTTCAAACTTGAGTTTAGTATACAAAAGCAAAAGGGAGGCCGCCTCATAAGGTATAAACAGGTCAAGAACTAAACTAGATATTCCAGTTCCTATTTACCAACCCTGTAGCACAACAGCACACAAATCCAAGAAGAAGGCCATGTCTGGATTTTACAAATTGGTTTATTATCGGATGGCACATTACTCTCCAGGCCGGTGTTACATTCACATCTAGCGGGTCCACAACAGAGTCATACCCAAGACCCCGTCGTGCTACCCCCAGTGTGTCCAGGCCTGGAGTCTTGAACAAGTCTTTCGCCAATCTCCTCCTGAACTGAGGTTTCAATCCTATTTATGCATCATACATGGCAACAATTACATGGCAACACAATACCAACATACAACATAGGTAATCTGACAGGTTTATACATTAATAGGTTACAGATTTAATCCTGGACAACCGGAGAGTCCGGACTATATGGTCCGCTTATAGCTTATAGAGTTAATGACATAATTACTGACCATGTCTTAGGCTATTTAGAAGCATAACATAGAAACCATAGTGTTTCACTCGTATCCCCCAATCTTCGGAATATATCTTATACAGTATAAGACAGATTCCGCTGGTTTCATACATAGGCACACGAGAGGAACGAAGAGGAACACTAAATATTCATGATTTAAAATGAATTCATCAACATTTGTTTTTAAACATCGTGCACTTTATCAATTATACACCAAACATGATTTGCATCTAATAATAATCTATTTGTGCAGCGCATTTCATCACACAGCATGCTTCAAGTGCACAGTTACAGCTTTTAACGTTCACCATATACATTATATCAATTGAACTGATCACAATAAGCTTTCAATTAATATGTCATAAACATAAAAGTTATATCATGGTTTATAGTCATCAACGTGCGATTAGTATTTAATTATTACAAAATATATATCAATGGTCAGAGTCAGTTTCACTTTCACTTCTGGTTAATCCAGACCGCAGCCGCCGTAGACTGGTCCCCATTGCCTTGCTGTCCACGACCCACTATCCGGGCTCTTCCTTATGAGAACACCAGGGTCGCTCCTCCAGCTGACGGATTCCAGCAGTCATTCCGGAAACATTGGTGATCCCTACATGAGGTGCAGATCAATCCGATCTACTGACGATCTCCACGTCCCCTGCTTCAACAGACACCGTCATGTCCCTGGAATCACCAAATGCTGTTTCAACACCCTTATGTTACCAAGGGTGCACTGCTCCGTCGATCAGATCCCGGGGTCGAGTCTACAGGTGCAAACTTCCACTGCTCTCTGGAAACTTGGTGTGTTAGCGCACGGGGGTGCAGATATAGCATATCTGCTGACGACGTGGGCACGGGGGTGCAGATATAGCATATCTGCTGACGACATCCACGTCTTCTGCATTAGTAGAAACCACCTGGTGGCTCTGACTTCACCAATTGCCGTTTCCCTACCTGACCATTTTTCGGATATCATCTGTCCTTAACTTACAGTAACCTTATCCTAAACACAACAATACTATAATCACTAAATCACTTGCAGCTTATAGATCCCAAACTACATTCCCTGTCACTACCGTATTGTGTTGCCATGTAAATCTCCCAATAGAACAAATGCACCTGACCGTCCACACTATTCCTGAATATACTACATATTTTCATTCTTAGAAAATATAAGCATATTTTCACCAGACTGTATTTACTCTTAAGATTATATCTCTTAAACCCAAGAGATAGAAGCCTGCAGTAAATTCCTACTTTGCGTTGTGTCTTTTTTTTTAAACTTCATAATTCTAACAGTTGATTTCCATGTCCTAATCCCTAGAACTACCCTTTGCACAACATTATACTTGGTTGGATTTAGTAGGGCTAATCTCTAGCCTTCAGACCCGGGAATAATCCACCAAAGGCCTGTAAATCAAGGCTATTCAAGTCAATGGACGGCTCATGAGCTAGTCTCGAGTTCCCAAAGTTATATTCCCGCCAGCTCGTCTGAGCAATCCCACATGGACATACCGCGGGCTTACCATATAACATACTCTAACTACTCGTCAACACCTCCACTCCAGACCTTAGAGAAGCCTTACACCAATATCAAGTCATATCAAGCATTTCTGCAGCCCTTGTCTTCTTCCTCATTCGATTGATTTAAGCCCTAATTTCTATATTCAAAATTCGCCCCATTCTTAACATACTTGATTGAATTTAGCTAGTAATCCCTGGTCTCCAGACTTGAGATTAATCCACCAAAGATTATCCCACGTACCCGTCTGTAATAAAGACCATTCAAATCAATGGAGGGTCCGTGTTTTCATCCCGAGTTAACAGTATTACCCAAACCAGTAATACACCCGCATTACACATCCACCCCGTCCACTCCAGATCCTAGGAAAACCTAACTTCAAACAATATCAAGCCATATCAAGCATTCTGACCCAGGACTAATCCAACAAAAGCATGCCTCATTTTTTTATAGATTACACCTGCTCTATACCTAATTCTCCCTTCACATCATACTACCTTCTTAGCCCTGACTTTATGATTATCTACAGGCAATACCCCAAAAGAGTTCACAATCTCTTCCTAATCACCTGTAATACCATCTATAATGCCTTCTCGTACACCTTGTTAAGTATTTGAACACATTTCTCCCATTCCCCATATTTACTGACCGTGGTAATTCAACTAATGATTTACACCCCTAACATCTGACATATTCTCAGTTCTACTTGTGCCGTTTCTATTACTAATCTTCACTGCTACGTTAACCACCTTACACTATCAATAACGTTTCAATGAAAACACTTTGGATACCCCAGAGGAGACGGGACAGAGTTGACAACAATCAGCACTCCTATCCACTCTAACCTGTCAAATTTATTTATATTTGATACTTTGAACAAAGATGGCCAGATGATAGAAAATTGAGCAGGAGTTCCACGAGCAAAGGGCACTCACCAAAGCCACCAGACAGTCCCTCCTTTTCATTGGATCCGGGTCACGGCACCAAAAGATATCCCCGTGTAGCACAACAGCACACAAATCCAAGAAGAAGGCCATGTCTGGATTTTACAAATTGGTTTATTATCGGATGGCACATTACTCTCCAGGCCGGTGTTACATTCACATCTAGCGGGTCCACAACAGAGTCATACCCAAGACCCCGTCGTGCTACCCCCAGTGTGTCCAGGCCTGGAGTCTTGAACAAGTCTTTCGCCAATCTCCTCCTGAACTGAGGTTTCAATCCTATTTATGCATCATACATGGCAACAATTACATGGCAACACAATACCAACATACAACATAGGTAATCTGACAGGTTTATACATTAATAGGTTACAGATTTAATCCTGGACAACCGGAGAGTCCGGACTATATGGTCCGCTTATAGCTTATAGAGTTAATGACATAATTACTGACCATGTCTTAGGCTATTTAGAAGCATAACATAGAAACCATAGTGTTTCAACCCTTATTGATTCATAGGACTCCTTACTCGTCGAAATAACATATTTTTTTAGAATATGACATTCAAGCTGTGTCTCAAAGGTTACAGACTCAAGATATAGTATTGTCAAGATATTTATTGTCGCCTCAATCTCGAATCATTGATCTGAATGCAGCAATAGTATTATATATAACCGACACATATCTCAATCAAAGCATTGCATAAGACGGATAGTCACTTCTTTGTTGTTATATAATTGACAAATTATCTTGTAGGGGACTTAGTCCTGTTCCCTGACTGTAAAGAATAGGAGCCCTTGGTACAGTCTAGTCCATATAAAGCAAGTCTAGACAACACGAATATGTATCTGCAATAAATCAAGAAACTAAAATAATTTTATTATTTTTCCGTTATGTTTTCATATGTGAATTTCAAACTAAATGGAAGCTACCCTTATTGAATAACGTCTTTCTTGTGCCCCTTCTGTTTACTTTTTTGCACATGAAGTTAATAACAAAATGAACGAATTAATAAGAACACAATTTCAGTTTTTGATTTTTTTCTAAAATCGTAATGAAAAACGAGTTTTTAAACATATAATAAGTATGATATGCTCATCATTTTGCATCTTTTTCCATGCACTGTTACTTTCATCTGTATACATGTATTCGTGTAAGTGAACTTAATCATTCATGACATTCAATAAAATGTATTTTCTTCTCACAGTTATTTCGTAATCACAATCGCATGATCGTTTCAGTGAATAAATCAATCAATATTTGAAAAATATCTTTAAAATACAAATACAATATTGTAGTTTTAATGGTTATAACTACCAACTTCTTTATGCCTTTTAGAATCTAAATTTTGCTTGACAAATTTAAATCTAATTATTCTTTATCAACTATATTAGGATACCTTGTCACCTGATTTAAGTTTTAATTATACATTTTTATATAGATTTCTATCACTGGGTCTTGACAATTGTAAATAAATTGAATTGCAAACATACTATTATTTTCACTGATTTTGATTTATTTCTCGAGACTTCGTTTTGTAAGTATAAACAATTGTACTGTTAAATAAATGACCTTTAGTATCTTAACCTTTCATTGGTAGTTATTTTTGTAGTTCATAAATTAGCTCAGGTAAAAACGTTATGTGACTGTACCTATGTGCTTGTAAGAATACTACAGTGTTAAACGTTATCAATTTGAATTTATTCGTGGCAAATATTATTTCAACTGAACTCCCACCAAACTTTGACATGTTGACAAGATTTAGATGGTCCGAGTGTCCACTCACTTCATTGTAAACTGAGCTTTTTGCATTGTGTTCCCCAGTTCCTCAAATCGGGGTGTATAGAATAGATTAGAAACCTAACCTGTCCCCAAAATAAATTGGTCTTAAGGACTGCTGGACGGGCTATAGTTTAAACACTTACAGTCAGGTTTAGGTGCAATGCTTCACTGAATTTCAGGGAGGTACCACAAATGTTTCGCTTGTTCCAGCCGATGCTCGCAGGTTTCATCGCAATACAAAGCCACACTAGTGCTGCGGGCTTTCTCCCTGCAATAATACTAGCAGTCGTGATATAAGTGAATTACTCTTGAAAGCGTAGTTAAACCCCAAAATCACCTCACCTCACCTCCTCACATATTTCATATTTAAGTATGTAAAGTAATTATTGCTCTTCTCTCCAAATTGTTGGAATTTTGGAAGACGTCCGCTTGTATAAGTCGAACTTAAAGACCTTTTCCTATCTGCTTCCGGTCCTCAACAGTTTTAGTTGTGGAAAATGTCACAAGAGTTGGTTCACTTTTATCAAAATAACATTTTATTGTAATACACTACTTGTATGTGACCTTATAAAATATCTACAGAGTTACATTAATTGATGATTATGAACACCAATGCCTTGTGATGAGGTAGCAATCCCTTTCATAATCGTAGTGCCGACAAATGGCACTAAATGATATATTAACACAAAGATGTTTGAATAATACAGTATGTTAGGTATGCCTGGTCCGTATTTGACTTAAAGAAGTATATTTATGAAGGAGTTATTGGTAACTTATAGACACATTAACTATCAGGTAGTGCAAAGGGCTGTCGTCTCTGTTAAGTTCATTCAGGTTTGAATTTTTGCCATATATAGAACCGATAAAATATTCTTACTTTATCTTTAGGTAAGGATAAGCATAATAACATTGCTCACCTCAATTTGATATTGCATAACGAATTGATAAATTATATAAGAGTATCATAAAACCACAAGAAGATTACCCATCAGCATGATATATTGTTAGAAACGTTGGCTTTTAAAACGCTTAGTTCTCATTTCTTAGATAGACATCAAACATGTTGATACGCGAAGCTTAGATAACTGTTTGATACACAGGGAGGTAACTTCTACTTTACCTGATAAATAGGTTAAACCTTGTCAGAAAACTGGGTTTTCTTTATGTTATGTTTTGTTATGTTAAATGATACAAAAAATTAAAAGGCTTGATTCATAATTTCGGAAACGTTACATGCTATGTTATGATATAAAACGATTGCTCCAAATAATGATTTGCATAGAAATATAAATGAAAAAACAAAATTATGCAGTTGAGCAACGTGATTGTTTTGTTTTCAGATGATTTCTGCAAAGAATAATTTGCATAAAAAAATAAAGGAGATCCAAATTTATTCACAAGACAATGTTCACATGAACTTTATAAAAGTGTTTCTATATGTTATTTGATGTAACAAATTATCGATCTTAATTGTGGTTCAGATTTAATAAATAAATATATTTTACTGATCTTTGACACATATTAACTTTCACTGTTTTATCATTAGTATCAACTCAATCAGCACTGTGCATTTACTCCTGTAGATAATTTCAAAAACTCTTCAAAATGATAGATGTTCTTCTATCTATCATAACACGAGTTTAGGATTAAAAGTGAAAGCAAACAGATATTTCAGCATAGCAACTGCTATTCGATATAGTTAGTTTTACAATGATTAAGATCTACAAACATAGTACTTATTTCAAATTAAATATTTAAATTCAATTAAATTTAAGTCGCTTTAAATTGAGAATATCCCAAAACTTTTTGCAATAAATAATGTAAGGTCAATGAAATCAACAACAACAAATCAAAATAACTCTGTCTTTACTAGACTGTCGATGGTTTATACTTGTAGGCTACAGTTGTAGCTACGTGAGTAGATGTATAATAACACTATTACTATATCCTGGTTGTGAATGTTTTGTTTTACAGCTTGTAACGAAGTGAAAATCGAAGTTTTCATTAATAATAGACGAGTGGGTATCACTGGAGGATCCACAGGGGGTGTGTAATGGAAGGTGGGGGGGAGGGGGACCCCTCCAAGTTTCTAATGTTGTAAATGTGAGGGTTGCATTTCCAAAACATGATAAAATTGTGCAATAATAGTGTATGACATGGAAAGTAAATTCAGTAAATATTGACATACGTTTTCATTCTTTGATCCAAAGTTGTACATCAAGTAAAGATGTGCACACGAGCCCACCCACACAAGGTCTCGTAGTGGCCCCTGGGTAACATTGACTTGCTGAAAAGATTGCCAATTTTAATTTTGAAAGTTTAGACACACTCTACATGTCATCTGTTATAAATCTTACTACCAGAATTTTACTAGATCCTACCCACGTTTTGTACCCTTGTTATAAACTTTTACCATCTGGCCGTAGATATCTTTTACCAAATGTTAAATCAAAAAGATGTAAACACTCTTTTATACCTGTCAGCATTTCCTTTTTAAACAACTGTTAATGTTTTTGTTGTTAAATATGTCTTAAATGTTGTTCTCTTATAATGTTCTTAACTCTTGATGTACACAAAATTCCCTTTCGGATAATAAAGCATTATCTTATCTTATATCTACTAAATGACAAATTCTATCGTAAAACTAAACAGGTACGGTATTTAAGATTCTTTTTGAATTTGTTGTCTTCAAATTGTACATCTTAGTAATAGGAAGACAACAACGACTAACGGCAACATATTTTGTAAATAATAATAACAAGAAGAGGAAAATATTATAATAACAACTTATGGTAAAAGGGTAGTTTAAATTGTTATTTGACATTGCAGTAATTCAAGCATCATTATCTTTATTGTATTGCTAGAGATTGATTAAATGAATATCGCACTGTCAAGAGAACTTGAAGCAAGATATTTTGTTGAACATCACAGTGATGTCATCAGTTTAAGATGGGTAAACCAGTAAACCAGATTAAGTGTTGAATGATAAAGGCACATTAAACAAAGTGAGGTAAGTTGCATGATACACGAATCAAAAGCATATGACGTTCTTTCTATTGAATCCACAAAACCTTTTAAAACAGAAACGCATCACAGTGGAAACATAAAACAAAAATTTTAAATATTCAATTGCAAACTTGTGAATTCCTAAAATATATTGTTATCTAAAAACAGATGTCACTTTATAAAAGGCAGTGAATGCACTTATTTTAAAAAAAATTCATTGTTTGTCTAGATGAAAGGAGTTATTGTTTAAACTAAATTGAACAACCAGTGAATCTTAGTTAATACTCACACGTTTTAATCAACACTGATTTGTTATTAAAACACCTCGGATATTGTGTTTTCAATTATGGAACCTAAATGAAGCTCTCATAAAATATATATTCACAATTCAAGGACCTTGACAGCATTGCATTTGTAAATAAAGATTGCAATGATTAAAACAATATTACACATTTTCGTTGATGTTTGAAATATGAAGATTGGTTGATTTCTTGACTTTAAAAAGAAGCGTTTAAGAAAAAAAACACCACCATTTTAAGCTATACATGATATATATTGTAAATTAACAATCACTGATTATTTCTGAATTGACTACCATTTGAAATCCATGAAACTTTAATTATTGGTAACGATAACAGAGAAAATCAAAAATCAAAATATTTTCAAATAGCAATTTCTCATTTGAAATACACGTATTAAAAATACTTTTAATGCTACATGCACACGTACATGTTAGAATATTCAAAACACTTTTACATGCAAAAGTAGTTAAAGAACATTTATGACTGTAATAATTCAATGGAGCAAAAATAACGCATCATTTTAACCAAGATCCGTTAAAAATATTTATTTAGAGAATTTTCATAATGCAAAAAAAAATATAAAAAAATCAAGAAATTCTTTGAAATGAATCAGTGATCGAAATATAAAAGTGAGACAAGCGCTCGTAAAATATCAATTCCAAGTCGCATTGCTTCATGCCCAAAGGAACGGACCATGTATCTCTCACAATAAATATCTTTAAAGATAAAGTTAACATGTCTTTTGGAATAATCTTATTATAAGACAAAATTAGTAATTAAATGCTATTTGAAAATAATGTGTTTACTCTGAAATATGTCAATGAACATCATGTAACTGATAGATATATATCAGGAATAATTTCATAATTTCTGTAGTGGTTAATTTTAACAATGTATTCATTAGAATTGAAAAAAGGTCAATTCCTTAGATTTATAATTCATTCAGAGTTTTATTTTCAAAATGTGATATGATGTTTACACCATTATTTAACTTTTTAGTATAACCTATTTACCGTATCAAATATACAATTTAATATTCTATCAATCACAATATGATAAGATATTTTAGGGATGAAAAGGTGAGAAGTTTGAGCAAAGGTTATATTCATTATTTACATTCATTCAAATCCCTCTGTCGTGAAATCAGCCGAGAGGTGGCGCTGCAAGCAGGAAGTGGTCAAGGTAGGTTGGGGTGTTACGCTCGTAGTCAGTATTTGATTTAGAGAAGTATAAAGGAGTTCGTTGATAACTTATGAATATACAAACTATCAGCAGATAGCTCGGGACTCAGTTGTCTAGGTTTGAGTCGATAAATAAGATTGTTTTAATAACTTTGCCAAATATCATTCCTAGTTTCTGTTTAGGTAAGAGTTAAACTTAGTCTTATCAAAATGCACACATTTTAAACTTCATGAAGATCATAATTGATTATTAATACTTATATTTAATAAAAGATTGCAGATAAGCATACACTGATCGCAAGAAGATATTCCATAATTAGAATATAAGCAGGAAGATATGTATTTGACCCATTAGGATGTTTCATTGTGTCTGTATTATATTGCCGAGAAAAGTGTTTAAACGCGTAGCTAAAGGGAGACAATCTGAACTGTCTATATTCGCTATGCTGAAACGAGGCGGTTAGAACTTCAACTAGCGAACATGGTCATTTTATTTTAAGTGAGGTTTGATTCCAAACAACAAACTGTTCACAAAATTAGATTTAAGTTTAATAAAGGCTCCAAGGGCGTATTTCAATAACAAAGTTAGATCTAAAGGTGTTTTTACAATTATTAAATTTGTATGTTAAAACTTGTATTAATCTTGAAGCTTCGACTTTAATTTTGCTATCACTAAAATAAATTTACATGTATATCTAAATGAAACAAAGTGTTCTGACCTGCACTCTAAAACGTCAGATATTCTTACCTCAGTGACAAGTAACGCTGCGCAAATAGAGAATACTATGCTACTGAGATTGCGAAGCTCAAAGTTGAAATGTCCGAGATGAAAACAAGTTTAGAGAAGAGATTACTTTCGCAAGAAATGTTTTCTAGAAAAACAATCTACTTGTACATGGAATAAAAAATGACGAAGATGCGCTGGAGGGGGTGAAGAAACTCACGTGTGCTTTCTATTTTTAGCCATAGGTCACTATTTGCTGCTGAACCGGAAGTAAATTAAAAACCGATGTGTTTTCACTTCATGTTGATCAAAGTAAGGATCGATATATGAAGTAAGTTTTCAGTTATTTATATGAACTCTATTAACACCTTTCCATGATTTTTATGGAACGCAAAGACTCAATCAGAAACAATTGAATAAGGAGACAGTGGCAATATGTCGTTTATTTTGAACATCGGCAATTTGATGCCATCAACAATAATTATCTTTTGTTTATTTATGATGGAGGACAATGTTATTTCATGTTACATAACTATCCTGCTGGGAAGACACAATATCGCAATCCCACCCTTTTCTTTGCTTTTATTCTTCTTTTTTCTTTCTTTTATCTTTTCTTTATTGACAAAATTATGTTCCCATTTCATCTTTTCAAATGATATATACATTTTTATTTACACTCATGTGAGAGAGAACACTTCGAGATAATTTTGGTATCTAACATATGTCAGATACTGCGAGCGCCGCCTCTGATTGGTCGATCCATGGTGATGACCCGAGGTCACGATAACCGAACTACTTTTGTCATTCATAAGTTACAACTAAACTTCATTATTTACTTTCACGAGCAGGTATAGAATGAAGCCATTAAAATAGACAAACATACGACCTTTTTTACTACAGACACCACTGAAAGTCATTTAAACATATAATATAAACTTTTGTGGTGGTAATTCAATTTTATTTCGCTAATAAACACGCAACATATTTCGTCTGCTCGTCGAAACGAATGGTCAAACGATTCACGAACCATTCAGCACGCAGCTCACTGGCCAGAACATTCTTCCAACTGAAATCATGCAGATATCAGGACATCGTAACGTGCAAAGCATCAACAGTTACAGCAAGATTTCCATGGATCGTCAGCAGCAACAACGACCAACCTGGTACGCTTGTACTTCCGTCACACACAGCAACAGCGAGTGAGAGTGACCTCCCTTCCACCGTCAACGTTATGTCAAGTCAATCACGGACCGCCGTCACTCGCTTCGGTTCAGTGCACTCCATTTTCTCGACACCAATATACGGGGGAATCATTAATGTGAACTTAATGCAAAGCGACATCGTCTCACGGATTATGATGACTGTTAAGTATATAATATATAAGCTGGACTGAATGTTGACGGCAAGCTTGCACGCTGAACATTGTGCTCTACTCTGACGGACATTGTTACTCATAAAATTTCAGGTTTGAGTATTATTAAAGTTTTTAAAATTCAATCTGTGTTATGTATTTCTTGAACGTGAACTTGAAAGTTCACAAAATGTTAATCAGTTATCAGTCATCAGCTTCTTCACCTAAAATCTAAGAGCTAAAGTCACAGACTATTTTCCTGCGGTATTACATCGTTTACAGTTACACATTGTGACGTCACTGACGCAAAATCAAGCTGTATTCATACGTGCCTCAACACAATGTGAAGAATATTTCGTTGTTATGTCAATAAATTACGGTCGTTAATTCGTGTGTAATAAATAAAATACCAAACTCATTCCCTATGGATACCGTAATTATTACAACTCGTGGCTTGTAAACGTATCTAACTCGATTTCGCTCGTTAGATACGTTTACAAGCCACTCGTTGTAATAAATACGGTATCCATAGGAAACTCGTTTGGTATTCTCTATATCTCATATATCAGTCACAAAACAGACTTCCATGATACTTGCAGCATATTGACTATTACCATATTTGTCTACCTTAGTTATGAATCTACTTAAAACACTATACCTTTATCATTATAGATATGGGTAACATAAAGAAAATTAGAATGATTTCAGCAAACTGTAGGGGATTAGCAGATAAGAATAAAAGAAAAGAAGTAATGAATATTTACAGAAAGAAATCATTTTCCATAATCTGTTTGCAAGATATACATATTGCCAAGGAACATGTAGACATTATGAAGAATGAATGGGGTTTGCAGAGTATAATTGCACCTTTTAGATCTAATTGCAGAGGAGTGGCTATACTTTTTAATAATAATTAACATTGATACATAAAACATTGGAAGATGAGAATGGAAATTATATTGTTGCTGACATAACCGTTGAAGAAAAAAGATTTACACTTGCAAATATTTATGGACCAAACAATGATGACCCTAAATTTTATTTAAACCTATTTTAAAATATTTGTGATTTTGAAAATGAATCTATAGCTATTGTTGGAGATTGGAATTTGGTTATTGACCCATCAGTTGATTTGGAGAACTATAAAAACATTAAAAATCCTAAAGCCAGAAATATAGCATTAGAGCAGATTGAATCGCTGGAGTTGACCTTGTTTTTTCGGAGAGACTTAAATCAAGATATAAGAAAATTCACATGGTGAAACACAAACCAAGACAACAAGCAAGATTAGATTTCTTTTTAATATCTCAGGATTTATTGAATCTTACACTTGACGCTGATATTTTGCCTGGATATAAAACTGATCATTCAGCTGTTAGTCTTACTTTCTCAAACTCATTAAACCAAGAAAGAGGGCGGGGTTACTGGAAATTCAATACATCATTACTTTTAAATATTGAATATGCGGATCTGGTTAGGACGATTTTAAAGGAAACAATTGAAGAATATTCAAATGACACTTATTAAGAAATTAATGATGATGCTGACGTTAATCTCAAAATTAATGACAGTCTATTTTTGGAAACTTTTTTGATGAAAATAAGAGGTAAATCAATCTCCTATTCATCTTTCTTAAAAAGAAAACAAAAGATAAATCTAAAGAATTAGAAATTAAGATAAAAGATTGTGAGGATACAATAAGAAGAGATTTTCAAAATATTGATGAACCTTTACTTGCAGAACTAACAAAATCAAAATTCGAATTACAGCAGATTAAAGAAGAAGAAATTTGAAGAATTCAGTTGAGAAATAAAAAAATTTGGTATGAAGAAGGAGAACAACCTACAAAATATTTCTTTCATCTAGAAAATAGGAATTATGTAAACAAATCAATAAATAAAATTATCTGAACTGAACTGAACTTTATTTACACTCAGGCTGCAAACTGCAGCATCACAGACAAAAATGAGGAAATAACAGATGGTGACTCAATTTTAAATGAGGTTAGGCAATTTTACAAAAAACTTTATTCTTCAGATAGAAATTTCTAAGCTAACTGTAACTTAGACAATATTATAACTCCGGTCTTAAGTAGAGAACTCAAAGAAAAATTGGAAAAGGAAATAGACATAAATGAAGTTGCAATTGCTGTAAAACATACGAAAAATAACAGGAGCCCTGGAATAGATGGTTTTCCCATAGATTTTTTCAAATTCTTTAGGAAAGAACTTAAAGTTTGGGTTTTCAGATTTATTAAAGATGTTTATGATAGAAACATGATGTCTGTAACAATGAAGAGGGGTGTTATCACCTGTATCCCAAAAGCAAATAAAGATAGAACTCAATTAAAGAATTGGAGGCCAATTACTATATTAAATGCTCTTTATAAAATTTTAGGTGCCTGTATAGCTAACAGATTAAAAAGACGTTTAGACTCCTTAATACATGATAATCAGACCGGGTTTATGCCAGGCAAAAACAAAAAGTGAAAATACAAGATTACTTTATGACATTATGTTCGAAACAAGGAAAATAAATTTGAAAGGCCTTTTGATTTTAATTGATTTTGAAAAAGCTTTTGACACAGTTTCTAAAGATTTCATTAATTCTGTCTTGGTCCTGAGATTATTCGCTGGATTAATATATTGACTTATGAAACCACCTCATGTGTCATTCAAAATGGACATATATCTGATTTCTTTCCCAATCAACGGGGCTGTGGGCAAGGCTAGTTCATATTTTCAATAGTTTACCAAACCCTCCTGATGAATTTATAACCTATGTGGCGTGGTGGCCACGAACCCCGTAGAGGGTTATTATTAGCAGTATCGTACTGTAAAGAGACAACATCGCCCGACTTCTTTGAACGCCATTTTATTAACCAATACCTCTCATTCCCACCAGGGAGGTAATTTAAGGTTAAGCAAGTTGAATTAAACAACAAGAAACCTCATTATTTTCCCCATGTTAATTGGTAAATATGTACAGAAAACATTGTCAACTTCAAAAAACACCAAAAAACGTTTTCATCGGTCCTCTAATAACAAAGATATCGCCCTTCAAAGTGCACAAATTTTAGGCTTCTCAATTTGACAGTCTGAAAAGGGATTCTACCGGATGAACGATATTGCCTTTACTGCGCATGCCAGAAAGGGCGATGTGATGTGGCAGGTTATGATTGGCTGAGAGAAGTTTTACAGACTGTGTTTTATTACATCATATAGACAGAACGGAAATGGGCCTAATCATTGTAAATATAACAGACAATGGTGGTAAATAAACAGAACAAACATGTTTTATCACGATTTAGAAGCTTCATCTGTCCGGCAATAAAACAGAGTAGTAATTAAACAGTTATGGCACATCGTAACTGATTGTGTAATTACAGGCCTAGGGAGTTGCGCTTGGGATATTTCACACTCTTTGACAATGTTGTTACAAGAATTAGGGGATGTTGTTGTTTTAGAGATCAAACATGTCTGCCCATCTATGACACGCCCAGTTGTCAAAGCACTTGTCATCCATTGGTCGACAATAGGACAAACTAGATCCAATCAAAAATTAAACATTTAGAATTTATCACATGCATTGCATCTGTCTTGAGATGAACACATTCAGTACAGACACATTACATGGAGTATTTCGCGTTTACTTCAATAAGGTAGGATTTGATCACATGACATGTAAACTAAACTTTGTGCATTCCAACTTATATGTATTCATATTTGTTATTTCAGGCAGTTGTTTGCGTTAGAAGTTTACAAATATTAAAAATTTAAAATAACATTATCTCAAACAAAGATATAGAATGGTATTTATTTTAGGCTGAAGAGTTGTCTCTTTGTAAACTAACATTGTTTCTTTATTTTATTGAGAAACGCTCAAGACATGATGAAACATGGTGTCAAAAGGTGTATCAAATTGTATTGCGAACTTAATACAATTTCATGACATGATGCCTCTGTTTCCGAATATTTCGTAGTGTGTATATAGCAAAACCTCATTCAGACTATATAAAATTACTTCAGGATTATTCATAAGTTCCTTAAACAAATTCACTAACTTGTCTTCAATTTTATATGGCCACTCATCACAAAATGTAAACTTAGAACTACTAAATTCAATACATTACTATATCGTAATGTGAGATTTTCAAAACATGATTGAATATTAAGATTTTTTGTTGATGAAATATCCTTATGTTTATACCATTTAGTACCATTTAGTTATGATATAACATTTAGCATTTAATTGCTTTGTTGTTTGTTTTCGAAAATCATTGTTTCAATATTGTCACTGTATATGATATGTGTACTGATCTGTCCATGTTTACGTTATGTCACTATTTTGTTAGGGAGAGGCATTAATATAAACATATATAATAATATTAATATGGATATATTTTTTTGTCAACCTCGTTTCTTTTTTTTAAATAGATATGATTAAATCACATTCATTTATAGTTTTTAGAGAAGAATAGGCCATCTCGTCATTTGCCAAACATAGTTATATGACATACCATGTAGTCTCATTGATTAATTGACTTTAGATCCCTCTGTAGAAGCCGTGATTAAGCTATCAACAGTCAAAAAGATTCAACCAAAATTAGTAAATCTCTTCATTATATGTCTCACTAACTAACCGTAATACTCGAAAGTTGTTTTCATTGTTTGTGTAGTAATTATACGCCAAGTAAGTAAGTGTGCGCTTGACCAATACTGTAAACAATAGCAATAGCCTGACCAGTTTGGCGAGAAAGGGCGATGTGATGTGGCAGGTAATGATTGGCTGAGAGAAGTTTTACAGACTGAAAATATGATGTTTGTTTTCAAAGTCATTAAATGACTATTTTGCGCATGTTTTTGAACAAACAAAATATCGATGTTATCTCAAGATATATTTTTGTATCCATTTCTGCATTGTGTACCCCCTCGGGGTTACATGATGTTTAATGGTTGTCTCCCTTAGACCAATAGAAATAGTGTAAATGTAAAATATATAGAATATGTGAAATATCTCTACGCCACATCACCCTCCACTTTTAAAAAGTGAGAACCACTCGAACGATAGAAATTTAGAAAATGTTGCTGTTGATAAAAGAAATATGTTAAATATCAACATAGTATATTTACTCCAGGAAGAAAAAAAATCTGTTTTTATATAAATAAGAGTGAGAGGTGACATAGAAATTTTCAGCATCATGTCATGATGTTCTGGGCATGAATCAGAATATCATAACATAATTATTGACAGTACCATGCCATTCACATTTGACATTAAAATAAAATATTTTCTGATGAAACCAAGTGTTAAACATCAAGACTTTAAACCACTAATACCAACATTGGTTATTTTGAAAAAGTAAACAACCTAGCTTATGCAAAAATGATTATTGAATATGTGTGCACATTTAAAGGCTTAGGCTAATATACTTTAGTACTTTGTGAAATATTGATAAGTCTCTAGAATAAATATCAATTTAAGTACATAAGATGTATTCCTGTGAAAATCCTTAAAATGCTTCACAACTTCATCATGTAATATTATACATGATATCAAACACCATTTCAAAAACTTTAAATTTTACAATATTGTGTGCCTTCATTAAAAGATTTAGGTGAACATATTGTTTGTACCTGACTAAATCTGAAAAATATATAATATTATCAGTTCAGTACAAGTCTAACCACAACATGATGGTTACTTCATAAGATAAGCATTTCTATTAAAAGATTTTGACAAATGTATTGATGTTACTTATGGAAATTTTGATAATAATCATAGTTTAAGTACACCAATAATATTCCAGTGAATATTCTTCAAATATAAATACTTATACAGATGATCATCTCTTAAAGGTACAGTACCCTGTAAACACTTCAATTGTTGTGCACATCAATAATAAGTAAAAACATCATTTATCAGTGTGTCATGAATAACCTAACACTGAAACAAATATAATTGTCAACTCTAACATTTAACTACAAAAACCTTAAACAAGTAAACTGGAACAATAAATTTACTTGCTAACAAGTAGAACAATTTATACTTTTCACATTCATTTTCTCTGACTTTGATTGTCAGTTGGAATCTTTGAGTGTGTATCTTGCACTAAAGTTTGACAAGTGGGAGTCAGGTCCTCAAAAGCAACCCATGAATTTTGCCTGCTTTCAAAATTCAGCCATTTCACCCTATAAAACAACTTGTTCTGACAATATTTCTTTCTCAAAATTTTCTCAATGGAGTAGTATTGAGTGGGATGCTCATCTTGGGAGTCTGACTGGGTAGCATTATCTCCAGTTTGACTAGAATCGTACTCAGGTGTGTCTCTTTGAGGCGTGTCTGCCACTTCATCCTCGTGGAGGACACAGGGCTCGAGACTGTCCTCATTCGGTGGCGGCGTTGGGTCATCAGGCTCGGTCGCTCTCAGACACCCATGCTTCAGTCGATTAATATGGACTCTGTTCAGAACTAACCGACCCTCTCTTTTTCTTCGTTATTTCATGTGAATGTTCGAAAGTTTTTCGACAATGTAGTATGGCCCAGCCCAGGGTCTGGCAAGTTTTCTTGACTGACCTGAGACTAAAACAGGCTTGTACAGGAACACAGTGTCTCCAACACAGAAATTGACTTGATGTTCATGTACCTTAGATTTCTCACTCATGGCTTCCTTCCTACCAGACAGTGTTTGAATCACAACTTTTCGTGACATTTCGACAGCCTCCATTAAGGGAATCACATATGAAGCTGCAGTTTTGGGTACTTCAAGATTAGGAAGGTTAATGTCCATGAATGTTCTTGGGTGGCGGCCATGGAGCCTTGAATTCTGATAACCACGTGACAGCATCCTCACAAGGCATGCCATGAAATGTCTTTAATCTGACGCCTGTGGAAGCATTATTGTCAATTTTTGTTGCAATTTGTACCGGGGAACGTACTGCATCTCCACCATATGTGGCGTGGTGGCCACGAACCCCGTAGAGGGTTATTATTAGCAGTATTGTACTGTAAAGAGACAACATCGCCCGACTTCTTTGAACGCCATTTTATTAACCAAGACCAAGGGCGCATAACTCTCATTCCCACCAGGGAGGTAATTTAAGGTTAAGCAAGTTGAATTAACGGTTGTCTCCCTTAGACCAATAGAAATAGTGTAAATGTAAAATATATAGAATATGTGAAATATCTCTACACCACACCTCCCTTGAAAGATTGTTTTTTAGATTTATTTGGAATGATAAGATAGATAAAATTAATTTGAAAAAAGATTTTAAAGAGGGGGGTCTCGTATGATTGACATTAAAACTTTTATAAATTCCATGAAACTGTCTATTCTCAGAAGCTATATTAACAAACCTAAGGTTAATAACCCATGTAAATTCCCGCTTAAAGATATTTTGAAATATGGGGCCAATGTTCAAGATATTGTTGAAACAGATAATCCTTTTTGGAGAGATGTATTGAAAGCATGGAAAGCTTACTGTCAAAAAAGTCAAATTGAAGAAAATATAAATGAAATCCTATCCCAACCAATATGGCTCAACCACAACTTCAGGAACCCACACCACATTATTAGACACTGGGCTGATAAAGGAATTCTGACAATTCAAGATTTGTATAATGATGAAGGTTTTGTGCGTTTTGAAGATTTGAAAATTAAATTTGGGATAAGTGGTACATATATAGATCTTGCATATATTTTATATATTTTGCCTTACTCATGGAAAAAGACTTTGAAAGAACACAGTCACATACAGGTAAACCAATTCCACATTAATGCCTTGCATAAAGACTTCATGACACATGGAAAAATCTAATATCGTTGTATTTAGAAACGGAGGTATTGTTGCTAAAAGTGAGAAGTGGGCATTTCGCGGCAAACAAATGAAGGTTGTAACTTACTATAAATAATTGGGCCTTTTATTCTCAAGTCGCTTAAATTGGTCTATGGCTTGTAAAACCCTTGCCGCGCAAGCTAAGAAGGCATTATTTTCCATTTTTAAACTTTTTAAAGTAAATAAGTTTATTTCTTTTGATATTGCATGTATTCTTTTTGACTCAAAAGTATCGCCTATTTTACTATATGGATCAGAAATTTGGGGAGCAAACTATTTCGCAGTAATTGAACCTGTCCACTCATTATATTTTAAAAGATTTCTAGCAGTTGGAAAATTTCCTGCTAAAAAGGCCATACTTGGAGAAATAGGCCGGTACAATATCCATATCGAGAGTCAAATGAGAGTTATTAAATTTTGGATTAAACTTTTAAGAATGCCAGAGTATAGACTACCGTATCAATCTTATCAAATGTTATTAGCCTTAGATAATCGCGGAAAGCATTCATGGGCTGCTGGTGTAAGAAATATGCTGTTTGTTGGCGGATTTTCCTATGTATGGATTAATCAGGATGTTGGTGATAAAAATCTATTTCTGGCAATGTTTAAACAACGTTTAAAAGATATTTAAAGCATTCATGGGCTGCTGGTGTAAGAAATATGCTGTTTGTTGGCGGATTTTCCTATGTATGGATTAATCAGGATGTTGGTGATAAACATCTATTTCTGGCAATGTTTAAACAACGTTTAAAAGATATTTTTATACAAAGGTGGTATGAATCACTTGACGCGTCCACCTATTTAACTCATTATTCCCATTGCAAATCAATATTTGGGCCAGAAAAATACATAAGTGCCCTCAATGATAAGTCTCTTTTAAGTAGTTATGTAAATTTAGAATTTCTCTTCATTCCCTTAAGATTCAATCCTTTAGAAAGGATAATCATACTTTAAACGATTTAACATGTTCATACTGCTCCTCGGGCGAAACGGAGGATGAAGCTCATATTTTTTTAGTTTGTAAAGCCTTCTCTGAATGTAGAAATAAATTTTTGAAATGTGTTAATGCCAATCCACAAACGATGTACAATCTGCTAAATTCAACTAATCCTAAAGTTATTTATGATGTTGCAACTTATGTGAAACAATTAATGTACAATATGAAACCTTATGTCAAATCTTTAAAGTCACGTGACCAACAACGATAACTGTAAATTCAACTGTACTTTGGGCCACCGAGCCTTTTATACTGAATAAACATGTCTGTCTGTCTGTCTGTCTGTCTGTCATGACACCCATGAAGGGTTCTAGAAAATTCTATGATAAACTGATGTCTGATAGCATTCTACCTTCTATTTGTCAGAGATGGGAAATTTTATTTCAAGATACTTATTTTGATTGGCATTTGATCTTTACTTTTTATAGGAATATTATAAAGGATGTGAAAATACTTGATTTTCAATTCAGATTTTTTCATGGAACCATTTATACAAAAAAAGAACTTAAGAAAATGAAACTTGTTGACAATACTGTTTGTATATTTTGTAATGATACAGATGAAAGTTTAAGCCATGTATATTGGGAATGTGAGGAAACCAAACATTTTTGGAATGATCTTCAAATTTGGATGATTCAAAATAAATTGGAATTAAATTTGACAAAATTTGTCGTTTGGTTTGGTACTTTAAGTACCCAACCATTAATTAACCATATTCTTCTTTTGGCTAAAAGACACATTTATGTTTGCAACTTAAAAAATAAGATTCCAAAATTCAAAGACTTTGTTCACATTCTAAAAGATACCTTTATAGTTGAAAATTTCATATCTAAGAGAAATAATGACTTCATTAGATTTGAAAAAAATGGTCTCCTCTATTCCTTATCTTTAACTATGATAAGACTGAAAAGAAATGAGATTGTTTGTTTATTTTAATAATAAATTCAACTCTGTTATATATCATATACTTGTATATCATGCTATTATGTATCTTGTAAAAGAAATCTATGGGAACAATAAAACATTTTTTTTTTAAAAAGAAAAAAAAGTGTTCTTTTCATCAAGGTGACACGTCATATTTAATCATTAATATATCTTAATGAATATCGAATATCAAATATTAATCACAGAAAATAATTATTATTTTATTCATAAACCATTTTATCATTTTCAAATCATTTTACCTCATTTAGACCCAAAACATTGAGGAAAACATCAATAATTGGTTACTCATTCACTCACGTTTTCGTTTCATTAAATGTCAATTCAGCAAGTACATTTCATCTTTCCAATATTACATTCATTGCAGGTGTTATGATTAACAATACACTTGATTCGTATTAAGATAATTATCATGATTTTATCTTCATATTCTATATCTTTATGGACTGATATACCCACAAATCTGAAAAATTATTGGAAGGTTGATTACCCGTACAGGGGATTTTTATATCAAACTTAGTTATATGACAGTTTTAGTTTGAATGGTTCACACTGATACTTAAAGTCATTCAAGGGCTGTGATAATCATTCAAAACCTACTAGAAGCAGCTTTCAACCAATTCAATTCAAATACTGTAGCAGCATCATTTAGGGAAAATGACATTTAAAATACAAGCAGTTCAACTAATTCAATTTAAATACTGTAGCAGCAACATTTAGGAAAAATGACATTTAAAATACAAGCAGTTAAACCAATTCAATTTAAATACTGTAGCAGCAACATTTAGGAAAAATGACATTTAAAATACAAGCAGTTAAAACAATTCAATTTAAATACTGTAGCAGCAACATTTAGGAAAAATGACATTTAAAATACAAGCAGTTAAACCAAGTCAATTTAAATACTGTAGCAGCAACATTTAGGAAAAATGACATTTAAAATACAAGCAGTTCAACGAATTCAATTTAAATACTGTAGCAGCAACATTTAGGAAAAATGACATTTAAAATACAAGCAGTTCAACCAATTCAATTTAAATACTGTAGCAGCAACATTTAGGAAAAATGACATTTAAAATACAAGCAGTTAAACTAATTCAATTTAAATACTGTAGCAGCAACATTTAGGAAAAATGACATTTAAAATACAAGCAGTTAAACTAATTCAATTTAAATACTGTAGCAGCAACATTTAGGAAAAATGACATTTAAAATACAAGCCGTTCAACCAATTCAATTTAAATACTGTAGCAGCATCATTTAGGAAAAATGACATTTAAAATACAAGCAGTTAAACCAATTCAATTTAAATACTGTAGCAGCAACATTTAGGAAAAATGACATTTAAATACAAGCCGTTCAACCAATTCAATTTAAATACTGTAGCAGCATCATTTAGGAAAAATGATATTAAAATACAATGAAGTGGTATCTTCTCGTGGTCACAATAAATATCGATATTGACCAGTTGCAAATGGTCATGTCTGCTTAACTTTCAAGGGTCCTAATGTCATATGTTTAATGAGTATCTGCAAAGGATAACAGGTTTAGAAAGCTGAACCCTTATGGAGGCAACAATGATGCGCGGTATTATCAATATAAAGATATATTGCTATAAAGGAACAACATGATACGAATCGGTACATACTTCAGAACATATCAAATACAGTCTAAGTAAACCTAGCCTCACTATTATCCGTTACACTGCTATACTGAGTCTAGAAAGGCTTGGTTGAGAGTCGCGTCAGCCCACGTGAAGAAGTTGACCAATCAGAACTGATCTTACCAAGCCACAATAGTCTGCCTTCGCAGGTATAACGTTGGAGGGTCATAGGTCGCAGAAAGGTCGGCTGACGCGACCTTCAACCAGACCTTTCTAGACTCAGTATAGCAGTGTAACGGATAATAGTGAGGCTAGGTTTACTTAGACTGTATCAAATATGTCGATAATATAAAATGAGTGATTTCCATCTAAACTTTACAGAAAAACACAACCAAATATACACGATTTTACAGAAAGTTCTTAACAAAGTGTGAAGTTGAGCTGTGAAAATAGCTAAACTATGTATACAGGTCATAGTCTGTGATTTCAAAATATCCCTTTCCAAAACAGCTATTAGCTGAGCAATGATGATCGTTCTTAATGCTCTTATTTAGACAAGTATGCATGCAAATTCCTGAATTTGAAAAGTACCAATAAATTGCAATACAGGAACGATTCCCATCCTTACCGAGGTAAAGGCCTTCTCCTGTTTCAGATGGATGCTCTCACCAAACTAAATGAACACTTCCTGTCCTGTAATATATGCACAGAGACCTTCAAGGACCCCTGTACGCTTGGCTGCTACCATACCTTCTGTAGACCATGCCTTACCAAATACACCAAAACCCGACGAGACGCCATCACTGCCAAGTCAATCTTGTGTCCAAACTGTAACCAGATGACGAAAGTTCCTCGTCCCCAAGAACCAGTTGAACGATGGAGTGAACAGTTCAAGCCGAGTTTCCTCATTCAAGGTCTTCTGGATTCATTTGCTGGTCAGGAGAGTTCAGGTAATTCAACTACAAAAAGATTAACATTCTATAAAAACATATATTTTATCAATAAAAAACCTTCTCACCTGAATGCCCGATGAGTCGAGGCATGGCATAGCATGTTGTCATGTGTCCATCACTATACTTTGGCTTTTATATCTTCTTAGTGAACTACTGACTTGAGAGATCTGAACTCGTTTGTACAGTTATCTTTGCCAATTGGAGCTCTTACAGACTATGTTGACTTACAAAGTATCCTGTATACCAATCGTTATGATCTATTTTTTAATTATGTTGTCGTAATAATAAATATGCTAAGTTGTGATTAAGAATTTATAGAAATGATATTAAAATCTATGTCTAAACGTCAAATATTTCATAATTATTATAGTACACCATTGTACACGATTGTTTTGTAATTGTTGTGAATCTCTATTCATATAGTTTTTAAACAGAAGTCTCATAATTACTATTATTTATTCTTTCAGAGACCAATGAAAACTGTTGTGTCCCATGCCAGCAAATTGGGAAGACAACTCAGGCCACATCACTGTGTGAAGATTGCGACATCCTGTTATGTGAAGCTTGTGCTAAAATGCATCAAGGCATTCCTGTAACTTCAGATCACGTGATCTCACCTCTAGGAGCTGGGTCAACTCCACAACCCAAGAAACGCAAAGTTGTGTGCCCAGAGCACAACTGTTTGGTTGAATATTTTTGCAAAGATTTTCAGAAAGCTGTTTGCCAGAAATGCTGTATTATCCACCACAGGAAATGTAACTCTGTTGTCACCCTCGACTCAATGATTCCTGAAATGAAACAAGTACTGCAGCAGAACTATGATGATATAGAGATACATCGACAACAAACAGGAAATACTTTGAAGAGTAGGAGATCAGAAGTGGAGGAAATCACACAACACAAATCTTCTCTGCAGTCAGAGATCAGAAGAGTCAGTCAGCAGGCCGTGGATCTGATCAGAAGAAAGGCGAAGAAACTCCTGGATGAACTGGAAACACTCACTGAGAAGCAGACTGGAGAATTGAGTAGTCAAATAAAGTCTGGAGAGATTGAAATGCAGACATATCAACAATACACAGAATATATCAAACAATTCCTACAATCAAACAGCTCAATGGATCTGTACGATATGTACACGCTGTGTCAGTCAGGGGAGGTAACTGCTGAGATGCAGAGAAAAGACATACAAGAACAGAGAAGAAAGAAAGTTGTGTTTGTGAAACAGCTAGATGTGGGTAATCTTGACAGGACCTTACAACTCGGTAATTTGAGGTTTGTTGAAGATTCGTCCAATCTTGAAGTAAGGCCAAGCCTAAAAGATGCACCTAAAACCAAACCAACAGTCAAAAGTGAACCAAATCCTGGACAACTTCTGTCTACAGTCAATGCTAAATCAAACGATGATAAAGAGCAGCCAGATCCCCATGACGTTGAAATTTTGAATATCAGAGGTACAGAGACACTGGTTGTTACAGATCTTCAGAATTCAAGTGTCAAGTCATGTTACACAAAAGATAAAACACTTCACTGCACATCTCTCAAACTCAATGAAAGACCTTTTACATTAACAAAGATAAGCCAGGACAGAGTAGCTGTATCATACTTGTCACACAATAGTATAGAACTAATCAATCTGACTCCTGACCCGGTCCTGATCTCTACAATCAAAACAAAGAAGAAGTACACATGTCTGACTGCTCTCAGTGACACGACTCTAGCTGCAGGTTGTATAGATCTTCCCAGTATTGACGTCCTGGATCTGTCAGGGAGAGTCCTGAGATCTGTGATCACACCCAGCACTGGTCAGCAGCTGATACAGGGATCACGGTCCATGTGTACAACACGTCAGGGTCACATTGTAGTGACAGATACACGGTCAGGTTCTGTCTACTGTGTAACACAACAGGGGAAGATAATCTACCAGTACAAACTGACAGGAGAAGGGTGGTGGACAGGTCGTGTAACAACTAGAGACACTGGTTCTGTTATCGTGGCTGATTACTATAACAACAAGATCGTCCAACTGACAGAGACAGGGCAGTATGTGAGAGATCTGCTGACTGAACAAGATGGGATTGTTACACCACGGGGAATACGTGTACACGGGAACAAACTGTATGTTACACAATATTTAAGTGAACATGTCAAAATATTTCAACTGTGAGTCAATGATTGAAAGCATGAATTGTACTTAAAGTGTTCCCACATCTATGAATTAAGAGGAAAATATATTCAATTCCTAAAAATCTTCTGTCTAAACCTTTTCTCTTATTGTAAACAATTTGTAGTATGAAATATGATATCAATTAAGTATTGTGAATGTGTTATTTTTAACTATTAAAAAGTATGTTGATTATCATGTGTTATTAACATGATTGAAGAAACCTGATTAA
This sequence comes from Steromphala cineraria, assembly GCA_916613615.1. Classification (NCBI taxonomy): domain Eukaryota; kingdom Metazoa; phylum Mollusca; class Gastropoda; order Trochida; family Trochidae; genus Steromphala; species Steromphala cineraria. The sequence goes on from OU744726.1 coordinate 49,882,541, forward strand.
AATGCTAAGAGATTAAGCAGAATGATTTATTGTGATAAAGTTACACAGCTTGGATTAAATAAGAAATAATTTCTTAACCACAAATACTTCAAGATATAATCAACCTGTCGAAATTGTGCATTCGCCACTGTAAGATATTGGTACTATGTAATACATCAGAATCTATCAGCAATGAAATAACTTTCGATGAGTTTGTTTGCAATATTATTTTTGAATATCCACACAAAACCAATGAAACATAAAATGTTATGTTATCCGGAGTTGCACATATATGATGGGTAATGATTTTGTTAAAGTAAATAAATTTAGGTTTCTATTTCTGAGAAGCCTTGTATAGTTACATTAAACTGTGACCTAATCAACATAAAGGTTTCTATTTCTGATGAGCCTTGTATAGTTACATTTAACTGTGTCCTAATCAACATAAAGGTTTCTATTGCTGATGAGCCTTGTATAGTTACATTAAACTGTGACCTAATCAACATAAAGGTTTCTATTTCTGATGAGCCTTGTATAGTTACATTAAACTGTGTCCTAATCAACATAAAGGTTTCTATTTCTGATGAACCTTGTATAGTTACATTAAACTGTGTCCTAATCAACATAAAGGTTTCTATTTCTGATGAGCCTTGTATAGTTACATTAAACTGTGTCCTAATCAACATAAATTAGTATTATTAGACATATTGATCAGCGTTACTAATGAAAACATGATGCTATTACAATTAAAATGGGGTTTCTACCTTTACAGTAATTTAGACAATGCCATAAGATAATAATATGTTTTGTTAATATTGCTGGAATCCGTTTGCTTATCTGCATGTTTTAATATATTTTATGTTTAATGTTTTTTTCCTAAATCCAAATTGAGAATTATAAAATCTCATTTATTTCGGATTTACCTTCCTTTATTTTTGCAAAACAACAAATAAGCTAAACTGCATTAAAGTAAGCTCTGATTTTAATGAGGTTGCATTTGAAACAATGTATTAAAACCAAGGGTGTAATTCATAAAGAATAAGTTTGAAATACGGATATAAAGTTAATTATTTTGTTACATTTCTGAAGGTTGCTAGTTTACAATCGATTATATTAATGCAATATGTATAAATTTAGAACAAGCTAGTTTTCATTTCAATTGAAGTTTCGTAAAATCTGCTCCATCAACTAGAGATTAATTTTTAGCCTATGTCCCCAAAATTTACTGCATAAATGTATTGATATGGTGGCTGAGAGAAGCCATTTTGTATCATTACGCGAGTCAAATCAAGGAGGGTAAGTTAAAGGATTGAAAAAGGTAATAAGCGTTAGAATTAACATGGATTATTTGCTAATGCTGCTTTTGATTTCATAATAAATTGGGGATTTCAACCTTTATTGTATTGTTGGCAGCGCCATGATAATGATTTGTTATTGTTCCTTGAGTTTGTTTGCTGAAGAACAATACTGTTATTTATTATGTGAGCATAGTTTTCCGGCAATCCGATTGGTCGAGAACCAGTCACGTGACAGTCGATAAAAAGCGATATTAACTTGACCCCCGTGACCCCGAGTCCGACCAAAAGTGATATTGACTTGAGTTACTAAAAATAGAGCCGATGACGTCAAACAGTTGTTTCATGACGTCATGGTTTTGTTATCATGACGTCTTTGTCCCGTTCTTGCCAACAAACGAGCCCAAAAGCCGCTCATTGTTGTAGTTTTCTGTTCTCTTTTGTTTCTTTTTGACCGAGACATAACAAAACAATTATAGACTGGTGAGTTCGATCAATACCTGTTTTTAATAGACCCGAAGAAAACAATATCGACCTCGGACTTCGTCCTCGGTCAATATTGTTTTCCTCAGGTCTATAAAAATAGGTATTGACCTCATCACCAGTCTATAATTGTATAATATTTTCCTAAATTAAGGTTGAGAAATGTAAGATTTCAATTCGATTTCTATTTTTTTGGGGGCAAAATTACAAATCAACAAATCTTAGAAGCATTATGGCAAGCGTTGATTTTAATGAAATGGTTTTTGAAACAAGGTCATATTTTATACAGAATAAGTTTGAAACACGGACAAAATGATAATTCATGTTATATTTTTGAATGTTGCTATTTTATTACCGATTTAGTGACAGGATTATGTATGATTTTGGAACAAACTTGTTTTCATTTTCCATTGAAAGTTTCGTAAAAATCTGCCTCATCATCAGCCATAGAGTTTTCATAAGCAAATGTCCCCATACCTGGCTGCATACATGTATTTAATATGATGGCCGAGAGGAGCCATTTTGTATTATCAGGCGAATAAATCAAAAGAGGCAAAGTTAAAGGATTTAAAAGGAAATTAACGAAAGAAATAATAATAATAATAATAATGTCACTTGTAAAGCGCAAAATGTCCACACACGTATGTATGCTCAGTGCGCTGAAAAGGTGAAAGAAAGTCAGTCATATGCGCAAAGAAACAGATAGGTTTTAAGTTTTGATTTGAAGGTCGCGACAGATTCATATAATAACAAGACTCTTTGAGCCTATAATCCCTAGTGTCTATGACATATAAATGCGCCAGTCATAGAACATACACACAATGTTATATTCAGGTAATATTCAGGAGAACTGGTTAGCTGCTGTTATGGTCGATGCAGGCGGATTCTGAGGATGTGGGTTCGAATCCCGTGTGGGACTGAAAAAGACAAGAAATTGCACTAATCCCCAATCTTACAAAGTTACAATTGTACATTATCTAAATGGCGCGGTTTCATATCGGGCATTGTCAATTTATAAAAGAAAAATACAGGATACAATACCATTTCTTCTTAGGTTGTGACTGCAACAATTTACTCTTACAAGTTTGATATCTATATGTTGATTATAAGTTGCTAGTATTTCTTTCTTCAATTTCCCGTTCTTTATATGGAGCCTGGGTATGTCATGTTTATGCTTTAATAAGTAAAGCTTTTATTTTCGTTTTAGCTAAGCTAAATAGAACAGAACTGTATTGTATGAATGTTCTTATCCGGGCAGGTGCATTGAATGTACGTGGAATAAATCGTGCGTCTTGAATCAAATGACAGAGTTTATAAACACACGTTATAAAGTTCTCTCTTCATTTAAGTTATCGCTTGTCGGGACAGGATGGTGCAGTGGTTGGCGCATTCTGCTTCGGATCACAAGGTCCAGGGTTCGAATCTCGCCATGGGCTCGGCAAATTTGTTTGCAGTAGAACTGTTCTACAGTAACACGCATTTAGGTTTCGGTGTAGACTTATATTTAGTCTCTGAATTGTTTTTAGTAAAAATCTTATTTTATTAAATTTTTAAAAGGAGCCTCAGACAAATGGAGATTTCAGAGCAGTCCAGATCTAGACTTGCTTCCATGGGTGAATTATATGCTCAAGGGTCTGTGCATAAGACTAGTTTCGGTGCAATGCTCTGAATTTCAGCTCAGTGCAACTCTCGTGGTTCGTTAGTTCAAATCGATGCTCGCAGGTTTCATTGCAATGCATAGCGGCAATAAAACCCAAAACCTCTCACATCACCTTACATGGATACTAGTGTTATAGGGTATCAAACATTATCAAAATTTTCCCTGTTTTAGATAAGTTTTTAAGGTTCAGGTCAGTTTAGATCATAATTCCGAATTCAAACGTTCCTATTGTCACAATACAACGTTGTCTAGCTTTAAATTAATACTTTCCTACAACAGTCGTTACTTCACGATCAAATGACACTATTGGTAAAGTTTGGCATATTTTTATCCCTAACACCCTTCATGCTCGTTCGTACAGTGATACATGCAATGTAAAATTATATTTGATTGTCCAATTGTAAAAAAAACTGTTCTGGTAATTTCGATTTTGATTTATGCATCAAACGTCAACCAAAAGACATTTCCAACTTGCACAATGTCTGTGTAAAGTTAAAGGTTTGGAACGCGTGTGCAAGAAGCAAACACATGCTGCTGAACATTAGAAGGTTGAGAATATATACATATGACCAGTGGGATTTTAGCAGTTGATATAATGCAGCAATATATTTGCATTTTATCATGTCACTGTAACAAACCCTTTTGCGTAGTTTAAAAAACACTAAGTATGAATATACATATTAACCTTTCAGCAACTTATTGTAAAAATAGGGAGGGAGAATTTAATTGAAGAGAATCAACAGTAAAGAACTTATTACACGTAATCAATCCCAAGATAAGTGTGGATTAAAGGAAACATATTTGTTACAGAATGGCACTAAAACAAAATGATGGAGCGCCGTGGTGTAGTGGTTAGGTACTGACCTCTCACCCCAAAGACCCGGTGGCGACACCAACAATTAGTGACCTGGATCTCATTCTGTGTTGTGTCCCTGGGCAAGGGACTTAATCCACATTGCACTCAGTCAATCGTGAAATATCGGGTGTATGTTGATTCCCTGAGTCTTCGGCAGCAACAACAGTACAATTACCGTTAGGGCTTTGATATGTAGGGCTTTTGGCAACTGTGAAGCACATGATAAATGCGCATTATAAGCGGACGATTATTATCATCATTATTGTATATAGACCTTAAAATAATGATTCTATCATGTTTGGCGAAACATACATTTACTCACAATCATTTTCTATGATTTATATGAACCAATGTTATTACAATTTACCGCACAGTATGTTTGAACATTTTACCGCACCCCCTATTACATTTTACCGCACCTGTGTTTATTTCATTTTACCGCATTTTTATTACAATTTACCGCAGTATTACATCTTAACGCGTTTTATTACAATTTACCGCAGTTATTACATCGTACATCTTTGATTACATCTTACGTCATAACAGACCTTGGATTTGTTTGTGTAATAAATGGTCGGATTTTAAAACGAGAGGATCATTCATGTTTAACATACTGAACCTGTACTACAACTGAGATTTGTAAGTGCGTGTGTGTGAAGGTGTATAACCAAGTATGAGAAGCACATATACATGTATGACTAATATAGACTCAAGCTCGCACAGTTGTTCTAGGCAAGGTTTTATGGACTATTAAACTATTAAAGGCGTATTGTTACTTTTTACGATTCAATATAATTGGTTAATGAGAGATCTGTTGACGTCTATCTTCCTCTATGGTGTAAAATTGGGTTTGCAGCGAGAAATCATAATGATGGATGTACATTTCATTGGTTGTTGTTGGTTTATTGATGTCTCATTAAATGCCAAGTTGTGAATTGTTACGAGGCATTGTCATCCACTCTACATATGTTGCATGATTAAACTGATTTTAAACACTTCAAATCTTCAACATGTTTTTATTCCAGTCTAGGTAAACCTAGCCTCAATATTATCCGTTTCACTACTATACTGAGTAAACCTAGCCTTAATGTTATCCGTTTCACTCCTATACTGAGTCTAGAAAGGCCTAGTAGAGGGTCGCGTCAGCCCACGTATCAAATTGACCAATCAGAACTCAGCTTACCAAGCCACAATAGTATGTCTCCCACGTATAACGTACGTTGGAGAGTCATAGGTCGCAATAAGGTCGGCTGACGCGACCCTCTACTAGACCTTTCTAGACTCAGTATAGGAGTGAAAGGGATAATATTGAGGCTTTGTTTACTTATACTGGTTTTTATTCAAAAGTTTAGTTTTCGTTTTCTTCTTCGTTATTCTCTTATATTTTATCATTTTGGTTTTTAAAAATAACATGATATATTATATTTATTAAAAATCTCATTAACATGGGTTGCGATGAAGTCCATGTGTGATTATTCCATGCTAAAAATGATAATGATTTTTCATACCTATTTCAGTATTTGTACACAAATCCAAAGCATTCTAATTGTGCATCAACTAAAAGGACAATAATTGACAGTAAGTGTGATCAGTCAAACAAACAAGACAAAGGTTATTGTTTTCAAGGCCTAACGCCCGTATTCAGGGAGTGCAATTTCATGTTATGTATAGTTAATAATTAGTTACACAAATTGTACATTATATTTAAAAATAGATATAGATTTCCATTTTTTGTCAATTGAAAAACTTGACATCGCTAGAATGATAATATTTGAGTATCAATAACGTTATGGTAAATATATGCACCGGCAGTGCGGTTTTTGATAAGTATTTATCAAAAATGAATTTCATTCGTAGATCTTAGACGAAGGTAAAATGAAATTCACAATGTATCATTAGACACCACAAGCCTAGTCTATATATCCTGTTAAGGTAATTCTGGTAGTTCTAAATTTACGAAATATTAGATATAATGGTTGTAGTGATGTCTTAAACGATTTATACACGAAATGAACTTGCCAAGGGGCGAATGCCATTCTTGGTAAATCGTTAATAATTCCTTCAAAAACATAGTTAAGTCACCAACAACTTGGTGTAACCAAACAAATCCATAATTATGAGAACGTTAAATATCTCTAGATCTTATATCTAGAAACTTTTAGACGTCATTGAATGTAGCCTCTCGTGACAGTCAAAACTTTGACTTTAAAATCAGGAAAGTTTTTTACGTTTTTCTCCATTATAAGTTTTCATTGTATTCAATCATATATCAATAGTCCATACAACGCGTCATAATACGTTGCAATATTATTCCTCCATACTATTTCATATTCCCTTCAAGTGAACAATTTTATCAGTTATTATCATCCAACAATCCTGAGCATATTAAAAAATTAGCTATTTATTTGAAAAGAAAACTGCCAGTATAATGTATGTAAAATTAACATGCGTTGATTTTGAGCTGTATTTTCATGTGCTATTGTTTGAAAAGACATTTAAGACATATGATTAAAATCAAATGAACAAGCTTTATTCTTCACACACTTACAACATTTTGAACATGGTTGGTGTAATGTTTATTTTCACCCTTTCCTACATTAAACAGGACATGATTATGAAACAGAAACAAGACAGCATAAAACTCGTTTAAACTACTGCAGACTATTGTTTTATTGTGATCATGCGATAATCTAATACAGCTAGAAATATATTTTTAATACATCGAAAACATTCGTCTTTATCTTCTTCATTGACTTCTATCCTTTTGTTTTAATAGCATTCCTTTCCTAACATTTATTGCTGAACTAAGATAATCAACAAAAATATTCAAAATGTGATACACCTCCAATCAGCCGAGATCAATCAACAATTATAACATTACAATATTATGCAAAAGTTATCTGCAACAATAATTTCTTATATTTTGTTATTTAAGAAGAACAAAACTTATACCCTTAAAGAATATATAAAAAATATTACTTCTTATCGGTTACATTCCACGTGATACAGGTATAAGCATAAATTCTAAAACGAATTTGATCTTGCTTTTTTCATGTTCAATCATTAATCATTTTAAATGTATACGCAATAGATATTTGAATAATGTCAAATTTATTATTTCCAGTTATTTATTTTAAAAACATCATGTTATTAACAGGTAAGTTAAGTTTAAACAAGTGGTTAAATAATTGTGTAAATAGCTTTAGTTCAACAACAGCTCTTAAATGAAGACTAAATATACTGTAATTAAAAGGCGAAAACCGGGAGTAAAAATTTGTAATTTCATATTGCAACAGGTGGATCAAGTCAAGATTTACACCTGTGTAAAGTCTTCACTTTACAGGTAACATTAATTAAATATAAGTTGATCCCTACATCGGGTAGTCAGGTGAGAAGAGCATGTGAATAACTGTTAACTTTGTGTGATCAAATCACGATTTCAAAAGGTGTGTTTCCGACATATCAAGACTTTATTATGCGGGACGATATAACCCCGAGAGGTTATCAGAGTCCTTTCGGTGGAGGGAGAATATAGCCATTACTACTTAATTGTGTCATTTCAGAACCAACAAAACCAAGATTTGAAAGACTACCATTTCTCATACAGCTCTCAATTCTATGACTTGAAGCTTTTCGTGTTATGCAGGTCTTGTCTGTACTAAGCAACGATTACTGGACTGGTGGTATGCATTCAACTCATAACGGTACATTGTTACTTAAAGATTCCATATAATGGTGCATACAGTGACTAACTGAGGTTCAGTGTCGACTTCACGTTGTTTACCACTAGGTTTGTAACATTGACAGGATCGAAGCCAAACCTAATGTGGACATGTATGTTGGTATGATTGGTTTATTTTGGTCACATGACTAAAACTTTTTCTTGTTGCAGACCTCAGTCTACGACTCCACAGGACTTACATGTTGCCATAACACAAACAAAACAGCACTATCTGAAGATTGTCAGAAGTTTGGATAAAGTGGTGTGGTAAGTTTTATCTTTAACTGTAGATCGATACATAAATGTCATTTATATATTTTTTAAATATCTATTCTGCTGTTCAAATAGAATAGAATATGTTAGGCTGTTTGAATAAGTTGGCCTTCATCAAAGTACTGCGAGTATACATGTATAATTAGGTTGATTTGCAAACATTACACTTACACCTGGAGAAAATATATCAGTGGATAAATACAACATAAAGAGCTTTATTTTAGTTCCTGCTGATTTCTTAAGTTAGTCATGTTTCAATTTTCATAGTGAATGTTTTATTAAAATATAGTCTTGCCTTTGGTGGATGCTGTGCTGTGATAATGACGATTTTCTTCACTTTCAATTGCAATTCTCTTTTTTACAATTGAATCAGATATTATGTTTAACCTTTAACCTTAACTTAAATTAACGGTTTAGGTTAAAGAGCGGCGATATATCTGCTGTTTATCACCAAACATAAGTTTGCCTTAATCTAAAGACTGTTCTAACTGGTCCTATTTCTGGAAACTAGTTTCGAGAAGGGGAATAGGGGAAGTTGTTTTAAGAAATATTTGCCTTTAAAACATGACACAAGCCTTTTGAATATGTTACTGAGGGTTGTAAATATAAGATGTTGAGTTGTTTAAATTCAGAGAATATTAGGGTAACTTTCGTTATCACATGACATAGACAGGGTAATCTGTTATGATTAATCATTGTTTATTATTACGATATTTCATCAAACGGCTTACCGGAATGCCATAGAATCAACTCTTTAATAGGAAGTGATGGTTTTCTATTAGAAAGCCTTATCATTTTGCTGATTCGATTATTATGTATACATTTTTATGTCAATGAAAACAAAAACTTTTGAAGATACTCTCATAATATGGTTTAACCCTTTACGGTTAAATTGGTTCACATGCATCATATCTATGCTTTTAAAGACAAATTATACTGTAGAACAAACACTTCGCCAAATATGTGTATATTTCACGGCTGTGACTCGGGAGGAAATTAGGATATACAAAGATCTCAAAGTGCAATATTGTGACGTCACTTAAGGTTATAAGAAGTGATCCATTTGCCAAGTTACCTTTAAGACACATGCTTACATGATTACACATGTTTAAAGTGTTCTGTCAAAAGTAGATGCTTTCCTCGTACTATAACCAACCATTGAATCAAAAATAACACATTCATGCGACCATGGCCCATTTAATGTCTTTGGAATAAGACCTATTTGATAATGAAATACATGTGTTTTTGGCAAGGTCAACTGTTGGATCAATGAGTGGCCTCAATACTTCATAAAGACGATATAAACACTATAATCACGGATGAATAAAACGAATATATAAATGAGAGAAGCTCTCATAAAATATCCATTTCAAGTCGTATTGATTCATAGCAGATGAATCATGACTTCTACAGTTTGAATTTTCAAAACTCTTTAAATGATAGATGTTCTATCTATCATAACATGAGTATAGGATTAAAAGTGAAAGCAAACGGATATTTCAGCATAGCGACTGCTATTCGATATAGTTAGTTTTACAATGATTAAGATCTACAGACATAGTAATTATTTCAAATTAAATATTTAAATTCAATTAAATTTAAGTCGCTTTAAATTGAGTTGATCCCAAAACTTTTTGCAATGCATAATGTTAGGCAAAATGTTGAGGGTTGTATTTCCAAAACATGATACAATTGTGCAATAATAGTGTAAGACTTGGAACGTAAATTCACTAAATATTGACATACATTTTCATTCACTGATCCAAAGTTGTACATCAAGTAAAGATTTGCACACGACTCCACCCAAACAAGGTCTCGTAGTGGCCCCTGGGTAACATTGACTTGCATATCTACTAAATGACAAATTCTATCGTAAAACTAAACAGGTAAGGTATTTAAGATTCTTTTTGAATTTGTTGTCTTCAAATTGTACATCTTAGTAATAGGAAGACAACAACGACTAACGGCAACATATTTTGTAAATAATAATAACAAGAAGAGGAATTATTATAATAACAATGGTAAAAGGGTAGTTTAAATTGTTATTTGACATTGCAGTAATTCGAGCATCTGTATCTTCATTGTATTGCCAGAGAATAATTAAAGGAATATTACACTGTCAAGAGAACTTGAGGAAAGATGATCTGTTGAACATCACAGTGACGTCATCAGTTTAAGATGTAGAGTACGTCCGGGTAATTCCGCTCATGAGGGTAATTCCGCTCGGTAACATAAAATCTGTCATTAAAGATAAAATTTGTTTTGTGTTTGTGTATGCTTTGCATATTTCACAACTCCGTTTCAATAGTTTGTAATTCATGACATCCAACAATATATTCTTAATTGTTTTCATTTGAATAATTCAAAAAAAAAAAAGTTTTGTTTTCCCGCGCTTTCCGTTTAGCCATTTCTTATCAGATTGATGGCCGTTAAATGTTGGCAGTCAGTCAAACCCAGTCGGCATTCAGTGACAAATAACATCAACTTGAGTGGTGCTAAAATGTTTAAATGAGCTGTAAAAAACTTCAAGATATCCTTTTCGATGTGGCTTTCATACAGTAATATTTGGATTTAATGAACAATCTATGAATTTGATGTGAGCGGAATAAGCCTCCATTATTTTTTACGATAATTGGAAGTAGTTTAATTCCGCTCACAAAAAGATATGACGTCAATCTTCCCTTGCTAATAATTTTATTGAATAAATAGATGTTCAAGAAGTTATCATTTACAATTGCAGGTGAATTTAGAATTATTTGATAAAAATCACAACAGTTTTTCTAAACGTATTTTCGTAAGATCTCAATTTGATATAACTGTAACATATATCATAAGAGTAATGCACTGGAAGATAGATCAAAAGACAATAGACATAATTAAACGACAAATTCAACCTACATCAGACTCTTTGCACTCTGTTGCACAAATTAATTAAAGACATAAAATGACAGGCCATGCTAAACTTCGGCTATTGCTTGAGGTTTGTGGCCTTAGGCCAACATTGTTTTGTAATAGAAATTTTAAGTTGACCTTTAAACTCAAATCATGCATCTGAAATTTTCCAAAAAATATTCACGTAAATTGAATAATTATTTGTTTTCAGAATTGTTACAAGTTTATGCGAATGATCACACAGTTAAACATCAGTTATCATCATAACATCGAGTTTGGGATGATTCGGAAATGTGGTGTATTATTTATACATATTTATATTATATATATTTAAGTTTAAGTAGAGTACATTCTTGAATACCAAGTGTTTGAAACATGTTGGTAAATGGTCGTACCTAAAAGAATTATTCATTAATAACAAAATATAAACATTGATATTTAAACTACTCTAAAAATATGAATTGATACCATTTAGGTGTAAAAACGTAATATTTTGGTACTGAGCGGAATTACCCACAGGGGTGAGCGGAATTAACCCCAGCTGATCGGAATTAGCCTACTCGTGAACTACGACGTTATTGCCTGATTGTCTTAATTAATGAGGGTATTTTTAAATAAAAATGTTCAATCTATGAAGCTGAAATGCTTATTTTCCTGCCTGAATTAAAATATTTGGTCTATCTCTAATCGTGATGTGTCATTATGAGATCGCGTCCAAAAGTGAGCGGAAATACCCGGACGTACTCTATAAACCAGTAAACCAGATTAAGTGTTGAATGATATAGGCACATTTAACACAGCGAGGTAAGTTGCATGATACACGAATCAAAAGCATATGACGTTCTTTCTATTGAATCCACAAAACCTTTTAAAACAGAAACGCATCACAGTGGAAACATAAAACAAAAATTTTAAATATTCAATTGCAAACTTGTGAATTCCTAAAATATATTGTTATCTAAAAACAGATGTCACTTTATAAAAGGCAGTGAATGCACTTATTTAAAAAAAAATTCATTGTTTGTCTAGATGAAAGGAGTTATTGTTTAAACTAAATTGAACAACCAGTGAATCTTAGTTAATATTAACTCACACGTTTTAATCAACACTGATTTGTTATTAAAACTCCTCGAATATTGTGTTTTCAATTATGGAACCTAAATGAAGCTCTCATAAAATATATATTCACAATTCAAGGACCTTGACAGCATTGCATTTGTAAACAAAGATTGCAATGATTAAAACAATATTACACATTTTCGTGGATTTTTGAAATATGAAGATTGGTTGATTTCTTGACTTTAAAAAGAAGCGTTTAAGAAAAAAAACCCACCATTTTAAGCTATACATGATATATATTGTAAATTAACAATCACTGATTATTTCGGAATTGACTACCATTTGAAATCCATGATACTTTAATTATTGGTAACGATAACAGAGAAAATCAAAAATCAAAATATTTTCAAATAGCAATTTCTCATTTCAAAAACACATATTGAAAATACTTTTAATGCTACATGCACACGTACATGTTAGAATATTCAAAACACTTTTACATGCAAAAGTAGTTAAAGAACATTTATGACTGTAATAATTCAATGGAGCAAAAATAACGCATCATTTTGACCAAAATCCGTTTAAAATATTTATTTAGACAATTTTCATAATGCAAAAAAACAAAAACAAAATCAAGAAATTCTTTGAAATGAATCAGTGATCGAAATATAAAAGTGAGACAAGCGCTCGTAAAATATCAATTCCAAGTCGCATTGCTTCATACCCAAAGCAACGGACCATGTATCTCTCACAATAAATATCTTTAAAGATAAAGTTGGAGGACCATCGGACTTGAAGATAACCCCTGAAACTCTACAGTACTGTGCATTCAACTTGTAAACAAACAGAAAGAAATTTTTCTATTTTGTTTAGTAATCTAAATGGAGAGGTTATCCACCTCACAGGTTCACTGGTATATAACCTACTACATACTCCTGAGTTTATTGCTGTGAATATTATTTTTGCTACTGATTCCCGTCTTAGTTGAATAGACTTTTACTCGACGACCTTTGTTTACAAACTCACGTGTGCTTTCTATTTTTAGCCATAGGTCACTATTTGCTGCTGAACCTGAAGTAAATTAAAAGTCGGATGTTTACTACTAATCGTGTGTTTCAGTGCTTTCCACACATGTGTTTTCACTTCATGTTAATCAAAGTAAAGATCGATATATGAAGTAAGTTTTCAGTTATTTATATGAACTCTATTAACACCTTTCCATGATTTTTATGGAACGCAAAGACTCAATCAGAAACAATTGAATAAGGAGACAGTGGCAATATGTCGTTTATTTTGAACATCGGCAATTTGATGCCATCAACAATAATTATCTTTTGTTTATTTATGATGGAGGACAAGTTATTTCATGTTACATAACAATCCTGCTGGGAAGACACAATATCGCAATCCCACCCTTTTCTTTGCTTTTATTCTTCTTTTTTCTTTCTTTTATCTTTTCTTTATTGTTAAAATTATGTTCCCATTTCATCTTTTTAAATGATATACATTTATCTCATATAGCAGTCACAAAACAGACTTCCATGATACTTGCAGCATATTGCCTATTACCATATTGTTCTACCTTAGTTATGAATCTACTTAAAACACTATACCTTTATCATTATAGATATGGGTTACATAAAGAAAATTAGAATGATTTCAGCAAACTGCAGGGGATTAGCAGATAAGAATAAAAGAAAAGAAGTAATGAATATTTACAGAAAGAAATCATTTTCCATAATCTGTTTGCAAGACATACATATTGCCAAGGAACATGTAGACTTTATGAAGAATGAATGGGGTTTGCAGAGTATAATTGCACCTTTTAGATCTAATTGCAGAGGAGTGGCTATATTTTTTAATAATAATTAACATTGATGTTACTATACATAGAACATTGGAAGATGAGAATGGAAATCATGTTGTTGCTGACATAACCGTTGAAGAAAAAAGATTTTCACTTGCAAATATTTATGGACCAAACAATGATGACCCTAAATTTTATTTAAACCTATTTGAAAATATTTGTGATTTTGAAAATGAATCTATAGCTATTGTTGGAGATTGGAATTTGGTTATTGACCCATCAGTTGATTTGGAGAACTATAAAAACATTAATAATCCTAAAGCCAGAAATATAGTATTAGAGCAGATTGAATCGCTGAAGTTGACCTTGTTGATGTTCGGAGAGACTTAAATCAAGATATAAGAAATTTCACATGGTGGAAACACAAACCAAGAGAACAAGCAAGATTAGATTTCTTTTTAATATCTCAGGATTTATTGAATCTTACACTTGACGCTGATATTTTGCCTGGCTATAAAACTGATCATTCAGCTGTTAGTCTTACTTTCTCAAACTCATTAAACCAAGAAAGAGGGCGGGGTTACTGGAAATTCAATACATCATTACTTTTAAATATTGAATATGCGGATCTGGTTAGGACAATTTTAAAGAAAACAATTGAAGAATATTCAAATGACACTTATGAAGAAATTAATGATGATGCTAACGTTAATCTCAAAATTAATGACAGTCTATTTTTGGAAACTTTTTTGATGAAAGTAAGAGGTAAATCAATCTCCTATTCATCTTTTCTTAAAAAGAAAACAAAAGATAAATCTAAAGAATTAGAAATTTAGATAAAAGATTTTGAGGATACAATAAGAAGAGATTTTCAAAATATTGATGAACCTTTACTTGCAGAACTAACAAAATCAAAATTAGAATTACAGCAGATTAAAGAAGAAGAAATAAGAAGAATTTAGTTGAGAAATAAAATTCTATGGTATGAAGAAGGAGAAAAACCTACAAAATATTTCTTTCATCTAGAAAATAGAAATTATGTAAACAAATCAATAAATAAAATTATCACAGACAAAATTGATGAGGAAACTTAACTTAGACAATATTATAACTCCGGTCTTAAGTGGAGAACTCAAAGAAAAATTGGAAAAGGAAATAGACATAAATGAAGTTGCAATTGCTGTAAAACATATGAAAAATAACAAGAGCCCTGGAATAGATGGTTTTCCCATAGATTTTTTCAAATTCTTTTGGAAAGAACTTAAAGTTTGGGTTTTCAGATTTATTAAAGATGTTTATGATAGAAACATGATGTCTGTAACAATGAAGAGAGATGTTATCACCTGTATCCCAAAAGCAAATAAAGATAGAACTCAATTAAAGAATTGGAGGCCAATTACTTTATTAAATGCTCTTTATAAAATTTTAGGTGACTGTATAGCTAACAGATTAAAAAGAAGTTTAGACTCCTTAATACATGATAATCAGACCGGGTTTATGCCAGGCAGAACTCTAAGTGAAAATACAAGATTACTTTATGACATTATGTTCGAAACAAGGAAAAGAAATTTGAAAGGCCTTTTGATTTTAATTGATTTTGAAAAAGCTTTTGACACAGTTTCTAAAGATTTCATTAATTCTGTCTTGGTCCTGAGATTATTCGCTGGATTAATATATTGACTTATGAAACCACCTCATGTGTCATTCAAAATGGACATCTATCTGATTTCTTTCCCAATCAACGGGGCTGTAGGCAAGGTGATCCATTATCACCATATTTGTTCTTATTTGTAGCTGAAATCCTTGGATGTATGATCAGACAAAATGATAAAATAAAAGGTATTGTTATTGATGATCAAGAATATAAGTTAGGCCAATATGCGGATGATACTGAATTATTTTTAGATGGTTCAGATGATAGTTTGTATGCTGCTATTGACACACTAAATACTTTCTACAATATGTCGGGGTTGAAAATGAATATTGATAAGACTAAGGCAATCTGGATTGGCTCAAAAGCTGGTAGCAATGATACATTGTGTCAAGATTTAGACATAGAATGGCAAAGAAAGGAATTTGAAGTTTTGGGGATTACATTTACTCCTACACTGCAAGATCTATGGGTTATCAACACAAGAAAAATACTAGAAGATATTAACAGATTACTGGGAGCATGGAGGAAAAGAAATTTGACATTGATTGGCAAAATTACTGTTATCAAAACACTAGCCCTTTCTAAACTAGTTCATATTTTCAATAGTTTACCAAACCCTCCTGATGAATTTATAACCTCCCTTGAAAGATTGTTTTTTAGATTTATTTGGAATGATAAGATAGATAAAATTAAACGCAACAATTTGAAAAAAGATTTTAAAGAGGGGGGTCTACGTATGATTGACATTAAAACTTTTATAAATTCCATGAAACTGTCTATTCTCAGAAGCTATATTAACAAACCTAAGGTTAATAACCCATGTAAATTCCTGCTTAAAGATATTTTGAAATATGGGGCCAATGTTCAAGATATTGTTGAAACAGATACTCCTTTTTGGAAAGATGTATTGAAAGCATGGAAAGCTTACTGTAAAAAAAGTCAAATTGAAGAAAATATAAATGAAATCCTATCCCAACCAATATGGCTCAACCACAACTTCAGGAACCCACACCACTTTATTAGACACTGGGCTGATAAAGGAATTCTGACAATTCAAGATTTGTATAATGATGAAGGTTTTGTGCGTTTTGAAGATTTGAAAATTAAATTTGGGAGAAGTGGTACATATATAGATCTTGCATATATTTTATATATTTTGCTTTACTCATGGAAAAAGACTTTGAAAGAACACAGTCACATACAGGTAAACCAATTCCACATTAATGCCTTGCATAAAGACTTCATGACACCCATGAAGGGTTCTAGAAAATTCTATGATAAACTGATGTCTGATAGCATTCTACCTTCTATTTGTCAGAGATGGGAAATTTTATTTCAAGATACTTATTTTGATTGGCATTTGATCTTTACTTTTTATAGGAATATTATAAAGGATGTGAAAATACTTGATTTCCAATTCAGATTTTTACATGGAACCATTTATACAAAAAAAGAACTTAAGAAAATGAAACTTGTTGACAATACTGTTTGCATATTTTGTAGTGATACAAATGAAAGTTTAAGCCATGTATATTGGGAATGTGAGGAAACCAAACATTTTTGGAATGATTTTCAAATTTGGATGATTCAAAATAAATTGGAATTAAATTTGACAAAATTTGTCGTTTGGTTTGGTACTTTAAGTACCCAACCATTAATTAACCATATTCTTCTTTTGGCTAAAAGACACATTTATGTTTGCAACTTAAAAAATAAGATTCCAAAAGTCAAAGACTTTGTTCACATTCTAAAAGATACCTTTATAGTTGAAAATTTCATATCTAATAGAAATAATGACTTCATTAGATTTGAAAAAAATGGTCTCCTCTATTCCTTATCTTTAACTATGATAAGACTGAAAAGAAATGAGATTGTTTGTTTATTTTAATAATAAATTCAACTCTGTTATATATCATATACTTGTATATCATGCTATTATGTATCTTGTAAAAGAAATCTATGGGAACAATAAAAAAAATTTAAAAAAAGAAGAAAAAAAGTGTTCTTTTCGGAAAAGGTGACCCGTCATATTTAAATCATTAATATATCTTTATGAATATCAAATATCAAATATTAATCACAGTAAATAATTATAATTCTATTCATAAACCATTTTATCAGTTTCATATCCTTTTACCTCATTTCTATCCAAATCATTTGAGGAAAACATCAATAATTGGTTACTCATTCACTCAAGTTTTCGTTTCATGAAATGTCAATTCAGTAATTACATTTCATCTTGCCGGTATTGCAGTCGTTGCACGTGTTACGATAAACAATACACTAGATTTATATTAAGATAATAATCATGATTTTATCTGCATATTCTATATCTTTATGGACTGATATACCCACAAATCTGAAAAATTATTGGAAAGATGATTACCAGCCATGGGATTTTTATATCAAACTTAGTTTTTTGACAGTTTGGATGGTTCACCAGATACTTAATGTCATTCAAGGGCTGTGATAATCATTCAAAACCTATATGTAAGCAGCGTTCAACCAATTCAATTCAAATACTGTAGCAGCATCATTTAGGGAAAATGACATTTGAAATACAAGCAGTTCAATCAATTCAATTTAAATACTGTAGCAGCATCATTTAGGAAAAATGACATTTAAAATACAAGCAGTTCAACCAATTCAATTTAAATACTGTAGCAGCATCATTTAGGAAAAATGACATTTAAAATACAAGCACTTCAACCAATTTAACTTAAATACTGTAGCAGCATCATTTAGGAAAAATGACATTAAAATACAATTAAGTGGTCTCTCCTCATGGTCACAATAAATACTGCATATTGGCCTGTAGCAAATGGTCATGTCTGCTTAACTTTCAAGGGTCATAATGTCAAATGTTTAATGAGTATCTACTAAAGACAACAGGCCTAGGAAGCTGAACCCTTATGGAGGTAACCAGGATGCGCGGTATTATCAATATAAAGATATATTGCTATACAGGAACAACATCATACGAATCGGTACACACTTCAGAAAATATCAAATATATCAAAGGTTATAAAATAAGCAATTTCTATCTGAACTTGAGAGAGAAACACAACCAAATATACATGATTTTCCAGAAAGATCTTAACAAAGTGTGAAGTTGAGCTGTTAAAATAATAGTCTGTGATTGCAAAATATCCCTTTCCAAAACAGCTAATAGCTGAGTAATGATGATCGTTCTTAATGCTCTTATTTAGACAAGTATGCATGCAAATTCCTGAATTTGAAAAGTACCAATAAATTGCAATACAGAAATGAGGAACGATTCCCATCCTTATCGAGGCATTGCTTCTCCTGTTTCAGATGGACGCTCTCACCAAACTTAATGAACACTTCCTGTCCTGTAATATTTGCACAGAGACCTTCAAGGACCCTTGTACTCTTGGCTGCTACCACACCTTCTGCAGACAATGCCTGACCAAATACACCAAAACTCGACGAGACGCCATCACTGCCAAGTCTATCCTGTGTCCAAACTGTAACCAGATGACGAAAGTTCCTCGACCTCAGGAACCAGTTGAACGATGGAGTGGACAGCTGAAACCGAGTTTCCTCATACAAGGTCTTCTGGATTCATTTGCTGGTCAGGAGAGTTCAGGTAATTCAACTACAAACATGTTAACATTAGATTAAAACGTATAACCTTCTCACCTGAAAACCTGATGAGTTGAGTCATGACATAGCATGTTGTCATGTGTCCGTCAGTATACTTAGGCTTTTATATCTTCTTCTCCAGACTTGAGAGATTTGAACAAGTTTGTACAGTTTTCTTTGCCAATTGGAGCTCTTACAGACTATGTTGACTTACAAAATATACTGTATACAACCTAATGAGCTAAATCTATTTTGAGAATATTTCAATCCCACTGATCATGTAATGTAATAAGAAGATAAGACTTCTTTGTGTTTATTTTAAATATTTGGTTCTTTCAGAGTCTACTGGACAGTCTTGCTACACCTGTCAACAGTTTGGGAAGACAACACAGGCAAAATCAGTATGTGAAGACTGCGACATCATATTCTGTGAAGCCTGTGGTAAATCGCATTTGGAAGCTCCTTATGGAAGAGATCACGTGATTTCACCTCTAGGAGCTGCATCAACTCCACTACTCAAGAAACGCAAAGTCATGTGCCAAGAGCACAACTGTTTGGTTGAGTTTTTTTGCAAAGATTGTCAGAAAGCTGTTTGCCAGAAATGCTGTATTATCCACCACAGGAAATGTAACTCTGTTGTCACCCTCGACTCAATGATTCCTGAAATGAAACAAGTACTGCAGCAGAACTATGATGATATAGAGTTGCATCGACAACAGACAGAAAACACTTTGAACAGTAGGAGATCAGAAGTGGATGAAATCTCACAACACAAATCTTCTCTGCAGTCAGAGATCAGAAGGTTAAGTCAGCAGGCCGTGGATCTGATCAGAAGAAAGGAGAAGAAACTCATGGATGAACTGGAAACACTCACTGAAAAGCAGACTGGCGAAATGAGAAGTCAAATTA
Organism: Steromphala cineraria; assembly: GCA_916613615.1. NCBI lineage: Eukaryota > Metazoa > Mollusca > Gastropoda > Trochida > Trochidae > Steromphala > Steromphala cineraria. The sequence goes on from OU744726.1 coordinate 49,902,735, forward strand.
AATCTGGAGAAATTGACATGCAGACGTATCAACAATACACAGAATATATCAAACAAGTCCTGCAATCAAACAGCTCAATGGATATATACGATATGTACACGCTGTGTCAGTCAGGGGTGATAACTGCTGAGATACAGAGAAACGACAAAAAAGAACAGAGAACAAAGAAGGTTGTGTTTGAGAAAAAGCTAGATGTGGATAGTCTTGACAGGACCTTACAACTCGGTAATTTGAGGTTTGTTGAAGATACGTCCAATCTTGTAGTGAGGCCAAACCTAAAATATGCACCTAAAACCAAACCAACAGTCAAAAGTGAACCAAATCCTGGACAACTTCTGTCCACAGTCAATGCTAAATCAAACAATGATGAATATCAGCCAAATCCCCATGACGTTGAAGTTTTTAGTATCAGAGGTACAGAGACACTGGTTGTTACAGATTATAAGAATTCAAGTGTCAAGTCATGTTACACAAAAGATAATACACCTCACAGCACATCTCTCAAACTCAATGAAGCTCCTTTTTCATTGACAAAGATGAGCCAGGACAGAGTAGCTGTATCACACTACTCACACAACAGTATAGAACTAATCAAGTTGACTCCTGACCCGGTCCTGATCTCCACAATCAAAACAAAGAAGAAGTACAAATGTCTGACTGCTCTCAATGACACGACTCTAGCTGCAGGTTGTGGAGATCCCCCCAGTATTGACGTCCTGGATCTGTCAGGGAGAGTCGTGAGATCTGTGATCACACCCAGCACTGGTCAGCAGCTGATACAGGACCCATGGTACATGTGTACAACACGTCAGGGTCACATTGTAGTGTCAGATGCAAGGTCACGTTATGTCTACTGTGTAACACAACAGGGGGAGATAATCTACAAGTACAAGCTGACAGGAAGGTATGGGACAGGTGGTGTAACAACTACAGACACTGGTTCTGTTATCGTGGCTGATTACCGGGGCAACAAGATCGTCCAGCTGTCAGAGACAGGGCAGTATGTGAGAGATCTGCTGACTAGACAAGATGGGATTGTTAGTCCACAGGGAATACGTGTACACGGGAACAAACTGTATGCTACACAATATAACAGTGAACATGTCATGATCTTTCAATTGTGAGTCAATGATCGAAAGCAAACAATGTATTTCCAGTATTCTATCTATGAATTGAGAGCAAATAATATATTCCATTCCTGAAAAGCATCTGTCTAAACCCTTAATCGTATTGTAAACAGTTTGTAGTATGAAATATGATATCAAGTATTGTGAATGTGTTATAATTGACTATAAAAAATATACTGAATATCATGCTTTATTAACAAGGTTGAAGAAACCTGACTTTAGTGTTATACCCAGAATAAGCAGAATGATATATTGTGATACAGTTACAAAGCTTTGGTTAAATAAGAAATCCCTAACAGCAAATGCTTCAAAATATAATCAACCTGTCAAAATTGTTCATTAGCCACTGTAAGAGATTGGTACTTTGTAATACATCAGAATCTACCAGCAATGAAATAACTTTTGAATAGCTTGTTTACGATATCTTTAATATTCTTTAGAAAACCAATGAAACCTAAAATGTTATGTTATCAAGAATTGCAGATGATGGGTAATGATTTTGTTCAAGTAAATTCATTAGGTTTCTATTTCTGATGAGCCGTGTATAGTTACATTAAACTGTGTCCTAATCAACATAAGGGACCGGTCATTTATTATAGGGGGGGTGGGCCGGTGATTTTAGGGGGTGGGTCACACAAAAATTAGACAGCCTTTAGGGGTGGGTCACAAAAACATAAGACAGCCTTTAGAGGTGGGTCATAAAAAAATAAGACAGTATTTTAGTGCTATTCTGATCAGAATGAGGTAAGATATATATGCTTTAAAAAACATAAACAACAAACTTTAATGCTCTGTTAAGAATATAAATACATGTAGTGTAGGGGTGGGTCATAAACAAATATAACAGGCATCAGTGGGGGGTCATAAAAAATCATGACAGCTTTAAGGGGTGGGTCACTTTTTTTGGGACATACTGTGGGGAAATTTCACCGGCCCACCCCCCCACCCCCCCACCCCCCCCCCCTATAATAAATGACCGGTCCCTAAAGGTTTCTATTTCTGATGAGCCTTGTATAGTTACATTAAACTGTGTCCTAATTAACATAAAGGTGTCTATTTCTGATGAACCTTGTATAGTTACATTAAACTGTGTCCTAATTAACATAAAGGTGTCTATTTCTGATGAACCTTGTATAGTTACATTAAACTGTGTCCTAATCAACATAAAGTTAGTATTATAAGACATGAACATATTGATCATTTAAATTCTTCCCATCCTTTATTTCAGCGTTACTAATGACAACACGCTGCTATATCAATTAAAATGGGATTTTCTACCTTTATTGTAATGTAGCCAGCGCCATGATAATGATATTTGATATTGTTCCTTGAGTTTGTTTGCTGGAGAACAATTCTCCGAATTTTTTAATGTGTTTTATATTTTTGATAAATTAAAGTTGAGAAATGTATGATTTCAATTCAGTTTTATAATTTTTTTGGCAAAACAACAAATCAACAAAACCTAGAAGCATTAGCGCAAGCGCTGATTTTAATGAAATTGTGTTTGAAACAAGGCTATAGTTTATACAGAATAAGTTTGAAACACGGACAAATTAATAATTCATGATATATTTTTGAATGTTGCTATTTTATTTCCGATTTAGTGACAGGATTATGTATGATTTTGGAACAAGCTAGTTTTCATTTTCCATTGAAGTTTCGTAAAATCTATGTAATCAGCCATAGAGTTTTCGTAGGCAAATGTCCCCATACTTAAAGGATTGAAAAAGGTTAAAGGAAATTAGTGAAAGAAATAACAAGCATTCTCTGATTATGTTTTTTTTTTATGTGATTTGATAAATTCAGATTGTATATTATGTGTTCAAGTTATTGTATAAAGAAAACATTTTATTTTTTTTATTTTTATTTTTTTATAAAGATAACATGTTAAATGATATGGTGTAAATAATGGTGTATGGATGATATTATATTAAGGGTTGATAATAGTATAAAATCATGTCATAAAGACGATTTGTAAATAACTGAATACAGATAATATTTCAAATGGCAATACAGTATGAATCAAATTTTGTATAAAGTATGTACAAAAAGATATTGTGTTTTATAGATGTGTACATTGATTATGAAGAAAATACATGTTTGCTGGGGGTATGAAAATGGGCACCGCCCGTCCGTCCATTACACTTTTGAGAAGTTTTTTAAATAAAATATTAGGATTTTGGAGAAAAAGTGATAAATAAATTTGATTTGGAGATGCATAATCATATGAAGGAGTGTCCAAAAAAAAAAAATTATTGATTTTTTTTATGTTTTTGGCAAAAATGAGGACTCTGATAAAAAACTGTTACAATTCCCGTTCGGCTAACAACTTCTAAACTTATCATCACATTTTGATAATTAATATGGGGATGTATAATCGAATGAAAGTGTGTCATGATCACCAATTTTGAATAAATTTTGTAGTATTTTGTAGTGTTCAAGTTGGTGCTTATGGTTAAAATGATGAATATGAAGGAATATGTTAGTGAATCATTTTTTATCATATATTATCTTTTTGTTAAAAAATTATCAAATTGATCATCCTAAATACTAAAGAACAATTTATTTGGTATCTTTTCAAGACATCGATTATAGGACAAAACATGACAATGTTAAGTTAACTCTGATGATTTCTATTGGCTTGATCTTTGTTTGCCAATTTACTCCAATCATGCCAAACAGTGAACAGAATATTGTTATCATTAGTAATTCGGATGGAAATGTTTCCTTCAAATCCTTAAAAATATTTGCTTTTTGTGTGACATATGAATCTGAAATATGATAAAAGTAAAAGTAAAAGTTTCTATATCAAAACAGTGATAATAAAAAGCTTTACTTAAAATAAGATGAGTAAAATATATACATAATGTGTCATTTGCGGGGGATATAGCTCGACCAAGTTAACTACTTGTTGTTATATACTGGACAAATTATCATGATCTCGAGTTAGTCCTGTTCCCTGACTGTATAGAATAGGAGCCCTGAGTACAGTCTAGTCTACTAAAGCAAGTCTAGACTACACTAATATGTATCTGCGAGAAAACCAAGAAAAAAAATCATGTCATTCTTTGCCCATCATATTTTCCATAATGTGAATATGTATCTTAGAGGAAGTTATCCTGATTAAATAACGTTATTCTTGTGACCCTTTTAATAACTTTTTCGCAGGTACAGCTGAGAACCAAATGAAAGAATCAATGAGTACACAATTCAAGTTTCAACTATTTCTAAAATTGGCATGTCAAAACATTATGATAATGTAGGATTTTATTTACGTAAACTCCAAATATTGAAATATTGCATTATTGTGTGACAATGTGCTTTTGGGAACAATAAAGAACTTTTTTGAAAAATAAGTTGGCAAGTTTAAGAGTGTCCGAGTGTCCACTTACTTGACCAGTACTCGACTGACACTAAATTCTGTAAGTTTTTACTTTCTATTTATTTATTAGTAGATTAAATCTCACGAACAAAACTTGTAATCTAAAGTTAAAGTTAAATAATGCGAAAGAGGTTGTAAATCAGACTTTATGAATGTAGCTATAATTCACCCACATGGTCAAACTAGTGACCACTTCTTCCTGGTCAGAAAGTAGCCCCGGTCACAGGGTGTGACACACCTACATGTGTGACGTCACTGTACAGTGTCAACAAAGAAATAGCTTGTATAGTGATGTATCAGTACTAATGTTTTATGATGTATTGTTATACAATTAGTCAAATATAGACAGATATTCATCGTTTGTTCAGCAGGTGTCCTTTGTTAAACAGTAGACTCTGCATTTTCAAATATAATTATACAGGAATATAATTTTACATTGAGTCTTGGTATTGCTTTTGTTTTTTGGCTTTTCTTTATATTAATTTGTTGTTATTGGTTGATTTCGCCTATATCAGAATTCAGTTGATATGATTTGAAGTGAATAAAGTGGATTAATGTTTTCCTTACCTTGTGTTACTGTTGTGCAATTTTCAATTGATAAAATTACCTTGTGTAATGTATGTAATTTTTTGAGCCAATGTTTTTTTGGTGCACAAGTGTTCTTTAATGAAAAAAATAAAATCCAAGAGCAGATGTATATTTTTCTTACAACTTAAGCCTACACAATTGATGACGTCATTGTTGCATCGTAAAATCTCCAATCATGACGACTTGAAGCTCCATGTTATAAATCTACTGTTTTCAAATTGCACGATTTCCATCTTGAAATGTACATTGTCCGTCATCCTGAGAACAAACAAGCTTGTTTTGCACGAAATGCACGCTTTCATTGTTTTCGCGATATCACGTAATTCATATCAGCTAATCGTGTAAATTTCGACTTACATGTATGTCAGTTTTTGATTCTACCGATTCTCATTAAAACATCGAGATTATATTTTATGCAACATGTTGAATTATTTCATGTCAAGTGTCTTGCATCAGTCACTATTGAAGGTGATATTCATTCGGTATTTTGGTATTATTATTTTAGAAAAACATTATATTCAAATAGCGTTCGGCTTCGGATAAAGAGGTCTGTGGTTCGAATCCTGCCAGGGGCTCCACAATTTTATCTTCAGTAGAGAACTGTTCTCACGCAGTAAGGTTTTGGTACCATGCTACAGTGAGTTTCATCGCAGTACCACCCATTGTTTGCTAGTTCCAGTCGTTACTCACAGGTTTCACCGCAATGCATAGTCACAATGGTGTTGCGCGCTTTCCGCTCCCTGCAAATATTATTAGCAGCCGCGATATAAGTGAAATTCTCTTGAAAGCGGCGTTTAACCCCAAATCGACTCACCTATATTCAAATAATGATGATCTAGACATTAAGAATGATGTAATAATTGTTGATTGTAATGACAAACGAAGAAGTAGTAAATATTTTAAGTTTGCACGTTAATGTTATCGAGTACATGCATGTGATTACACAAATTACACAAACGAATGTTAATGGATAAAAGCTTCGTTTTTCCTCGAGAGAGCGTTGTTTACATTCGGGTTCTTGTACATGTACCATTTCAAGTGTAATGGTACAGGCAAACCATGGATTAACAGAACCAGTTAACTATCCAGGTAAACCATGCAATTACATTAATGAAGCGAATACATACATACATGTAACAAGGTTGGTACTTGGATTCTGTATCAATGAAAACCAAGGGACGCCAGTAGTACGATGATGTTGGACATGAAGGAAAGATTTATGTACCTCATTATCTCAAAATAAAGAAGTTGGTTTCTTTTCATACTTTCCTTCATAAATTTTTTTACATTACAGTCAACATATATCAGGTTTAATGCATATGATAAGTCTGACAGGCTGAGGATATATTGATATGTCCATATAAGATACAAACACGTGTAATCCGTGATGAGGCGTATATGTACATCTTTGTAAACATTATGATCGGTCACGAGGTTCTCGTGCAGGTGAGAAATGTACAGTGACGTAAACAATTGGGTCCCGTGCATATAGCGACTTCTGAGCTTTGGACTCATGATAGTCACGAGGAGCACGAGATTTTGTGAATGAATTGACCTGTTCCATTGATAAAACTGTTTACTTAAACGTTAACGCAGTGTCAATTGTTAACATTTATTAGTTGTTTAGCCATTGGTAACTATGTTATGTGGTGAATATACAGAGAGAGACAGATTTTTAGAGGAAATGTTATTTGATAGAATAAAGGCAGTCATTAAGACAGAACAAACAAAAGGAAAGTTAGTAATATGGGGAAATAGGAAGGAGATAAATGCATTTTGTCAGTCACTCGGTACAGTTTGTTTATAACATCACACTGCGCGGGTTTTATGTGCCCATAGCCCAGGTGGGTTTTTCACAATCGATAATTACGCTGTCTTAATGAAAGGCTAAAAAATTAGGCTGGACAAATTAACAAAAATCAAGCCCAGTTCTTATCTTGTTTAAAAATCTTTGAATAAAAATAGAGAAGTGATAATGCCGAGTAAAAAAGTGGTTGTATATAATCTATATTTTCATCTTCTCCAGAAAAATTCTGACGCTATAAATCATAATCCTCATTAAATTTGTTTTTAAAATCGGCGCAAAAGCATTTGTGAAAATCATGGAATATTGTTTGATTTCATCACTCAAGGGAGGAATAGAACAGATGAGTTAAATGTTGATAATTTTCTGCTTGATAGGAGCAAGAGTACAGTTAGTGAGATGACATCATTTGTTAATACCATGAAAACAAGTGACCCATGAAAACAGGTCACTGTTGAGGAATTGCATTTTCTGCTCATCAGTCCTGGAGGGAAAAACTTGGAGATATATGAACCCTAATGAGCTACATATCTTAGGCTCTTTTTTTCCAAATTTTCATGAAAATAAATCAGTATTTGTATTGGAATAACATGAATGTATCAAAAGCAAGCTTTTGCCTTGGGTTTAGTCATGCTAAAAGTTGTGGAGTTTTTAAAAAATGGCAATTGTTGTAGGCTGTATTGAAGTTTTATACTTAATTTTGGATTGGAATGAAATAAAAATTTGATCAGAAAGAAATTTTTTATTTGTTTTTATATTCTACACTAATAACCCATATCATTTCAGGTTATGTCAGAAGGGAAAGAATGAGATGAATGCAGCTTGTTTCGTTCAGTACAGCATTCCTTTGAGGTTTGTTTATAATGTAGATATTGTCATTTATTACTTGAAAATCAGATATGTGTTTATGTTTACCACAAAGTTGTTCAAATAATATCAAGTTATTTACTGTGACTCCTTTTTTCAGACATTAAGCCATGGTTATAACTCATGACCACTGATTAATCTGTCATTGGCTTAAGATAAAAGCCATAAACTTGCTTAATGTGCGATGGCTACATCCTACAAAGAAAGATGGCAAGCAATCTGGACCATGACTTGACATTTAATCTTTAACAAGTTGATAAAAACCATCTCAATTGTAGCTTATCACTTTGATTTACTTTAGACTGATACTTCAGAATTCCTTACAATTTGTTGGTATTTCTTACATTTTATTATGCTGAAGAATTCCTGTATTTGAAGAATACCTCTCAAAATAATGATCAATCAAGTACTTTTTGTATAAGGTATGTCCCTTATATCTTTAATGATCTTTTTAGATCAACAGATTTTTATTTTGTCATACTGTTGATCTAAGATTGACCAGTGTGCGAGGTCGTCCCGGTGACCTTTCCTATGCAAATAAGGAATTCGCGATTTGATCAATCAAATTCGATGTCACAAACAGTTCATAGTCGCTCCCTGAGGTTGTGGACGGAAGAAATATATACTAACTTATGGCCTGTTCTCAATAACAGTGTGCCTTGTGAAAAATAAACCTTGCTTTTGAATCTTATAAGAAAAATATCAAGTATGTTGATTTTATTTTGGTTGTATGAAATAGTTTTAGTTTTATGATTGACAAAAAAGGACTATTTTTTAATTATTTGGATGGTAATGAAGGAATTAGTGCAAATGAGTTTCATTAAAAAAAAAGAGTTACCTCCCCTTGCATGATGATTTTCGTAAATATTGACATTTATCATGTTCAAACTTTGTGATTATTATTCGCCACGTTAGTATCTGTGCGATGTGCAATCATCATTTGTCATTGACAACTAGCAAATACGCTAAATCATTTTAAAAGAAAAAAACATAATCTATTAATACATCCAAGCAATCGGAATATTAATCGAAACGGTCGCTCTGCTCTGCTCCGAATGACATAGCTCCGAACACCGTCCATTTCAAAAGATGTGCTGCTGAGTTTTTCGAACTTCCAGCGAGCTAGGGCAACTTTTCTGATTGGCCGAGCGGCTGATTTCAGAGGTCAGCGGGATGACCCGCCTTACGGGCCAATCTTAGATCAACAGTATGACCAAATATAAAACCTGTTGATCTAAATTTATTTAGATTGAGAAAACATCTGACTGACTGGTTGCCTTTATAATATGGTGTGTATAGAATTTGTTTTTACCTCACCTAGTATATGAAGCATGATGGGCTTATGTTGTGGGTTGGTGAGCTTTCAGTCTGTAAACATTTTATAACCTGTACAATTCCTCTTGAACTGTTTGAACCTCTTTCATTTAGGGTACTATCAAAATCTATATTTATGTAGTCCGCCATAAAATGTTACTACCTGAAACTATAATTGTGAACGTCTTTTTGTAGAACTGTGATCTTTCAATGAATGATAGAAGCTCATGTCTCGATTCCCTAGATTTAAGAAGTCATTTCATTCACTTTATGCAATTTAAAGATTTTTAGTTATGCTAAGCTTTCTAAGATTATATTTTCTTACTGGTACCTTTAGATATTGCCATGGTATTATCATTTTCTCTAAAACCTTCATTTGACTCTTCCACCGAAATCCGATATTGCAAGGAATGTACAATACAGATTCGTGTCTGTAGGATGCAGATTTTTAATTTCATCATCCTCCTCCCAAGTAAGAACATTACAAAGCTGTTCAATGTATGGTTGTCCAGCCCTTACAGTAATGCAGACTGTGATTAGATGTTTACTTTTCAGTGCATGTGATCATATTGGTGACACAGTGTTATTTGGCTAGGTGTCCTTTGTCAAATCTTCTTTTGACGTCCCCAAAGTTCTGCTACCTTCTTTACAGCTATTTTCCCTATACACCTAGTGCTTTTCAAATCCCCTCCTCCCCTCCTATATATCTAATCAAATGTTGTATTACTAATATATCTTAAGAAAACTTCAGTGTTTGAATTCCAGTTTAAATGCTCTCTTTTTGACATGTAATAGATGTGTCTTTTGGATTTTACAATTTCTTGATATTTTTATTTTTAATTAATTTCATGACAGTTAAAGTAGAAAAAATAGAACAACACCATTATTGTTGATACTAAGATACAACCTGCTTTGAATAAGTATAAAAAAATTATTATTGATGCTCTTCATTATTAAGATGTTAGTCGTTATGAACACTTTAAAGGGGCAGTAGCACGTTTTTATGGGGAATATAAGGTGATGTCAGGAAAATGAAAATAAATGGTTCCAATTGAAAGACAATGTATTTAAACAAAATGAAGCAGTTATAATTTGAACATATAACTTAAAGTTCAGCCATGCGATTCTTTTTTCTTACAAAAATGAATTAAAGGTGCTCACACAAAAATGGCCGCCAATGGATTTTATGTGAATCCTCATACTTTGTCCTCTTACTATGGGTGATCGGCTGGTGTAATGTGATTGTTGACACTGTCAATATAATACATTTAACATTTACTTAAAATTACAAGTGAAATATTTAAAATATAAAATTACCAAAAAACGTGCTACTGCCCCTTTAAAGCTTTATATGTGCTCTCTTCTAAACCTATAAGTTTGAAAATGATAGTTTTCAGCAACAATCAGTGATTCAGTACTCATTGATAAAATGATACCAACTTTAAAGTTCTGCATATGTAAATGCAAGAAGTCCCAGGATGTCTCTTGATACTACTAGCCCTGCAGGTAACCAATCAAGTGTATTGAGTTATTATAACCCGCCTTACAGCGTAAGCCGAGTTATAGTGCTCATTCTGTCCATCTGCCCAAGAACTCTCAGAAACTAGACATACTTGTTTCACCAAACTTATTAACCATGTTTAAAATATGTGCCTTTTGAGGGTTAGACCAACAATAATTTCTATTTTCAGCTCATCTGGCCTCTATTAGGCCCGATGGGCTTATGGCACAGGGGTCACACCCTTAAAATCTGTTTTCATCTTCTTCTCCAGAAGCAAAAGGCCTAGAAGGCTGAAATCATGTGAACAGATTCCATGACTAGTAAGGATTAAAATTTATAGGTTTGGTGACCCTATGACCCCGAATAAGGGCCACATGGGCCACGACCTTAAATTCAATGTTCATCTTCTACAGGTGCATAATGCCTAGAAAGCAGAAACCTTGTGTACAGATTCCTTGACTATTGAGGATTATTAGTTGTAGCTTTGGTGGCCCTGTTGTCCCTAAATAGGGCCACAGAGGCTGCACCCTTAAACCTCTTTTCATTTAATTCTCCAGAAGCATAAGGTTAAAAAGTTGAAATTTTGTGTAAAGACTCCTTGACAAGCAAAATTGAATGTGAAGTCTGATTAGCTACATAGCTATTAAGTTTTATTAAGTTTCCATGGACCTAATCGTCAGTAGCATATTTCCTAAACTAGGCATGCTAGCTTTACCAATTTAACACTTGTCAACCATGATTGGTTTATGAGGTTTAGATAAAAAATAAATTTCATTTTTAGCTCATCTGGCCTGCAAGGCCCGATGGGCTTATGGCATGGCATGGTGTCCGGCGTCCGTCCGTCTGTAAACGTTGTGGAATTTCGACTTCTTCTCCAGAACCAAAAGGCCTAGAAAGCTGAAACTTTGTGTACAGACTCCTTGGCTAGTGAGGATTATAAATTGTAGCTTTGGTAGCCCTGTGGCCCCTAATAAGAGCCGCAGGGGCCACACCCTTCAAACCTATTTTCATCTTCTTCTCAAGAAGCATAAGTCCTTATATTGTATACATTTTATTGTAAATATTACTTCAAAAACTTTTGATTATAACCCTTTGTTTCCAGGTGACTATAGATCATGGATCATGAGGTGGAGGAACAAGCTTGTTTTCCTTCTGTTGCTGAGGATCCCTGTCAACCAAATTGTTAGGTGAATTGCTGCATACTGAAAACATACTTGTATTTGACAAGAAATCAAAATATTCTTTTATTATTATGATTTATTGAACACTCTGCACCAGGAGATAATTGAATAACAAAATAACTGTCCAACAACTACTTAATCTAGCATGTTTCTAATTTTACTAAAGTTTTTTCATGGGTAACAATAACAAAAACTTTGAAAAGAATACAGTACCGGTATGTTATACCTTATATAAACCTTATAAAAAATAATCCTGGTCTTGTCTTACGGAACCATAAATAATTACCCCTAACATGTAGAGGTAACTTCTAAATTTTATTTCAGTTAGTGTAGTGAGATACACAACGTATTCTGAGTATTCTGAACATCTAATTTGTGTCTTTCAAACTCTCATCATGATTATTATTTGACCGCATTTGCATAATCTAGAGAGTGTTTTGCATTTCTTGCATTCTGTTCTTTTCTTAAAACAGTAAGGGTAGCCTTTTCCAACAAATAATGCCATAACCCGCCTGCAAAACCCTATATCCTAAAACTCAGTAAAGGATGTGTTTGTTTCTAGCTAGGTGGTTATGTATTAAGTAAATGTTTCCACAAATTAAGGTATCATTTGTCAGGAAATCATAGGCGTAGGGACGGCTCAAAAGTTGGGGGGGCAAGATTTCAAAATCTACAGGGGGGGGGGGGGGGTTCATGGGGGTCGTGGGAGGGGGTACAAAAACGAATTTGGAGCAGAAGTTTACAGACGACGGACTACTTCCTATTTGGTCATACTGCCCTGATGAGCTTCAAATAAAAAACTCCTGAAGAACACCCTCCTTACTTCTCAATGCACTTGCCCTAGCAGTGTACAACTTTTAAAGGGTTCTTGAATTATTTGTATGGTTTAAACGTCACAATATTTATTCAATGAAATGAATGGATTGGTAAACAGGAATATTTCCGCCTTGATAAATACCTCTCCATTTATTATTTAATTATTTCTATGCTATGCGTTGTAAAATAGATTTCTGAAATGGCTAAATCAATACAGGATTTTATTCTTAAATAAAAAAACGTGAAGACCTGCACCTCTCCTAATTGTGTTGAAGACATGAGTAAAATTTGAAAAGTTTTTCAGGAATCAGACAGAAAAATATCTTAGGATGGACAGACGGACGGAAGGACAGAATCATTATCGTTGTTATAACTATCCACCTGTGAACTGTAGGTCGTCGGTATAATAATTACCGCAATCATTCCTATTTCATTCACAAATTCGGCTTTCAGATATAACCAATTCCATCACTGCTAGCACATGGCATTGGCATTGTGAGTGTATACTAGATTCTAGTATTTAAATATTCAATTCATCAGTGAACTAGCACCTATTATAGTAGTCTAGATATGGATTTACGTTGTAAAATCAATGTTAATGTATGGGTTGCACTGTTACAACTTACCGATGCTTCGCGTTTATGGAAGGGGATGTGTGCCAAAAATGAATTCATGTACTTTCGTAACTTGCAAGATGTAACATGTCGTTCTCAACCATGTAATTCTTGAAAAGACAAGTCTAATCGTGCAAAACTAACATTTCAATCCTGTAAAACTCAACTTGTTGTTCTCAACTTTACAATGTTCAAATGTAATTCTAGAAATGTCAAGGACAATACCCGATTTTATATCTTGTATAAGAGTAATATTCACATTAAGCATTGCTGAAAGTTACGTTTTACAAATGGAAAATGAAGAGTTGTAAAATCAGCCTTTGAAAACCGACTTTTGCTTTTCGAGTTTTACACGATTTCGCATTGACGGGGGATGCGTGCCAAAAATGATATGCTATGCTTGATTCGTTAAAGCAGACATTTGACCGGTGCGCGCTGATTCTGCAACAGGCAAGAAAAAGGAACATGTTTACTTTTTGTGAGCGGCTGAATTGGCTAACCGAATCAAATACCTAAATGGTAGAAAAACTGGCCAATTTACATTTGAAGCATATTTTCTTCCTTGCTACCTTGACTATTATTGAATTTTATATAAAATGGACATAAAAATGAAACAAAAAGAGTCACTTAAATGACAATAAATGTAAGGCTGCATTGAATATTCTTATATTAGATTTAAGTGAGTATTTGAAATTTGAATTTGAAGCGATAACTTTTTATAGTTGGGTATATATGTAAAATTCCTTTGAATTTTAATGCAATGAAAGTAGCAATATATACAATACTCTTTTAACCTCACCGATTTTGGCATATACTTATTTAATAAACCATTTTTAGTAAGAGTAAAAAGGTTTTAAAAATCCATACATTTTTTTCATTGCGATATTATATACCAAAATAGATTTAGAAATTTGTTTCGTTAAAGTTAATTCAATTTTAAGTTACATTCACTTAAATGTACTTCACTTGATTTGTTTAAGTTTACAAATATTCTCACTTTCAAACATAAAAGCAAGGGCCATCATAAAAATCGCATATCTATTCATTTCTTAAACGTGATATATTTAAGTACCAGTGTAGCACTCTCTACTACGGAACCTAGAGGGACACTGAATGAATTTTATTTTGAGATTTTTAAATCGTGGTCACAACCAGTAGATTTTAAGTATTAGTTGGCCATTTTGTTGTTTAAGACATTTTTATTGGAATAAAACTTTTTAATTAAGTCTATGAAACCTATCCTACGCTGTTTGTCGTTCATATCTCATTCCTTATTCAATATTTTATTTTACGAGATACATGAAAGAACACTATGCATATGATTTGTTGTAACAAAGAATTGTGTTTCCAAAAGACATACTCAGTTTGCAAATACTACATTGTCCAACAATGCACCAAGTATATATTTGGTTTGGTTACTCTCTCGCGAGTTCAATTAAAAAGGATTTATCAATAACCAATTAAAATTTCACAATCACTTATATTATGATAAACGTGCATATCATAGCTACCAGTATAACACTTTAATTTATTACCTATCGAATACTTTGCCTTGCCCTAAACCTTTGTGTTTCAACTACCTTGATCAGTAAGAAGATGGTCAACAACACATACAAATGGACTTGTATCATTTTAGATTGTTATCAATTTAAAAAAGATAAAATCCAGAAACAAGAAAATTTTCGAATTTTCGAAATTTTCTATGTTAACAAGCTACATAATTACTTAAACCTCTTTCAACCCAAACCTTCTTTGTAAACCACGGTTTCAATAACCCTCACTAACCGTATACCCAACTGTTCCCACCCAAACCCCCATACCCTCTACACATCACTTGTTTACATAAACTTATTTTATTGTATAGCAAACCATAACCCTCGCCTTGCCTTATCCCTCTGGTTATTATTCCGTTCCATTACACTTTCCAAAACGGCTCATAGCTGAGAAATTATGATAGCTCTTAACGCTCATTTTTGACAAGATAGCGTGCACATTCTTGAATAAAAGAAATACTAATATATTGCTATGCGCTTATACCTTCAGAAGTTGTTGTTGAAACAGTCTGATATCTACTACAATATAGGGTGTACTTAATAATGGGTTTTGGTATGTTACGGTTTGACCGCCTCTATATGTATTATGACGGATGAACATCTTTATATCTTGAACTTCTATTAACATTTGAATATTAACACTGTTATGAAAATCTAGACTTAATAAAAGAGAAAATTGGTTGATTGGATCAGATAAATGATGAAATTATTAGAATAATTATAGATGCATGCTGTGCAGATAGATAGCTGACACCCTTTTGGATTGATATTCTGTATTCAATGCAAGCTATGCACATGTATTTAGGATAGGACTTAAATAAGTCTTTCTAGTTGAACAAGTCATATGCGTAGTGCTCTATCTCATCTATCTCGTAAAGTGAAATGTTGAATAAGGAATGAGATATGAACGACAAACAGCGTAAGACAGGTTTCATAGACTTACTGATAACGTTTCATTCAAATAAAAAAGTTGTTTTGTAGAACGCACACAAATAAATGACAAAAATTGATATATTCGTTAAAATAGCCATTGTAGAGAGGTTATGATTTGAATAAAATTACCCTCATTATGAGGGAAGCAGAACCTTATTTTATTTTCGGTCTTACACCCCTGCCCTTTCTTTGAGGGGCTTAAAGCACAAATCATAACCTCTCTGCTACGTTTTATCTCTCAACAATTTGGCCGACTCATACTTAAAATCTAATGGTTAACATAAGTCGTGGCCACGACATATAATTTCGTGGCCAAGCCATATCATCTCGTGGCCACAACTTAATACCCCTGGCTACGACTTACTATCATTCAATGTCCCCTCTACGGTTCCGTACTCTCCCGACATAGGCAGATGAAGTCATGAAATGTTGATGATACAGCTTCTGTTCTAACTACCCGAAATCAATGGGTACTGGCAGATTCCCCCGGCGAAAAAAAATGCATTACAATCCATTTGAATTTCTTTATCACATGACGCTTCTCGCAAGGAAATCGTGGTTCATTTCACAATACATCACCATGAATCAATAGCCAAATTGATGATTTTAGGACAGTGTTCGCTGATTGCACAAATAATTTTGATTGCCTCAAATCAGGCATCTCCCATTTTATCCAACAAATCGGCGTATATGACAGGGGCTGTATCGTATTTCATGACTTGATCTGCCTCTGTGGGGGGAGAATGCCAATATAGTGGCATACAAATATTACGCTCACAATAATTTGGATTACTTTAATCAACAAGTGAAGATCCGAGTAGAGCTCACATAGCCATGCTCCCCAATTTGTAAAATTGATAAACATTGTTTAAAGTTGTATGATAGTTGAGTATACAGTCTTAAAGATAAGTCATTGTGTCAGTCTCCTTTGCACTGAAAGCACAAAATTAATTATTTTCATTAAAATATTTTACCATTAAAAGGGTACATCTAGGGATAGTGGTTGACTTTTGTTACAAGCTTGAGGTAGTCATCATGAATATTCTACGAGATGTGCTGAGGACAAAATAGTCACTTTGAGTCACTTTGTTAGTCATATTTCACAAAGAAACCACAGAAAAGAAAATTAACATATTGTTCAACTTTCAAAAGGCATATCCAAAATGATGATTGACATGTGTAGCAAATGAGGTGAAGCGGAGATGAAAATTTCAGATAATATGATCTGGACAAAGAAATTTATTATCGAATAATCTTTTTTGTCCTATATCCATGGAAACTGCAAAAACAAAAACAACTTGTTAGTCTAACGTTATGTTAGAGCTATAATAATTCCGTTATATGCAGCTGATTTCCAAACACAGTATGTTTATCTCCATTCTACCATAATAGCGATTTAAAATTGAACTATTCTTTCGCATGGACTCAAGTGTGCTGTGTCATGATGCCCGTGCACGATTGGAGCGACATTCACACAGTGTTGACGGATTTGGTTATCTCGAATGACGTTACAAATAGAAAGCCTCAGAGATTACCCACAAATATCCGAATGCTTCAAAGGGAGCTCACTGTATTCACTAGACGTTTTATTATTTCGTGACGGTTGTGAGCGTTATGTTAAGTTCTGCATATATTCACAAACTTGACGTCGGTATAATTGCATTGGTGTTGTAAATAAATTTAAGGTGAGTGTATGCCGCATTTCGATTCATATTCGTATGATATTCTGGCCGGATAAACTTTGTCGAGCCCGTTTTGGTCTAACGCTACAGAATGATGGAGCTACAGAATGATGGACCGTGCGAACGGGAAATCTGAACTGTTGTCAGTGACTCAGTGTCGTGTATTTTACCGGTTTTGACAGACTGCAAGCGTTAAGCTTGTGGAAAGTTTGAATAAATTCTATAAATAATGTACATACAACGGTATAATTGCATATTTTGTGAAAATTTTCAACACAACAGCAATATTTCAGAACTACTTGTTGCTAGGCAACAAATGAATTCTTGCACATTACACGAAGTAAACAGAGCACCGTATAACCAAATTATACGCCCTCTGATTTTTCACAGCAGCCAATCAGAAACGAGTATTTTGCACATTTATGGTAGAATGCACTTTATTTGACATAAATTCGTTGACGCGTCATTGCACTAGAACGTTTTGAAACAAGCAAAAGTGTCCAATTTCTCTCTGTTTCTCGTCTAGTTAAGGAGATTCCGAATCGATGTTTATTTTTAATGTGTGTTTCGCAAACATGAGAAGATAATGTTTTGAAATTCTGCATAAAGGTGAGTTGACTACTGACGAAATGATAAAACTCTGTTTTAGTCGTATCAATCTGCAGTGGGTTGAGTTATCTTGCCATTTGTATGGCAACGTTTCTTTTGGACACTAGTTTATAATATGTATATATATATATATATGATGCAATGGCCGTTCAGGGCTCAAGCATACTCGTTCAGAGCCCACACTTGTGGTCAGCATAAAATGTAATGCCCTATTTTTTAATACGTCTTGTAAAGTTTTATCTTCACTTGCAAATAACTTCACAACGATTTGGATCACTTCTTGTGCTTCTTTTTGTCGTTTTGATAAACCTTTATTACATGTTTATATATACAAAGAGCGACAGCGGAAGCCATTACCTCGGAAATACAAGAAGATTTTTGCACAGAGGTTGAGGTAATGGCACTAACATGAAAAGTTAAAGACGGAAACATATAAGTACTTTAAGATAGGACAGGAAGGAAAGATGCATTACAAGATAGAGCACAATCAGAAGTATTTGCATATATACATACTATATACAGAAAGTGTGGCACTTTCACCAGTCATGGTGTCATTTAGGTTATATACATAGTTGAAGACTAATAATTACATATCATGTTTGTAATGTTGTGAATTATGAACAAATAAGTTGTACACAGTAAGGCAATCAGTATATATATATATACAGTTTGAAACACAGATTGTTACATTTTAAGTCTCAAAGGTTATTAGTTTAGATAAAGATAAACATGCATGTACACAGTACAACAGTTGAGATTTATATGTTATTTATCTATACACAAGAAAACACACAAAATATGAGACTGTTGTTTAAAAAGGGAAGCTGAGTTTGTTATTAACTACCTTACAAAAACAATTAGTGGATAGCCGGTATTAAGAAAGATAGACGAAGATAGACGAAAAAAGTCGAACCGAATTCGTATTTAAAGGAAACATTTAAAACGCAACAAGATGCCATCTCCAGTGAGCTGTTTGTATTCAATTTAGATTTCTTACCAGCCAAATGGAATATTTTGCTAATGCAATTATATATACACAAACAGAATATTTATATGAATTTGGGAGTTTTGGAAACAAGTTCAAAGCGAGTACTTTCATTGGATTTAACTAATAAATTATTTGATAAGATTTTAAGACACTGGAAAACAACATGCTACAATTCATTCACACAGGGGCAGTAAATATAAAGATGATCAGAACTTGCCACTGCAGTGCGAAAGAGTATACAGTTAGGAGAGATAGCCATATGACCTGCAAAAAGTCTATATCCAAGAGGGAGAGAGTCATAGATGAGACGGTAATTAACTGATTTTGGAATGTTTTCCACGAAGTTATGATGCAGATTTTACCAAACCAAAGAAAAGTTTATTCGTGGATACAAGTTTTCAATTTTGTTTTCTACAACTTTAAGGAAAAGACAGTCATATATAACTGTTTTGTACTAAAATTTAACATATCTACCAGCGGGGCCGAGGTAATGGATTCAAATAGTTTTAAAGCTGAAAAATATTGCTGGTAGAATAAAGGTGTTGTCTCAGAATGAGGTAATAGGAGAGATTTAAAGTCAGTGTGATAGTGTCTAAGGGACAAACCTAGCCAGTATTTTGCAAAATAGGTCCACTTTGCTGAGTTATCTTTAAGGAGAGATTGGATGTGTTTTAATTGTAAAACCTGTAATTTAGACAATATATGAATCACCCCCAATCCACCCTCTAATTTAGACTTATACAAAACAGTGCGCCGAATAGGCTCAGGTGTGGACTACCAAATATATCAAAATATCTCTCTCTGAACGAGTTCGACAATATGTTTAAAACTGGTGTTACTTCTCCATGGTGCCACAGTTTGGACAGTCCTATAATATTGCACACGACAGTTTTCCCAAAAATAGAAAGTGCACGCCCTTTACACAGCTTAAGTACGTTACAAAATTTAGATAGTATAGGGAAAAATTGATCATTATTTGAAACATTCTTGGCTGTAATTACACCTAATATATTTTGATTGGTCAATCCAAGAAATTCTGAAAGGATGGTCGGATCTAGTCTTCCATTTAACCATAAAAATTCCGTTAGTTTTAGAATAATTCAATTTTGACCCTGATGCTTTGCCAAAGTTGCTTAACATTTTCAAAAGTGTCCGAATGGAAGCATCAGTTGTACAAAAACCCAGTCAATCATCAGCAAAGGCAGATACGTTTGCCGAATCGTTTTGAGCCTGGTAATTTAATTCCGATGATATCTTTACTTTTCCGGATTTTATCTAACAAAGGCTCTCGTGCTAGAACGTACAAAGCCGGGGATAGCCCATAACCTTGCTGGACTGACCTAGTTGCTGGACATGTCCGCGATATGTGCTGATTGACAATTACTGCACTATATATGTCTATATATAGAAGTTTGACCCACTTTTTATATTGAGGACCAAAGCCAAAAGCGTCCAAAAATTTAAACAAAAAATCATGGGAGACTCTATCAAAAGCCTTTTCCTGATCCAAACTTATGAAAGCACATTGGAGATTTTTTTGCTCCACATAATCAAACACATTACGAATTAAATAAGATTTATCATGAATAGATTTGCCAGCAACAGCGCAACTATATGAACAATATCACCTATAACTTTGCCAAAACTTGTGCATAATAATTTAGAAAGAAATTTGTAATCAATATGTAATAAAGAGATATGGCGATAATTCTTAAAAATTTCTGGATTCTTATCATCCTTAGATAATAGAGTAATATATGAAGTTTTAGAGGAAGATAAAGTAGAGGATTCAAAGCAAAGTTTAGACACAAAACATCACCATAAATAGGAAAGAAGCGTGCATAAAATTCCTTTGTAAGCCCATCTGCACCTGGGGACTTATTGTCGTCCATTGCCTTAAGGGCCTTTAATTAGTACTTCATCTTTAGTAATTACACCTTCCAGAGTGTCCGAAATGTCCGAATCAAGATATGGTAAATCAGAAAGGAAATGATTAGAAGTTAATTCATCAATGGGCTCGACATTAAAAAGTTTGGAATAGTAATTTTGAAAAACTCCCATGATATCAGGAGAGGTATAACATTTATTATCAAAATCATCAAAGATCGAATGAATTACGGTGGCCCATAGGGGACCTATATCTTCTACGACAGTTTCTTGATTTTTTTACGCTAGTTTCTTGATTTCCTTTTAATCAAACTCGAAAGAAACTGTACTGAAAACATAAAATACCTTACATGAAACACGAAAAACCCAAATTGAAACACGAAAAACTCAAAATGAAACGCGAAAAACTCAAATGCAGCCACACAAAAAAAACCACTAGAAACTCAAACTAAAACATCAATAACTGCAAGATGAAATCTTTAAAAACTATCTACTCTGCCCAAAGGACCTTGGTCGCTTATGCAAAGGTAAACATATGCAAACAATGCAATTGTTGAATTTGATTTTTTAAAACAAGAAACCAGGACCTTTATGTTGTCAAGCAGCGCCTTCACCACTTGAGCTATCGAAGGTCTATGCCAGTTTATGAACATTTTGTAATGTTATGTCTGTATTTTAATTTTCCCATATATGTATAGCATTGCGATACTTTAAAATCAAATGTTATAGTTTTCAAACTGCAATTACAAAAACTTTTTCACCTTTTGGTCATCTTGCCACAACCTCTTCACAACGATAAAATTAATGTCTTCATTCTTCACATGTCTACTATTTCGAGAATGTAAAAATATGTGATCAGTTACTCTGTAAAACTATGAATGTACCTAAGAAAAAGAAATAAAGTGATAAAAAAAAGTTTTATAGTTTTCAAAACTTGAAACTGGAGTGTATTGTAAGTAGCCTTCATGTTAAGGTTTAGAAAACACATATTAAACCCTCAAAGTGTATCTTTAATATGTTTATAAATTCACTATTTATGTTCTTTCTTTTTGTATTTGAAATCAATGCAGGTGTGTTCAATTTGTGCGTATGCAAAATAATAACTCGAGCAATCACTGTAACCCTGTACGTCACCCTTGCATAACCCTCGCTTTACCGTATATCCAACCGTTACCCTCGTTAATATTAGCCCTTTACGTACCCCTCTTTTAATTGGTCGCGATCACTAATGCCTACATGGAAGAATGCCTACAATTTTTTTAAACATCTACATGCACCAGTGGATTGAGAGTGACATGTGTGCCAAATGACTGAGAGAGAGAGGCATATTATTTATAACTGTCTCACCCAATACAATACATGATTAATATACATAAAAAGACATCACGTTTTAATATTGGCCACCCAAACGGGTTATGAGATATATAACAATATATTTTTATTCATATCACACATAGAATAAAAAAAACAATCTTGCACACCTTCTTATCAACCAGTTGTATGCTCCCCCGGGAGTTGAGATGGTAAGAGATGTGTGACATGAAGACTGATATCAGTCCAAAAACCAAAGCACCTTTCAGCAGCACTCTTTGAGTTGGATATTGGCCCTATACAAATAATTAGTGGTGTGGTGTGGTGTGGTATGGTGTGGTATGGTATGGTATGGTATGGTATGGTATGGTATGGTATGGTATGGTATGGTATGGTATGGTATGGTATGGTATGGTATGGTATGGTATAGATATATCACTCCATCCTTTCTGTATCGCCCACTTTATATTGTAATAAATGTGGTAGATTAGGAGTTTTAATTTCCTTTTCAACATGAACTTTCGCATATTATGTGAAATTTTCCATATTTAAGAAATTGCCATATTTTTTCAGCAAATCATGCATGTATGTTATCCTTCTGTTGAAATAATGTTTATATTGTATTATTTTTCCGTCCCTGCTTGTAGAGTCCACTCTTACACAGTCTAGACCTAGATCATTTTATCCTCATAGGAAACTATTTTTATATTACAGTATGTCCAAAATTCCAAACAGGCCTATGGAAACTCATAAGGAAGAATGGCGAGCGTCGTTTGAAGCCAAAATAAACCATCCGTCTTTCTTACATGTACTCTTACTTTCTTAATCTATCTGCTCATCAATTCTCTACTGAAGGCATTATTCCAAACCAATGGGTTTACAGTTAACTTGTGTGCGGGTAAGCGTGTGCGCTATCATATCATTCAGTGTAGGCATTGTTCATTGTAGGCGTTTTCCTTGTAGGCATTATTAACCCTAACCGTTTAATTATATACTTAACCGTAACACCTTCTTTTCCCGTTCGCCTTATTCTTTCCTAAGCTTCGCTTTAACTAGGTCTTGGCGTAAATCTCTCATACCGTAAGTTTCGCCAGTAATAACGAGCTTTGCTTTTACTCTCGCAGTTTCCCCTGTTCAATAACCATTTCTTTGCAAACAGAGTGCCCTAAAATAAATTATCGCACAATAACTAAAACGTATTATAAAGTTTTATTATCCTTTGTTTACTCTGGTATTCAATGATTGATGTGTGAGTATTTTCCAATGAACTGAAAAATACACGTGTAGGGGAGACCGGGGCATGTTCGTCTTTTCGCCTTTTCGCTGTAATTTTTTTTCCGGGGCCACTTTAAATCAAATTGGTAATTCCTAACAGACAACATGACCTTACTCTCACACTGACTCTAAAATGGTGACAGTCCAACATATCCTTTACAAACTGTTGAAGAAAACCCGTTTTTCATTTAGTTGAGTAAAATATTTGACTTCAGTTCACTATGCTTTTGACAAATGTTGACTGTGTTTAGGAATATGTTCTTAAGTGAGCATAAACGAATATGCCCAGACGTATATGTAACGAACAAGTTATTTTGTTATGAGGGCTGTGTATTTTCGCAGCATATAAAAAAGAACAAACGTGGTGTGTGGGGTACGTTCGGTCATTACAGGCGGGGCACATTCGGCAGTGAGGACGAGTCACCAAAAATTAAGGTCGTCCTCGAAATCAGTTTCTACAGGTCCTCCTCCTCAAAAGGACCCTCTTGAAGGTCTTTGAAAACTTGGCTCCTCTATTTGGAAAGACATCGGAGTTCTTTTCGTAATAGAAAGTTAACTGATTCTACATCATTGTAAAATATATCTTTGTGAAGTAATGTAGTAGTTTTTCTGTCCCAAATATCGAATACTATGAATAGCATCTTATCTCTCTTTTATTATTGTAGCCTGAACATGTACTAATTGTTCCCAACGATGAACGAACCTGTCCCTGAGGGAAACCGAACTTACCCCGATGCAGGGCATGTTCGTCTTTTCAACTCGTCGTCTTAAAAACATAGTAATAGGCAAACTGGTTGAGTTAGGCACTTCAAACAATTATTGCAATAAAGTTAAGATATGTCTCAATATATGTACAAACGTACACTAGTATATTGCAAGAGAACGACTCATTATCTCTATTTTAGTGATAAGGGGACGTACCAGCCCCGGTCTCCCCTACTATGTTGATTGTCTTTCAATGGTTTAATTCATATTTTTGATAAATAACTTAGCCTAGGGTTATTGCCTTATTAATGCAAGCTAAAGCCAGTTAAATGATATATCTTATTTCTAAATTTAAGCAAATGAATATGGAAAAGAAGGGAAGTTATTGTCAAAATGTTACAAATTATTTATAAAAAAAAACATTTCCTTTGTGTGACGAAATGTTATAAACATGGCATTTGTAGTTGTTCAATGTTTGTTCTGTGGTCGTAAATTCTTCCTCTCTCCAGTTAATCTTCATATTGTCAACCAGGATAGTGTCTATAGATGGTCTGCCTCCTCGGCATATGCATAAGGGTTCTCACATCGGTGGAAAGGGTTTGCACCGCATTGTTTATTTCAGGTATTTTATGTTTTTAGTACCATTTTTCGAGTTTGATTGAAAGAAATCAGAAACTATCGTAAAAAATCAAGAAACTGTCGTAAAAGATGTATGTCTCCTAGAGACCACCGTAGATACGCCTATTGTTCGTGTGATTCCGCTTCTGTAAGTTTATAGGTGGTTCTGTTTATCCAGTTTTAAAGGGGCAGTAGCACGTTTTTTGATAATTTTATATTCTAAAATTTTCACTGATTAGAGTAAGTTGATACTAAATGTATTATTTTGACATTGTCAAAAATCTCATTACAAAAGCCAATCATTCATAGTCAGTTGACAAAGTATGTAGATTCACATAAAATCCATTGGCGGCCATTTTGTGTGAACACCTTTATTTCATTTTGGGTAAGAAAAATCAATCGCATTGCTAAACTTTACATTATATATTTGTATTATTACTTCTCTATTTAGTTTAAATACATTGTCTTTTAACTGGAACCATTAATTTTCATTTTCCTGACATCACCTTATTAGCCCCCTAAAAACGTGCTACTGCCCCTTTAAGTAGCATTTGCTTTATAACGGTGTTAGTTTCTACACCAAAACGTCCCACTTCTGCAAAAGAGAAGTTGAAAATCTATAAAACTCTTCCTAATTTATCTAACAATTTCTTAATGCCTCCCAAAGTACTCACATTCCAGTTGTGAATTGGTCGCAGAGGGATTTTAATTTTCGAAATTTTACAACGTTGGAATCTTCAATTCACCAAATTCATTTATCAAGATAAGTTTCCACAAGGATTGCCCTCAAAACCAACATCAACAATAAAGTTGTTTAATAAGGATGGAGATTTAGAGATGAGCTCGTAAAGTACCATTTTTCAGCTCTAATCTGGGCATGCTTTGATTTTTCACCACACAAAAATACTTTTCTGATAAAAATGATTTATGGTAATGTCTGTGACTTGGTTTAGAAATTAAAAGACGAAATTTAGATTCTTATATTGAATAAATAGTTCAGTTACCACTTATGTTACATTTTTTAGTTTTACATTGCACCGTAGATCTACATGGTCTTTATCTTGGGAATTTACTTTGTAGGTTCTAAATCAAAATATGATTTTTTTCAGAAAGTGTTTAATACATTGTGTTTAAAACAGAGTTATATTTCAGAAAGTTTCATCGTCAGTTTTCAAATATTTTTAATTATGTTTTTGGAGTTGACATTGGCATAGATATTTATATCTTAGGTTTGAAACAAACTATTTTAAAACTAAAGATGGAAAGTGTACTGAGAAATCTGCCAAAAATGAGTTTCTTAATTAACTATGTAAATACTTATTCATTCAACATGAAATTATGAAGGCTAGAGAACACATAATCAATGAGTAGGACAGTCAGTGTTTGTACCGCTTATCAGACGAATACTGATAATAACCTTATGACGTGAAATCAGCCGAGAGGTGTCGCTGCAAGCAGGACGTTATCAAGGTAGGTTGGGGGTGTTACACTCGGAGTCAGTATTTGACTTAAAGACGTATAAAATAGTTGATTGATAACTTGAACAGTAACAAACTATAAGTAGCTAGTTAGTTAAGGACACAATTGACTAAGTATAAAGCTATCAGATTGATTTCTAGTGTTTCTAGTCTTCTACTTTCTCTATAGCCTTGTTACGGGTTAAGTTTTATCGACATGCAGAGATAAACATTGTATTATACCTGATTCTAGTGTTTCTAGTCTTCTTTCTCTATAGCCTTGTTAAGGGTTAAGTTTTATCGACATGCAGAGATTGTATAAGACTCGGTTCGCTGTTTGATAGAATTTATACAATCCGGGAAGGCTTGTTAACTTTTATGTTTTTACAAAGAAAATAGTCCAAAGATCTTAATGTCGACAGCACATGTACAAATTACTTTTTGAAACATAAGCTAACAATGCGTGAATCGTTTATATGTCTAACAGGCGTATTCGCCCATCACGAGTCAAATTGATATGATAATTGTATAGGCCATCAGATATGAAGATACCAGAGTCCCTGCGATAAGCTTCATAAACATGTCATCTTTATGGTACATGTTGTACAAGTAATATAATCTCTAGTTTGTGCAATGAATACAGATGTGACTTAGTTGCTTTATCACCCACTCACCAGGGTTGTCGATGTTTGAATCCTGCTTTCGAGATTTTTCAAGTTAAAATTTTAAGATTACATAAACGGGACTATAACATATATTAAAGTCGAAAGTCTAAAGCTTTTAAGAGCACAAATCTAGATTACATCACGCTGGGTGTCCTAAAACTATTGTCTCATTATGAATATCATTATCAAGCTAGGGGAGGTAACCAGCGCTATACCTTGACATTGGCAAAACTCTTTACAGGATAGGTCAATTTATAAAAACAATCCTGATGTGTATTTAGCTCGTGACACATAACAAACCTGTAAAGCTGATTACACGGGGTCACTGTGTTTGACCTTACACCGGAACTAGCTAGGTGTACGTTGGAACAGTTTCTAGCGAGAAGGTAAATCATTCTCAAATAATCAAAATCAGGTATACCGAGCAAACATACTAAGTGACATATAAGTTGGTCTCCAAGACGAAAATCTAAAGGCATTTTGTTTTTATCCGGATTTTTATTATTTTTTCGATGGTTTTTCGTTTTGTCAGTTGTGATATTTGATGTGATGAAGGAGAACAAGTTCTATTGATTAAGTCAACTTCTTTATTGCAATATATACAACGATTTGGTGCAGATAATATGAGTTTTGTCAAGCAAATGATAAATGAATTTGAGCAAAGATTAAACAGAAATAGAGCATTCTTTATGATTAAAAGTAAAGTGACGTTTAATGGCTCACTATCTTTGAGTTTGTGAAATATTTAGTTGAATTCCATTTTATCATTTTGAAACTGAAGCAAGACTTCAAACCTGAAATGTTTTATTCTCTTTCAGATGGACGCTCTCACCAAACTAAATGAACACTTCCTGTCCTGTAATATCTGCACGGAGACCTTCAAGGACCCCTGTATTCTTGGCTGCTACCACACCTTCTGCAGACCATGCCTGACCAAATACACCAAAACTCGTCGAGACGCCATCACTGCCAAGTCCATACTGTGTCCAAACTGTAACCAGATGACGAAAGTTCCTCGACCCAAAGAACCAGTTGACCGAGTAGTGAACTACATTCGTATAAAGCCTAATCTTATCTTACAAATTTTTATATTTAATTCATATAATTGAATGTTTTTCAAATGTCTAAAAAGTAGAAGAAAGGATAATTCAGATTTTTAAATGAACTATTTATGCCATTCTCTTTCAGACCCTCTTGATGACTGTTGTTTCACCTGTGAGCATACGGGGAAGACAACACAGGCCACATCAGTGTGTGAAGATTGCGACACAAAGTTCTGTGAAGCCTGTGCTAAAATTCACTTATCGTCTCCTCGTAGATCAGATCACGTGATTTCACCCCTAAGTGCTGAATCAACTCCACAACTCAAGAAACGCAAAGTCATGTGCCCAGAGCACAACTGTTTGGTTGAGTTTTGCTGCAGAGATTGTCAGAAAGCTGTTTGTCACACATGCTGTATCGTCTACCACAGGAAATGTCACTCTGATGTCACCCTCGACGCAATGATTCCTGAAATGAAACAAGTACTGCAGCAGAACTATGATGATATAGAGTTGTATCTACAACAAACAGGAAACACTTTGAAGAGTAGAAAATCAGAAGTTGAGGAAATCACACAACACAAATCGTCCCTGCAGTCAGAGATCAGAAGAGTCAGTCAGCAGGCCGTGGATCTGATCAGAAGAAAGGAAACGAAACTCCTGGATGAAGTGGAAACACTCACTAAAAAGCAGACTGAAGAACTGAGAAGTCAGATAAAATCTGGAGAAATTGACACGCAGACATATCAGCAGTACACAGAATTCTTCAGACAAGTCCTGCAATCAAACAGTTCTATGGATATATACGATATGTACACGCTGTGTCAGTCAGGGGAGATAACTGCTGAGATTCATAGAAAAGACAAACAAGAACAGAGAACAAAGAAGGTTGTGTTTGAGAAACAGCTAGATGTGGATAATCTTGACAGGAGCTTACAACTCGGTAATTTGAGGTTTGTTGAAGATACGTCCAATCTTGAAGTAAGGCCAAGCCTAAAATATGCACTTAAAACCAAACCAACAGTCAAAAGTGAACCAAATCCTGGACAACTCCTATTAACAGTCAATGCTAAATTAAACGATGATGAATATCAGCCAAATTTTTGTGACGTTGAAGCTTTCAATATCAGAGGTACATGTACAGAGACACTGGTTGTTACAGATAATAGGAATTCAAGTGTCAAGTCATGTTACACAAAAGATAAAACATCTCACTGCACATCTCTCAAACTCAATCAAAGACCTTTAACATTAACAAAGATAAGCAAGGACAGAGTAGCTGTATCATACTGGTCACACAACAGTATAGAACTAATCAAGCTGACTCCTGACCCGGTCCTGATCTCCACAATCAAAACAAAGAAGGAGTACAGAAGTCTGACCGCTCTCAGTGACACGACTCTAGCTGTAGTTTGTAGAGATCCTCCCAGTATTGACGTCCTGGATCTGTCAGGGAGAGTCCTCAGATCTGTGATCACACCCAAAACTGGTCAGCAGCTGATACAGATCCCATGGTACATGTGTACAACACGTCAGGGTCACATTGTAGTGGCAGATTGGAGGTCAAATTCTGTCTACTGTGTAACACAACAGGGGGAGATAATCTACCAGTACAAGCTGGCAGGAAGGTATGGGACAGGTGGTGTAACAACTACAGACACTGGTTCTGTTATCGTGGCTTATAACAATGGCAACAAGATCGTCCAGCTGACAGAGACAGGGCAGTATGTGAGAGATCTGCTGACTAGACAAGATGGGATTGATAGTCCACAGGGAAACTGTATGTTACAGAAGAGAACAGTGAACATATCAAAATATTTCAATTGTGAGCCAATGATCAGAAGCAAACAATGTATTTTCAGCATGCCCATATCTATGAGTTGAGAGCAAAATAATTTATTCCATTCCGGAAAATCATCTGTCTAAACCTTGTAAACAGTTTGAAGTATGAAATATGATATCAAGTATTGTGAATGTGTTTTAATTGACTATAAAAATATACTGAATAGCATGATTTATTAACAAGATTGAAGAAACGTGTTTTTAGTGTTATACCCAGAATAAGATAAGCAGAATGATATTTTGTGATGAAGTTACACAGCTTGGATTAAATAAGAAAGAATTTCTTAACCGCAAATACTACAAGATATAATCAACCTGTCGAAATTGTGCATTCACCACTGTATGAAATTGGTACTAGGTAATAAATCAGAATCAACCAGCAATAAAATAACTCTATAACAGTTTATTTGCAATATTTTGAATTTTATTAAGCAGTTTTTATTATCCTTTAGCGCAACTTTGAATATCCACACAAAACCAATGAAACCTAAAATGTTTTGTTATCAAGAATTGCAGATGACAGGTAATGATTTTGTTCAAGTAAATTCATTAGGTTTCTATTTATGATGAGCCTTGTATAGTTACATTAAACTGTGTCCTTATCAACATAAATTAGTATTATAAGACATGAACATATTGATCATCTAAATTCATCCCATCCTTTATTTCAGCGTTACTAATGAAAACATGATGTTTTAACAAATGAAATGGTACTTTCTACCTTTACAGTAATTTAGACAATGCCATAATAATGTTATTTGTTATTTGTTATTATTGCTGGGGTCAGTTTGCTGATCTGCATTATTTGATATGTTTAATGTTATTACGGTTTATTCTTCCTTTATTTTTGCAAAACAACAAATAAACTAAACTTAGATGCATTAGCGTAAGATCTGATTTTAATGAGGTTGCATTTGAAACAATATATTAGAACCAAGGGTGTAATTAGTAAAGAATAAGTTTGAAATACGGGTATAAAGTTAATTATTTTGCTCCATTTCTGAAGGTTGCTAGTTTAATATTGAATAAATGCAATATGTATAATTTTAGAACAAGCTAGTTTTCATTTCCATTGAAGTTTCGTAAAATCTGCTCCATCAACCATAGATTATTTATTAGCCTATGTCCCCAAAATTTACTGCATACATGTATTGATATGATGGTTGAGAAGAGCCATTTTGTATCATCACGTGAGTCAATCAAAGGAGGGTAAGTTAAAGGGGCAGTAGCAAATTTTTAGGGGGAATATAAGGTGATGTCAGGAAAATGAAAATAAATAGTTCCAATGGAAAGATGATGTATTAAACTAAATGAAGCAATAATAAATCAAATATATGATGTAAAGTTCAATTCATACAATTCATAAAATGAATTAAAGGTGTTCACAAAAAATGGCCACCAATGGAATTTATGTGAATCGTCATAATTTGTTCTCTGCCAATGGATGATTGGTTTGTGTTAAGGGATTGTTGACACTATCAAAATAATATGTGTAGCATCCATGTACAATTATCAGTAAAAGACTTGAAAATATGAGAAATTAAAATAAACGTGCTACTGCCCCTTCAAACAATTGAAAAGGTAATACGCGTTAGAAATAACATATTATTCATTCAGTATGTTTTATGTTCTTTTTATGGTATAAGGATAATAAAGAAATTCTTTTATGATTGTGATGGATTGATAACTCTTTTTTAAACTTTGATGATGATGTAAAATCATATTATAAAGACAATATTTGTAAATGGCTGAATAAAGATAACATTTCAATTGACAGTATTATTCCAAAGTATGTATAACTTATATGTAAAAGGATCTTGTTTTATAAGTGTGTGCATTTCTCATGAAGGAGAACAGGTTTGATGGATAGTCAACTTCTGTGTTGTTAAAATGGACAAATTTTCTTGTAGGGGATTTTGTCCTGTTCCCTGACTGTATAGAATAGGAGCCCTGAGTACAGTCTAGTCCACATAAAGCAAGTCTAGACTACACTTATATATATATAGTAGAGTTAGTCATGTTCCCTGACTGTATAGAATAGGAGCCCCGAGTACAGTCTAGTCCATATAAAGCAAGTCTAAACTACACTGATATATATATATATAGTAGAGTTAGTCCAGTTCCCTGGCTGTGTAGAATAGGAGCCCTGAGTACAGTCTAGTCCATATAAAGCAAGTCTAGACTACACTAATATATGTATAGTAGAGTTAGTCCAGTTCCCTGACTGTGTAGAATAGGAGCCCTGAGTACAGTCTAGTCCATATAAAGGAAGTCTAGACTACACTAATATATATAGCAGAGTTAGTCCTGTTCCCTGACTGTATAGAATAGGAGCCCTGAGTACAGTCTAGTCCATATAAAGCAAGTCTAGACTACACTAATATATATATAGTAGAGTTAGTCCTGTTCCCTGACTGTATAGAATAGGAGCCCTGAGTACAGTCTAGTCCACATAAAGCAAGTCTAGACTACACTAATATATATATATAGTAGAGTTAGTCCTGTTCCCTGACTGTGTAGAATAGGAGCCCTGAGTACAGTCTAGTCCATAAAAAGCAAGTCTAGATTACACTAATATATATATAGTAGAGTTAGTCCTGTTCCCGGACTGTATAGAATAGGAGCCCTGGGTACAGTCTAGTCCACATAAAGCAAGTCTAGACTACACTAATATATATATATAGTAGAGTTAGTCCTGTTCCCTGACTGTGTAGAATAGGAGCCCTGAGTACAGTCTAGTCCATAAAAAGCAAGTCTAGATTACACTAATATATATATAGTAGAGTTAGTCCTGTTCCCGGACTGTATAGAATAGGAGCCCTGGGTACAGTCTAGTCCATATAAAGCAAGTCTAGACTACACTAATATATGTATAGTATAGTTAGTCCTGTTCCCTGACTGTATAGAATAGGAGCCCTGAGTACAGTCTAGTCCACATAAAGCAAGTCTAGACTACACTAATATATATAGCAGAGTTAGTCCTGTTCCCTGACTGTATAGAATAGGAGCCCTGAGTCCAGTCTAGTCCATATAAAGCAAGTCTAGACTACACTAATATATATATAGTAGAGTTAGTCCTGTTCCCTGACTGTATAGAATAGGAGCCCTGAGTACAGTCTAGTCCATATAAAGCAAGTCTAGACTACACTTATATATATAGTAGAGTTAGTCCTGTTCCCTGACTGTATAGAATAGGAGCCCTGAGTACAGTCTAGACCATATAAAGGAAGTCTAGACTACACTAATATATATATATAGTAGAGTTAGTCCTGTTCCCTGACTGTATAGAATAGGAGCCCTGAGTAAAGTCTAGTCCACATAAAGCAAGTCTAGACTACACGAATATATGTATAGTAGAGTTAGTCCTGTTCCCTGACTGTATAGAATGGGAGCCCTGAGTACAGTATTCGGTACTTGCGGAATTTAGAGTTACCGTTCCTGATTAGAGTTATCTGCCCTTGGTAGCAGGTATGTGCCCTCTCGACTCGTTGACGTTACCCTTATGGGCCGCGCATAAAAGGAAATAGTCGCTTTGTGTAAATGTGATTATTTGCCGGGTTTTTATCATTGGTGGTCAATGAATGTATTTTATGCTTGAGTATGTAAATCTTGACATGTCTGTAATATTATATATTATTTCAAATGAATTTAATTGAGTTAATTCCTTAAACGGTATAGATCTTTTTTGATAATTCTGTTTTATGTGCTAATTGATGCAAATGTGAAAATAATAAAACTATCTCAAGGATAACAAATCGGACATAAGTATCTATTTATGGATTAAACATTTTATTTAGTAATTTATTAATAACAAATACTTCACATCTCATTTAAGTGGACAAAATTAGTAGAAATGAACAGTTTTGACGGGTAAAATTACGCACCTCACTTCTCTAAGAGATGAATTATCAGTCATGCCATTAGAGTACAATATAATGATAAAAAAAACTGTTGTTAAAGTGTAGGGTTTGAGTGACAATTCTTTATAGAAAAAGCTTTTTGAATATTGTTTGTCAAAAGAACTTGAAGTTTTCGAATGAGTAGGCCTATACCCCTTCTTTGGCGGGAAATGTAGGCTAAAGATACGCTTTCAGTCGGGGTTTAAGAAAACATACTTTTTCATATTTTCTCAAAGATTTTAAATTTTTTCAGAAGTTCAAGGAAGGGAAAAATGATTTTGTTGTGATTCCATTGACATTCGGTATGTGAAAAGAGAAAATATTTGACGACGATTAATTTGTAAGGGAATTTGTCAGTTTGTATTAACTCGTCA
This sequence comes from Steromphala cineraria, assembly GCA_916613615.1. Taxonomy (NCBI): domain Eukaryota; kingdom Metazoa; phylum Mollusca; class Gastropoda; order Trochida; family Trochidae; genus Steromphala; species Steromphala cineraria. The sequence continues at coordinate 49,936,767 of OU744726.1, forward strand.
CTGTTTTGTGCCGCGGTTCAACAATATTTTCCCCTTTTAACGACTTAATGTCTTCTCAATTCCAAAAAATGTTGACACAGATAGATAGTACAAGCTAACCTTCAATATGTGCTAATTATTAGGTTAAATAACTTTTGTGTGAGTGCGTATCGTAACACAATTCTAGAATATTCCCCTGCTATATTAATATTATTACATGATTATTTCGCACTTATTGTCGTATATGTTAGTGATGGTAGCATGTTCGTTGTTCTAGATTTAACAATTTGACTTAGAATAAAATTCATCACTACTTCTTCTTGAATCAGTTCGTTTATACAAAAATAACCCGATAGGACTGTCTTTCCCCGACACCATATTTTCAAGCAAACAACGCTATTATTTATAAACTCAAATTGTTGAACATTGACCATATTAATTGATGGAATAGTCTTTAGAATACGTTTATGAATGGAAACAAATAAGACCACCTTCATCACAAATACAAAATAAATTTTGCAAATCAATGAACAAGTGGCGGTAGAAGATTTTTTAGCGTACTGCAGATACAAAATACAACTGAAAACTGTTTTGAATACGTTGCGGTCAGCCTGCTACAACACACAATTTGTCATTTTTATGGGCCTATCGTTTAACTTATAAATATTTACAAGCGCTTTGAACCTCTTCTGCTCACTGAAAAGTGAACAAAAAACTTTAGTGATATGTTGTCTTAGTGTATTTTTTCGGTTTCGATCAGAACTTCAATGTTTGATAACCTTTTGTTTTTGTTTGGGCTCCGTAAAGAGATCAACCGCCGGACGCTCAAAAAAAGTAAAATGGTATTTTAGTCATGTGTGTTTATCTACATGTATTTACAATTTTACAATAAAACTTTAGAACGGACAGAACTTAACGAACTATCCCATCTCGAGTACCTACCAGTTTTTGGACGTTTCTATAGGCCCCTCTTACATATTTAGAAGACCTAAAACGTAGATAACAGTTAACTCGTAGGGTGATTTCGAGGATCTACCAGTTTTTTTTTACATTTCTATAGGCCCCTCTTACATACTTAGAAGACCTAAAGCGTAGATAATATTTTTACAATTTACTGGTACGGTAATGTTTACCTTACTTCAATAACATGTTTCTTTTTACATTTCTGATCTATAAGCTTTCCGATCTCGGCGATATCCTCCGGTTTTTTTAAAGTACACTTTTGAACATTTTAGACCTCATGAAACATTTTAAGGACATAATTATTTTCAGTAGTTACAAGAAACGTAGATGATAACCTTAAACCATACGCCTATTGCTCATGGAAACAGATATAAAATGATGTTTGGCATTTTTTTAAATTCTCGATTAATAGATGTATTTCCATCAAATGTTAAAGAAACTAGCTAGGTTTTCCCATCTAGACCTTGTACATATGCATCACATACCGTATTTCCTCTAATAAGCGCCGGGGGGTAAAGGGGTGATGAAAAAATAAGCGCCCGGGCGCTTGTTAGAGGAAATACGGTAAATACCATTTTTATTGCCTTTTTTACAGGTATAATTGTTACAAATTTGTCATATTTGCAACGCATTAAGAAATAAGTTCATCACAATCAACAATGCATGACCAAAACAAACGTGCAAAGCCTTTTACACGGGATGTACTGGTGTGTTGCCTAAGGAACTGTGCAAACGGCAACAAAAATAATGAATTAACTCGTAGGAATATAGTATTTCGTATCACGTGTCTAGGAATAAAACAGACTTGAAGACAACGCGATTATTATCACCTTAAAACTAGTAACGGAATACAGTTGATAAATATTTTACATGAAATGTTACATTTTACGTGACTGTAATGAGATTAGAGCTCATTAACATACTTTCGCTTGCATCAGAAACATATATTTTGACTAAAATTATTTCCTGGTGTTAGATTGACACGGTTTGTTGTCCTGTAAACTCATATTTTAAGGGAATTTTACAATACGTGTCCAAAAAAACAATTGTAATTGAATATTTAGCATTCAAATCTAAGTTTTGTATCATGCATGAAGAAATAAAAAATAATCGCCCAAAATATCTTTATTTCTATTTCCATGAGTACTTTTTATAATAGGATATTTATTTCGGAAACACAAGGGACTATGTTAACAGTGACAATTCCTTGGATTTTCTTTTTCATCAACTCACAAGAAAACTAAATTACCGATGTTCTCCGCGCGAAACATAACAAGCTAATTGAAATCCGTAATGCAAATTACATGTACATGAAAACAATTTTGAAAAAGTTTAGCAAGATATATAACTGAAAAAGCAATAAACTATTGAGACAATTGTATAAATACGAAACTACTCATTTTCCTCTAAGTTTGTTATTAATATATTTAATTTCAATTTTCTAAATATTTTTTTATTTCAAAGTGCTAAATAATATTTTTTTTACGAGAAACAAACTATTTAACAGGACGGCGTCAGTTTTTGCCAGTTATGTACTGTCATTGAGATTGAGATGTAAATTTCGATGGAAAATAAATTGTTATGTTCTTAAAAATTGCACATAAAATATACCAAAATATATGAAATAAATATTTAATAGTGACATGATTTTGCTACGAAAAATGGGTTATTTCGGTAATACGGCCAACTGATAGGTCAAATGTGTATAAAGATCTCGAAGAATCTGAATTACTGCAGTAATTTATAGTTTTATGACGCAATAATCACGACCCATGACGGTAACGTCAACGAGTCGAGAGGGCGCATACCTGTTCCCAAGGGCGGACAACTATAATCAGGAACGATAACTCTAAATTCCGCAAGTCGGGAATAGTCCATATAAATCAGGTCTAGACTACACTAATATATATATAGTAGAGTTAGTCCTGTTCCCTGACTGTATAGAATAGGAGCCCATGGTACAGTCTAGTCCCATAAAGCAAGTCTAGACTACACTAATATATATATAGTAGAGTTAGTCTTGTTCCCTGACTGTATAGAATAGGAGCCCTGAGTAAAGTCTAGTCCACATAAAGCAAGTCTAGACTACACGAATATATGTATAGTAGAGTTAGTCCTGTTCCCTGACTGTATAGAATGGGAGCCCTGAGTACAGTATAGTCCATATAAATCAGGTCTAGACTACACTAATATATATATAGTAGAGTTAGTCCTGTTCCCTGACTGTATAGAATAGGAGCCCATGGTACAGTCTAGTCCCATAAAGCAAGTCTAGACTACACTAATATATATATAGTAGAGTTAGTCTTGTTCCCTGACTGTATAGAATAGGAGCCCTGTGTACAGTCTAGTCCATATAAAGCAAGTCTAGACTTCACTTATATGTATATATAGTAGAGTTAGTCCTGTTCCCTGACTGTATAGAATAGGAGCCCTGAGTACAGTCTAGTCAACATAAAGCAAGTCTTGACTACACTAATATATATATAGTAGAGTTAGTCTTGTTCCCTGACTGTATAGAATAGGAGCCCTGAGTACAGTCTAGTCCATATAAAGCAAGTCTAGACAACACTAATATGTATATATAGTAGAGTTAGTCCTGTTCCCTGACTGTATAGAATAGGAGCCCTGAGTACAGTCTAGTCAACATAAAGCAAGTCTTGACTACACTAATATGTATATATAGTAGAGTTAGTCCTGTTCCCTGACTGTATATAATAGGAGCCCTTAGTACAGTCTAGTCTACATAAAGCAAGTCTAGACAACACTTATATATATATAGTAGAGTTAGTCCTGTTCCCTGACTGTATAGAATAGGAGCCCTGAGTAAAGTCTAGTCCACATAAAGCAAGTCTAGACTACACGAATATATGTATAGTAGAGTTAGTCCTGTTCCCTGACTGTATAGAATGGGAGCCCTGAGTACAGTATAGTCCATATAAATCAGGTCTAGACTACACTAATTTATATATAGTAGAGTTAGTCCTGTTCCCTGACTGTATAGAATAGGAGCCCATGGTACAGTCTAGTCCCATAAAGCAAGTCTAGACTACACTAATATATATATAGTAGAGTTAGTCTTGTTCCCTGACTGTATAGAATAGGAGCCCTGAGTAAAGTCTAGTCCACATAAAGCAAGTCTAGACTACACGAATATATGTATAGTAGAGTTAGTCCTGTTCCCTGACTGTATAGAATGGGAGCCCTGAGTACAGTCTAGTCCATATAAATCAGGTCTAGACTAAACTAATATATATATAGTAGAGTTAGTCCTGTTCCCTGACTGTATAGAATAGGAGCCCATGGTACAGTCTAGTCCCATAAAGCAAGTCTAGACTACACTAATATATATATAGTAGAGTTAGTCTTGTTCCCTGACTGTATAGAATAGGAGCCCTGAGTACAGTCTAGTCCATTTAAAGCAAGTCTAGACTTCACTTATATGTATATATAGTAGAGTTAGTCCTGTTCCCTGACTGTATAGAATAGGAGCCCTGAGTACAGTCTAGTCAACATAAAGCAAGTCTTGACTACACTAATATATATATAGTAGAGTTAGTCCTGTTCCCTGACTGTATAGAATAGGAGCCCTGAGTACAGTCTAGTCCATATAAAGCAAGTCTAGACAACACTTATATGTATATAGTAGAGTTAGTCCTGTTCCCTGACTGTATAGAATAGGAGCCCTGAGTACAGTCTAGTCTACATAAAGCAAGTCTTGACTACACTAATATATATATAGTAGAGTTAGTCCTGTTCCCTGACTGTATAGAATAGGAGCCCTGAGTACAGTCTAGTCCATATAAAGCAAGTCTAGACTACACTAATATATATATAGTAGAGTTAGTCCTGTTCCCTGACTGTATAGAATAGGAGCCCTGAGTACAGTCTAGTCAACATAAAGCAAGTCTAGACTACACTAATATATATATAGTAGAGTTAGTCCTGTTCCCTGACTGTATAGAATAGGAGCCCTGAGTACAGTCTAGTCAACATAAAGCAAGTCTTGACTACACTAATATGTATATATAGTAGAGTTAGTCCTGTTCCCTGACTGTATAGAATAGGAGCCCTTAGTACAGTCTAGTCAACATAAAGCAAGTCTAGACAACACTTATATGTATATAGTAGAGTTAGTCCTGTTCCCTGACTGTATAGAATAGGAGCCCTGAGTACAGTCTAGTCAACATAAAGCAAGTCTTGACTACACTAATATGTATATAGTAGAGTTAGTCCTGTTCCCTGACTGTATAGAATAGGAGCCCTGAGTACAGTCTAGTCAACATAAAGCAAGTCTAGACAACACTTATATGTATATAGTAGAGTTAGTCCTGTTCCCTGACTGTATAGAATAGGAGCCCTGAGTAAAGTCTAGTCCACATAGAGCAAGTCTAGACTACACGAATATATGTATAGTAGAGTTAGTCCTGTTCCCTGACTGTATAGAATGGGAGCCCTGAGTACAGTCTAGTCCATATAAATCAGGTCTAGACTACACTAATATATATATAGTAGAGTTAGTCCTGTTCCCTGACTGTATAGAATAGGAGCCCATGGTACAGTCTAGTCCCATAAAGCAAGTCTAGACTACACTAATATATATATAGTAGAGTTAGTCTTGTTCCCTGACTGTATAGAATAGGAGCCCTGAGTACAGTCTAGTCCATATAAAGCAAGTCTAGACTTCACTTATATGTATATATAGTAGAGTTAGTCCTGTTCCCTGACTGTATAGAATAGGAGCCCTGAGTACAGTCTAGTCAACATAAAGCAAGTCTTGACTACACTAATATATATATAGTAGAGTTAGTCCTGTTCCCTGACTGTATAGAATAGGAGCCCTGAGTACAGTCTAGTCCACATTAAGCAAGTCTAGACTACACTTATATATATATAGTAGAGTTAGTCCTGTTCCCTGACTGTATAGAATAGGAGCCCTGAGTACAGTCTAGTCAACATAAAGCAAGTCTAGACTACACTAATATGTATATATAGTAGAGTTAGTCCTTTTCCCTGACTGTATAGAATAGGAGCCCTGAGTACAGTCTAGTCAACATAAAGCAAGTCTTGACTACACTAATATGTATATATAGTAGAGTTAGTCCTGTTCCCTGACTGTATAGAATAGGAGCCCTTAGTACAGTCTAGTCAACATAAAGCAAGTCTAGACAACACTTATATGTATATAGTAGAGTTAGTCCTGTTCCCTGACTGTATAGAATAGGAGCCCTGAGTACAGTCTAGTCAACATAAAGCAGGTCTAGACTACACTTATATAAATATAGTAGAGTTAGTCCTTTTCCCTGACTGTATAGAATAGGAGCCCTGAGTACAGTCTAGTCAACATAAAGCTAGTCTAGACAACACTTATATGTATATATAGTAGAGTTAGTCCTTTTCCCTGACTGTATAGAATAGGAGCCCTGAGTACAGTCTAGTCAACATAAAGCTAGTCTAGACTACACGAATATATGTATAGTAGAGTTAGTCCTGTTCCCTGACTGTATAGAATAGGAGCCCAGGGTACAGTCTAGTCTACATAAAGCAAGTCTAGACAACACTTATATGTATATAGTAGAGTTAGTCCTGTTCCCTGACTGTATAGAATAGGAGCCCTGAGTACAGTCTAGTCAACATAAAGCTAGTCTAGACAACACTTATATGTATATAGTAGAGTTAGTCCTGTTCCCTGACTGTATAGAATAGGAGCCCTTAGTACAGTCTAGTCAACATAAAGCAAGTCTAGACAACACTAATATGTATATATAGTAGAGTTAGTCCTGTTCCCTGACTGTATAGAATAGGAGCCCTGAGTACAGTCTAGTCAACATAAAGCAAGTCTTGACTACACTAATATGTATATATAGTAGAGTTAGTCCTGTTCCCTGACTGTATAGAATAGGAGCCCTGAGTACAGTCTAGTCCATATAAAGCAAGTCTAGACTACAGTAATATATATATAGCAGAGTTAGTCCTGTTCCCTGACTGTATATAATAGGAGCCCTTAGTACAGTCTAGTCAACATAAAGCAAGTCTTGACTACACTAATATGTATATATAGTAGAGTTAGTCCTGTTCCCTGACTGTATAGAATAGGAGCCCTGAGTACAGTCTAGTCCATATAAAGCAAGTCTAGACTACAGTAATATATATATAGTAGAGTTAGTCCTGTTCCCTGACTGTATAGAATAGGAGCCCTTAGTACAGTCTAGTCAACATAAAGCAAGTCTTGACTACACTAATATGTATATATAGTAGAGTTAGTCCTGTTCCCTGACTGTATAGAATAGGAGCCCTGAGTACAGTCTAGTCAACATAAAGCAAGTCTTGACTACACTAATATGTATATATAGTAGAGTTAGTCCTGTTCCCTGACTGTATAGAATAGGAGCCCTGAGTACAGTCTAGTCCATATAAAGCAAGTCTTGACTACACTAATATATATATAGTAGAGTTAGTCCTGTTCCCTGACTGTATAGAATAGGAGCCCTGAGTACAGTCTAGTCAACATAAAGCAAGTCTAGACAACACTAATATATATATAGTAGAGTTAGTCCTTTTCCCTGACTGTATAGAATAGGAGCCCTGAGTACAGTCTAGTCAACATAAAGCTAGTCTAGACAACACTTATATGTATATAGTAGAGTTAGTCCTGTTCCCTGACTGTATAGAATAGGAGCCCTTAGTACAGTCTAGTCAACATAAAGCAAGTCTTGACTACACTAATATGTATATATAGTAGAGTTAGTCCTGTTCCCTGACTGTATAGAATAGGAGCCCTGAGTACAGTCTAGTCCATATAAAGCAAGTCTTGACTACAGTAATATATATATAGTAGAGTTAGTCCTGTTCCCTGACTGTATAGAATAGGAGCCCTTAGTACAGTCTAGTCAACATAAAGCAAGTCTTGACTACACTAATATGTATATATAGTAGAGTTAGTCCTGTTCCCTGACTGTATAGAATAGGAGCCCTGAGTACAGTCTAGTCCATATAAAGCAAGTCTTGACTACACAAATATATATATAGTAGAGTTAGTCCTGTTCCCTGACTGTATAGAATAGGAGCCCTGAGTACAGTCTAGTCAACATAAAGCAAGTCTAGACAACACTAATATGTATATATAGTAGAGTTAGTCCTGTTCCCTGACTGTATAGAATAGGAGCCCTGAGTACAGTCTAGTCAACATAAAGCAAGTCTAGACAACACTAATATATATATAGTAGAGTTAGTCCTGTTCCCTGACTGTATAGAATAGGAGCCCTGAGTACAGTCTAGTCAACATAAAGCAAGTCTAGACTACACTAATATGTATATAGTAGAGTTAGTCCTGTTCCCTGACTGTATAGAATAGGAGCCCTTAGTACAGTCTAGTCTACATAAAGCAAGTCTTGACTACACTAATATGTATATAGTAGAGTTAGTCCTGTTCCCTGACTGTATAGAATAGGAGCCCTTAGTACAGTCTAGTCAACATAAAGCAAGTCTAGACTACACTAATATGTATATAGTAGAGTTAGTCCTGTTCCCTGACTGTATAGAATAGGAGCCCTTAGTACAGTCTAGTCTACATAAAGCAAGTCTTGACTACACTAATATGTATATAGTAGAGTTAGTCCTGTTCCCTGACTGTATAGAATAGGAGCCCTTAGTACAGTCTAGTCAACATAAAGCAAGTCTAGACTACACTAATATATATATAGTAGAGTTAGTCCTGTTCCCTGACTGTATAGAATAGGAGCCCTGAGTACAGTCTAGTCAACATAAAGCTAGTCTAGACAACACTTATATGTATATAGTAGAGTTAGTCCTGTTCCCTGACTGTATAGAATAGGAGCCCTTAGTACAGTCTAGTCCATATAAAGTAAGTCTAGACTACACTAATATATATATAGTAGAGTTAGTCCTGTTCCCTGACTGTATAGAATAGGAACCCTGAGTACAGTCTAGTCCATATAAAGCAAGTCTAGACTACACATGTATATATATAGTAGAGTTAGTCCTGTTCCCTGACTGTATAGAATAGGAGCCCTGAGTACAGTCTAGTCAACATAAAGCAAGTCTTGACTACACTAATATGTATATAGTAGAGTTAGTCTTGTTCCCTGACTGTATAGAATAGGAGCCCTGAGTACAGTCTAGTCAACATAAAGCAAGTCTAGACAACACTAATATGTATATAGTAGAGTTAGTCCTGTTCCCTGACTGTATAGAATAGGAGCCCTGAGTACAGTCTAGTCCATATAAAGCAAGTCTAGACTACACTAATATATATATAGTAGAGTTAGTCCTGTTCCCTGACTGTATAGAATAGGAGCCCTGAGTACAGTCTAGTCCATATAAAGCAAGTCTAGACTACACTAATATGTATATAGTAGAGTTAGTCCTGTTCTCTGACTGTATAGAATAGGAGCCCTGAGTACAGTCTAGTCAACATAAAGCAAGTCTAGACAACACTTATATGTATATAGTAGAGTTAGTCCTGTTCCCTGACTGTATAGAATAGGAGCCCTGAGTACAGTCTAGTCCATATAAAGCAAGTCTAGACAACAGTAATATATATATAGTAGAGTTAGTCCTGTTCCCTGACTGTATAGAATAGGAGCCCTGGGTACAGTCTAGTCAACATAAAGCAAGTCTAGTCTACACTAATATATATATAGTAGAGTTAGTCCTGTTCCCTGACTGTATATAATAGGATCCCTGGGTACAGTCTAGTCCATATAAAGCAAGTCTAGACAACACTTATATGTATATAGTAGAGTTAGTCCTGTTCCCTGACTGTATGGAATAGGAGCCCTGGGTACAGTCTAGTCAACATAAAGCAAGTCTAGACTACACTAATATATATATAGTAGAGTTAGTCCTGTTCCCTGACTGTATAGAATAGGAGCCCTGAGTACAGTCTAGTCATATAAAGCAAGTCTAGACAACACTTATATGTATATAGTAGAGTTAGTCCTGTTCCCTGACTGTATAGAATAGGAGCCCTGGGTACAGTCTAGTCCATATAAAGCAAGTCTAGACAACACTTATATGTATATAGTAGAGTTAGTAACAGTACTCATGTTTTACGATGATTATTATTAGTCAAATATATACAGATATGCATTGTCAGTTAATAAGGTGTCTTCAGTTCACATAGCAGTAGCCTCTGTATTTTCACATCAAATAACATAGGAAATAAAAGTTCTCCTTGAAATAGTTTTTTTATTGCTTTATTTTGTTGACATTATTGTTTGCTTGTTGTTGGTTGACTTCATTTGTTTATGTTAGATTTAAGTTGATATGATTTGAAGAAATTAAAAGTTGTTGATGAAAGGTTTCATCACTCATGTGACTGCTGTGATAGTCTGCAAGTGATGATGTTATCTTATGTCAATGTAAATGGGAAAACGTATGGTGTACAAGTCTTCTGTAAAAAACATTCCAAAGGGAACTGCACATTTTGTTGCACGGTATAATCAGTGTACTCAGTAATGGACCATAATGAAATGTTTGTTGGTATTTGTTTGATTAGCATAGTAATTGATACTTTCTTCGATTCGTTTTCTTAGATTCTGATGAACAAAACGTCATTATCAATTTATCAAGAACACACATATTTATTTAAGTTGAAACACACTCCTTGTCTATGAAACTCCTTTATGTGCCTACATGATTAAAAAAAATGACGTCATGGTTGCATCATAAAATTACCTATCACCCAAAGGTATTAATCTATGGTTTTCAGTTTGCATCATTTCAGTCTCGAAAGAAATTCTACTAAAAATATCTAAGGAATATTTGTATATTGTCACTTATATATTATATAAATAAACACACATTTAAATATATCTGTTTCATTAATAAACACTATCATGATATTATCATACCGACATATTGGAATACATTCCTGAATGTGATGCAGTTTCTGTATTGAGCTTTAATATCAGAAACAAATCAGGGGTTAAAAATAAAATTCACATTATGTTATATGTTTCAGGCTCAAAACGTTACAGTTTTGTCTTCAGTAACTTTTTGCTTTGAAAATGGTGTCCCTGGTAATGCATAGCTTGAAACATCTTCTGCAGACCAAGTTACCAAGATCCTGGCGGGATTCGAACCACGGACCTCTTGATCTGAAGCTGAACTGCGCTATCCCACCACTGGCTGTGTTTGAGAACAAATGTTTTGTGACAACAGTTACTTACCAGTTCATTGCTTGTTTAAGGTAGCCATGTCTGGTATAGAAATGATTAAATGAACTTTTCTTGAATGTAAAAGATGCTTCTCCTGCAAGTTGGAACATGGTTTATCCTTGTCAATGATTGACGCTTCAAGTGCTTGAAATTATTTTGGTGATGCATGTATCCTACGTATATTTGAAAAAAATTGTTGTTTTGGAATTATTCAGACAAGTTAATTATGCTACTAATCACTTATGTTTGAAAGAAACAAATTCTGACAAAACTTCTGAGTCTGTGAGTAGTTTAATAAATAAAACGTCATTCAATTTACCTTCCTATGAACGAAGCAAAACTCTCATTTCAGTTCCATAATCAGGTGCTTTGAGAGGGAATTGTTTTATAGTTCATTCACGCTATCAGGAGTAGGTACCCCCATGATTATGAAATCTTTTACTGGCTTGTATAATACAAAACCTATAGTATTTCTGTCACGGTGACATTGGAACAGATCGGGAACTATCTGGGGACGCTCTCAAATGCAAAAGAGTCCAGGAAAAATCATGATATACACCTGTGCATTACTTACGCACCTTGGTTTAATCATTACAAACTGTGCAATTCTCCAATGTAAATAACCCATAACTCCCGTTTTCGACCAAGTTTGTTCATTTCTATTAAAACTGTAATTTAATTAATGTCGCTGTTTTTTTTAATGTAATCTACGTTATAGATTTTAAATCAGCTTTAAGACAAAGATAATCGCAGGGAACATGAGTATATATCAGTTCTTTTCCTTGAGCTGTATAGTGATTAAAAAGAAAATCCAAGCAATTGTCACTTTTAAAATAGTTGCTAGTGTTTCTGACACAAATATCCTCTAATGAGTAGGCGTATGATTAAGTTTGTTATCCATGTTATGGATTTTTGGTAAATATTATGTTTGCTTGTAAGTAAACAAAATCGCTCCAACGTAGCCATAAAAAAATTGACTCGAAGAAAACCTGATTTGAAACTTACATTGTATAATTTACATTATGGTTGCATATGGTATCTGTACCAAATTAACAAATAGGGAGGGGTATTGCAGAGATCGGGACGTGTATAAGACCAGAAACTTAAGAAAGAACATGTTATTGAAGTGAAAGTCATTTTTTCTTGATAAAATGCATTATGAAATTCGCACATGTTTATGTTTAAATCTACACTTTAGGACCTCTAAAGATATAAATGTCCAAAACCCTGGTTGCAACTCGAGATAGGATAATATGTAAAGTTCTGTCTGTTTTTTAATTCGATTTCAAATACATGTATGTACAATGACAGACACAAACTCACATGACCTAGATACCACAATATGTATTCTAAGCTAAAATGGTCTTGTATTTATCGTTTAATATTTAGCTTGTGACGGTCGATCTCTTCGATCACGGGGAAAGATAAAAAACGACAGTTCATCAAAATGAAACAAAATAGTTCTATTCGAAACAAAATTAAAAATTCTTAAAAAAACAACTGTAGTTTCTTGTCCAATGTGCAATTGTTTTCCAGGCTTGGGCGGCTTGAAGACATACTACCCCATATATATTCTCAGCCTGTCGGTAACAAGCTATTCGTTTAAAGATAATTCGTGCCGTAATTAAATACTGAAATAATGTGTCTAGTTCTTGCGAGAGAAGTAGTTTATATGATTTGAAAGGGTAAAAAACTCTTCAGCTTGACAAATGTAGATAGAAACGGAATACATCGTTTCAAAATGACGTTTGTTTGTTTGTTTCAAATAATAAGCCTTTCTTGTTGACACATTTTTTTGTTATATTTATTTTTTCACTGATTCCTTCATTAGAAAAGGCTATAAATTTATAATACATAAAAATAGACTAACATCTACATTTGTCAAAATGTATTATCGCTTTAACACTTAAACTTGTTAAGTTTATAGCACTGTTTCAATATAGGCCCAATCAAATCTTATGACATTCGAACAGTTCTTTGATGTGGTTAATTTATATGGTTTTAAGGTCCCTTACAAATGACATCAAACTGTTATCTTACTCAGTGTAGTAGGGGTGGACATGTCATGTTTTGACATATTTTATTCTATTCTCTGATAAAAAGAAGTTCAAATAACATCATCATCAATAATGAGTTTTGATATTGACTTTGGATTTTTGTGAAAAACACATATACAATTGTGCACTTTCATTGAGAATGAGTGAGTGAATGGAAGTGCCTTAGGTCCGTTTTTAATTTCCAGTTTCATATATAAATGCATAAGAATAGTGAATAAATGAAAGGAATCAATAAAACGACAATACACTGTATATTGGCTCTTAAAGCTATTACTTATATACGGTTATAAACATTGCTTGTACTTGTTCTTCTTTCTTCGTAAATATGTCATGACAAATATACATTTTTGAAACACAGGATGAGACAATCATGCATGGTACACATTAATAATGACGGGTTTGTCGTTAACATTTATCCTGGGTTTTTTTTTTTTTTAAATTTGTTCAAAGTATGATCTTTTCATTTGTACAATATCAATGCTTATTGCTTATCGTTTAAATAGACTAACCTGAATTTATTACACAATTTGTATTGTTTGTTTGTTGTCTTTTGTTTGTTCAAGCTTATCTAATTTGTTTTATAAGTCAATTTATTCAATTAATTAATAAATTTTCCTTTTTTTGAGTAGCTTAAAATGTAAACAGACGAAGTCGCGCCCACCCTAAAATAAGGTGTAAAAATTTTGTATTACATATAAAAATCAATTTATTCAATATCTATTAGTGAGTTGCTCACTATAAAAAAAAGTTAATGTTTTATAACAATTAGGTGATTTTTACGAGGATATCATTTTGAAATACCTATAAATCATTACTTAAGTGTAAATGGTATGTATCATTAGTTATAATTCATGCTATCACGTTGGAGAAAAGATAAATTTACAGTTACCTTTCTCAATGTTTCAATTCTTCTAACAGTTACCTTACTCCACATAACGAAGTTACCTTACTCTCGCTTGAGTTTTTAAAACAAAGATTGTGATTTATTTAAACACTCTATGAATGATGACATGTCATCTAATGAGTCTTTGTTACATGCCCAAGACATGCGCATAGATTGTATGACTGAAAACAAACTAGTATTGTTGTGAAATGCATTTGAAGAAAAGTCACAATCAGCGATGTTTTGCTGTTCCGCCATTTTTTGAGAAGGTAACTGCAGTTACCCTACTCAGTGTAGTAGGGGTGATTTTCGTCTGATTAAAATCTGAATAGTTCCGAAGAAGTCTATGGGAATCGAACATGTTACTTCGATAGGTTTCCTCTCCACTGAGTACTAGTGTAGAGTATTCAATATCTCCTGCAGTTGATATATTGGATGTTTTATTTCTCTGAACTAGGCCGATTTTAATCAGACTGATTCGTGTCGCTTTGAATAATGTCATCATAGGACAAAATCTATGAAAATGCTTTTATTCTCAACTAATTAAATAAGTACTTTATGAAATGAACCTTAATTTCGCTATACATGGGAACTGACATATCAGGAATAATTTCATAATTTTTGAAGTGGTCAAATAATATTTTATAATTTTGCAAATGAAAAGAATTAGTTCTGAATATATTGTTTTATAATTAATTCAGATTTTATCAAAAATGTTATGTGCTGTTATTTTATTATCATACCTTGGTAGTTTAAACTATCTTTCCATGTCAAAAATACATGTTCATCAAAATAAGGTAATACATTCTAAAGTATAGGTAAGAACTTGGAATAAAACTAATGTTCGTTATTTTCATGAATTCAAATGAATCCCTCTGGCGTGAAATCAGCCGAGAGGTGTCGCTGCAAGCAGGAAGTGATCAAGGTAGGTTGGGGTGTAACAGTACTAACAGTTACACTCGGAATTAAACAATCAAAGATGATAAAGTGTCATGCAGTTATCGCTATTAGATGTCTCTTAAGCAGAATACAATGTGAAAATCGTTGTAAATGAAACCAACACATCTATTCGCTTCTTTATAGGTCAAAGATGCTGTGTAGATCGTATTGTGCATAAAGGGAGGTAACTTCTGCTGTACTTGTTTACCAGGCGAAGCCTATCAGAAAACTAGTGCAAAACAAATATATGATTTACGTTATGTTTTGGCAATATATGATTTAACTTCAAAGTTGATTACTGCAAAGGATTGTTGGATAAAAAGATGAATAGTAGTCAAACGTATTTCATTTATCTATTAAACGCATTTTGAAAAGTCATGGAAATTTATTATATAATTATACTTCAAAGTTGATTACTGCAAAGGATAGTTTGATAAAAAGATAAAAATCATTCAAACGAAATCTATTTAACCATTAAACGAAGTTTTAAAAGTCATGGAATTTTTTTCGGGGAACTGTTATCTTGTTTTAGTTCGATAAGTTTGATTTAATGTGTTGTATTTTGCCAAACGAATAATCTTCTAAGTATAAGCTAAACAAAATGCACGCCCCAATTTTATAAGAAATAACAAATTAAACGGTGAAAATGTTAAAGAATCTTGCAGAAAGGGCTATTGGATAACCTAAGTTTTTAGTTTACAGTGTGAATAATGTAGAGATTGATAATTAGATACTTCTTTGACAGGTTATCTTTGACAGGTAATCTATGACAGGTAATCTATGACAGGTAATCTATGACAGGTAGTCTTTGACAGGTAATCTATGACAGGTAATATTTGACAGGTAATCTATGACAGGTAATCTTTGACAGGTAATCGATGACAGGTTATCTATGACAGGTAATCTATGACAGGTAATCTATGACAGGTAATTTTTGACAGGTAATCTTTGACAGGTAATGTATGACAGGTTATCTTTGACAGGTAATCTATGACAGGTAATCTATGACAGGTAATCCATGACAGGTAATCTATGACAGGTAATCTTTGACAGGTTATCTTTGACAGGTAATCTATGACAGAAAATCTTAACAGGTAATCTATGATAGGTATCTATAACAGGTAATCTATAACAGGTAATCTATGACAAGGTAATCTATGACAAGGTAATCTATGACAGGTTATCTATGACATGTAATCTATGACAGGTAATCTATGACAGGTAACCTATGAAAAGGTAATCTATGACAGGTAATCTATGACAGGTAATCTTTGACATGTAAACTATGACAGGTAATCTATGACAGGCAATCTTTGACAGGTAATCCATGAAAGGTAATCTTTGACAGGTAATCTATGAAAGGTAATCTATGACTGGTAATCTATGACAGGTAATCTTTGACAGGACATGTATGACAGGTTATCTTTGACAGGTAATCTTTGACAGGTAATATATGACAAGTAATCTTTGACAGGTAATATATGACAGGTAATCTTTGACAGGTAATCTATGACAGAAAACCTTAATAGGTAATCTATGATAGGTATCAATGACAGGTAATCTATGACAGGTAATCTATGAAGGTAATCTATGACTAGTAATCTATGACAGGTAATCTTTGACAGGTAAGCTATGACAAGGTGATCTATGACAGGTAATCTATGACAGGTAATCTATGAAGGTAATCTTTGACAGGTAATATATGACAAGGTAATCTATGACAGTTAATCTATGACAGGTAATCTATGACAGTTAATCTATGACAGGTAATCTATGACAGGTAATCTATGAAAAGGTAATCTAGGACAGGTAATCTATGACAGGTAATCTATGACAGGTAATCTTTGACATGTTATCCATGACAGGTAATCTATGACAGGCAATCTTTGACAGGTAATCTATGAAAGGTAATCTTTGACAGGTAATCTATGAAAAGGTAGTCTATGACAGGTAATCTATGACAGGTAATCTTTGACATGTAATCTATGACAGGTATCAATGACAGGTAATCTTTGACAGGTAATCTATGACAGGTAATCTTTGACAGGTAATCTATGACAAGTCATCTATGACAGGTAATCTTTGACAGATCATCTATAACAGGTAATCTATGACAGGTAATCTATGACAGGTAATCTTTGACAGGTAATCTATGACAGGTAATCTTTGACAGGTAATCTATGAGCTGATGTGATGAAGGAGAACATGTTCCATTGATAATGACAACTTCTTTATTGTAATATATGCAACGGTATGGTTCAGATAATATGAGTATTACCAAGCAAATGATAAATGAATTTGAGCAAAGGTTAAAAAGAAAAAGATCATGTTGATCCCAATGGTTCACTAACTTTGGGGTTTGTGAGATATTCAGTTGAGGTTTAGTCTAATAATTTTTCCTGAATGCAAAATAATTCCATTCTATCTTTTTTATACTGTAGCAAGAGTTCAACTATTATTTGTTTTATTTCCCTTACAGAAGATTAAACAGAAATAGAGCATTCTTTATGATTAAAAGTAAAGTGACGTTTAATGGTTCACTATCTTTGGGTTTGTGAAAAATTTAGTTGAACTTATCATTTTCTTGAATATAGAATAATTCCATTTCATCTTTTTGATACTGTAGCAAGACTTCAAACCGTAAATGTTTTATTCTCTTTCAGATGGACGCTCTCACCAAACTAAATGAACACTTCCTGTCCTGTAACATCTGCACAGAGACCTTCAAGGACCCCTGTACTCTTGGCTGCTACCACACCTTCTGTAGAAAATGTCTGACCAAATACACCAAAACTCGACGAGACGCCATCACTGCCAAGTCTATCCTGTGTCCAAACTGTAACCAGATGACGAAAGTTCCTCGACCTCAAGAACCAGTTAACCTGTGGTGTCAACAGTTCAAGCCGAGTTTCCTAATACAAGGTCTTCTGGATTCATTCGCTGGTCAGGAGAGCTCTGGTAATTCATCAATCTTAACTTAAACTCAGTTAAGTACTCTTGTTGATAAAATCTTAAAATAAACAAAATCTCTTGATTTAGTAGTGAACTACATTCTGATATAGCCGAATCTTACAATTTTTTATATTTAATTCATATAATTGAATGTTTTTCAATATTTCAAAACGTAGAAGAAAGGATTAATCCTATGTTAATGAACTATTTATGCCATTCTCTTTCAGACCCTGTTGATGACTGTTGTTTCACCTGTGAGCATACGGGGAAGACAACACAGGCAAAATCAGTGTGTGAAGATTGCGACACAAAGTTCTGTGAAGCCTATGCTAAAGTTCACTTAGCATCTCCTCGTAGATCAGATCACGTGATTTCACCCCTAGGAGCTGCATCAACTCCACAAATCAAGACACGTAAAGTTATGTGCCGCGAGCACAACTGTTTGGTTGAGTTTTGCTGCAGAGATTGTCAGAAAGCTGATTGTAACAAATGCTGTATCGTCTACCACAGGAAATGTCACTCTGATGTCACCCTCGACTCAATGATTCCTGAAATGAAACAAGTACTGCAGCAGAACTATGATGATATAGAGTTGTATCTACAACAAACAGGAAACACTTTGAAGAGTAGAAAATCAGAAGTGGAGGAAATCACACAACACAAATCTTCTCTGCAGTCAGAGATCAGAAGAGTCAGTCAGCAGGCTGTGGATCTGATCAGAAGAAAGGAGAAGAAACTCCTGGATGAACTGGAAACACTCACAGAGAAGCAGACTGAAGAACTGAGAAGTAAGATAAAATCTGGAGAAATTGACATGCAGGCGTATGAGCAATACACAGAATTCATCAAACAAGTCCTACAATCAAACAGTGCCATGGATGTATACGATATGTACACGCTGTATCAGTCAGGGGAGATAACTGCTAAGATACAGAGAAAAGACAAACAAGAACAGAGAATAAAGAAAATTGTGTTTGAGAAACAATTAGATGTGGATAATCTTGACAGGACCTTACAACTCGGTAATGTGAGATTAGTTGAAGACACGTCCAATCTTGAAGTAAGGCTAAGCCTAAAAGATGGACATAAAACCAGACCAACAGTCAAAAGTGAACCAAATCCTGTACAACTTCTGTCTACAGTCAATGCTAAATCAAACAATGATAAAAAGCAGCCAGATTCCTGTGACGTTGAAGTTTTGAATATCTGTGGTACAGAGACACTGGTTGTTACAGATTATCAGAATTCAAGTGTCAAGTCATGTTACACAAAAGATAAAACATCTCACTGCACATCTCTCAAACTTAATAAAACTCCTTTAACATTGACAAAGATAAGCCAGGACAGAGTAGCTGTATCATACTGGTCACACAACAGGATAGAACTAATCAAGTTGACTCCTGACCCGGTCCTGATCTCCACAATCAAAACAAAGAAGAAGTACAGATGTCTGGCCGCTCTCAGTGACACGACTCTAGCTGCAGGTTGTTATAATCCTCCCAGTATTGACGTCCTGGATCTGTCAGGGAGAGTCCTTAGATCTGTGATCACACCAAGCACTGGTCAACAGCTGATACAGATACCGTATTACATGTGTACAACACGTCAGGGTTACATTGTAGTGTCAGATTTGGGGTCAGGTTCTGTCTACTGTGTGACACAACAGGGGGAGATAATCAACAGGTACAAGCTGACAGTAGGGTATGGGACAGGTGGTGTAACAACTACAGACACTGGTTCTGTTATCGTGGCTGATTACCATGACAACAAGATCGTCCAGCTGACAGAGACAGGGCAGTATGTGAGAGATCTGCTGACTATACAAGATGGGATTGTTAGTCCACATGGAATACGTGTACACGGGAACAAACTGTATGTTACACAAACTGATAGTGAACATGTCAGAATATTTCAATTGTAAGCCAATGATTGAAAGCAAACAATGTATTTCCAGTATTTCCACATCTATGAATTGAGAGCAAAATAATATATTCCATTCCTGAAAATCATCTGTCTAAACCTTTTATCTTATTGTAAACAATTTGTAGTATGAAATATGATATCAAGTATTGTGAATGTGTTATACTTGACTATAAAAAGTATGTTGATGATCATATATTATTAAAAAGATTGAAGAAACCTGACTTTAGTGCTATAAGAGTAAGCAGGATGATCTATTGTGATAAAGTTACACAGCTTGGGTTAAATAAGAAATGATTTCTTAACGGCAAATACTACAAGAAATAATCAACCTGTCGAAATTGTGCATTCGCCACTGTAAGATATTGGTACTATGTAATACATCAGAATCTATCAGCAATGAATAACTTTTGAATAGTTTGTTTGCAATATTTTGAATTTTTAGAGCAATTTTAAATATCCTTAACAAAACCAATGAAACTGAAAATGTTACGTTAATAAGGATTAAAATAAATGTGTTGATTCTAATGATTTTGTTGAAGAAATATTTCTATTCCTGGTGAACCCTGTAAATCACAACAAACTGTGTCCTTATTAACAATGAACTTGTTTTATGAGTACGAAAGGAAGATATTGAACTTCTAAATTCTCCCCACTCTCTATGTCATCGGTACTAATGAAAATATTATACAATACCAATTGATTTGAATGTGTTTATCTACCTTCAGGGTAATTATGTAGGCAGCACTCTAAACAATACCAATCGATATAAATTGGTTTATCTACCTTCAGGGTAATTATGCTGGCATCACTCTAAACAATACCAATCGATTTAAATGTGTTTATCTACCTTCAGGGTAATTATGTAGGCAGCACTCTATACAATACCAATTAATTTAAATGTGTTTATCTACCTTCAGGGTAATTATGTATGCAGCACTCTAAACAATACCAACTGATTTAAATGTGTTTATCTACCTTCAGGGTAATTATGTATGCAGCACTCTAAACAATGTACTAATATCTGGTCACAGCATCATATTAATGATAAAATTTCATAAATAATGCTTAGTTATTTTGCTCTTTATATGTGTTCATATTCTTATTCTAACGATAAATAATTCTTTATTTATATATTTATCTGTATATCTTTTGAAACTATCTCCTAAATTATAGCTGAGAAATGCAAGATCTCATTTGTGCTTTTTTTTGGGTTTTTTTTGCAAATCTTGAAACGTTATAGTTAACTTCCTCAAGCATGTATCTCATCTTATTCTATTTTGAACAAAAATCAACAACAACTAATAGCATGAGCGCAAGGTCTGATTTTAATGAGGTTTCATTTGAAACAATGTCTTTGAAACAAAGGTGTATTTCATATAGAATAAGTTTGAAATATGGTCTTATTTCTATTGGTGCATTTCTGAAGGTCGCTATCTTTTCATGCATTTTGTATCACGTTATATATAATCTTAGAACAAGCAACTTTTCGTTTTCCTTTGAAATTTCGTAAAATCTGCTCCATCAGATCAAGTCTATACAATTGGCTACATGCATGTATTTGTATTATCACGGGAATAAATCGAAAGAGGTAAAGTTGATGGATTAAAAATAAAATTTGTAAACATATAATAAGTTTTGATGCTCATCATTTTGCAACTTTCTCCATGCACTGTTACTTTCATCTATATATATGTATTCGTGGAAGTGAACTTAATAATTCATGACATTCAATAAAATGTATTTTCTTCTTACAGTTATTTCGTAACCACAATCGCATGATTTCAGTGAATAAATCAATCAATATCTGAAAAATATCTTTAAAATGCAAATACAATAAGAAAAAGTTTAATACATGTAGTTATAACTAACTTATGCCTTTTAGAATCAAAACGCTTGCTTGACAAATTTAAATCTAATTATTCTGTATCAATAATATTAGGATACCTTGTCACCAGATTGACTAAACTAGATTTAAGTTTTATCTATACTTTTTATATAGATTTCTATCACTGGGTCTTGACAATTGTAAATGAATTGAATTGTAAACATACTTTTATTTTCTATTCTTTACACTGAAGTTGATTTATTTCTCTTCAGTTTGTAAGTATAAGCAATTGTACTGTTTAATAAATGACCTTTGGTATCTAAACCTTTTATTTGTAGTTATTTTTGTACTTCATTAATTAGCCCAGATAAATACGTATTGTGACTATACCTATGTGCCTGTTAGAAAACTAAAGTGTTAAACGTTATCAATTTGAATTTATTCTTTTCAAATATTACTTCAAATGAACTCCCACCAACCTATGACATGTTGAGATGATTTACATGGTCCGAGTGTCAACTCATTTGACTAGTGACGGTACATAACTACACTAAATCCACGCAAATCTGTTTGTGTAATTTTCATTTCTTATTCATCTATTACTACATTAAAATGCAGGAACTAAACTCGTTATCTAAAGGGGCAGTAGCACGTTTTTAGGGGGAATATAAGGTGATGTCAGGAAAATGAAAATTAATGGTTCCAATTGAAAGACAATGTATTTAAACTAAATGGAGCAGTAATAATTTAAATATATAACGCAAAGTTTAGCCATGCAATTACTTTTTCTCACAAAAAATGAATACAAGGTGTTCACACAAAATGGCCGCCAATGGATTTTATGTGAATCTTCATACTTTGTCCTCTGACTATGGATTATTGACTTGTGTAATGAGATTTTTCAACATAATACATTTAGCATTAACTTACACTTATCAGTGAAAATTTTAAAATATTAAATTATCAAAAAACGTGCTACTGCCCCTTTAAGAGTAAAGAATAAGACTGTGAGTCAGACATGATGACTGTAGTTCACCCATGTGGTCAAACTAGTGACCACTACGTCCTGGTCAGAAAGTAGTCCCGGTCACAGGGTGTGAGACGCCTACATGTGTGACGTCACAGTATTGTGTCAACAAAATAACAGATTCTAGTACTTGTATCTCAGTAACAATGTCTTGTTTTGTTCGTCCTGTTCATAAAATGAAACGATAAATAGATTTAGGCTTTTGGTAGCATTCTCTCCCCACAGAAGCAGATCAAGTCATGTTGATTTATCCTCTGTTCTATTACACCGAAATACGTGGGTTCAGGCAGTTCCCCTGGCGGAAAAATCCCGCATCACAATCTATTTGAATTTTTGTTATCAAATGACAACGCTTCTCGCATGGAAAGGGTGGTTCATATCACAATGCTTTTGTCTTGATTCAGAAGCCAAAACGATGATTTAAGAACAGCGTAGCTAACTTTGATTGCCTCCAATCAGGCATCTCCCATTCTATCCCACAAAGCCGGCGTAATAGAACAGGCTTAATCAACATGACTTGATCTGCCTCTGTGGGGAGAGATTGTTTTAGTAGATGTTTATTGATATTTCAAATGATTATGCAAATTCATGAAAGTATATTTTAAACATCCATTATATTAAATCATAAATGGAATAGGTCGAGTTAATGAGCCCACAAGGAAGAAGCCTAGATTGATCAAATCAAAGTTGCATATTTTGTTTTTAACATAAACAAAACAGATGCCAAAGTTAGCTGTGCCACCATATTGGCTAATGAATCACGGGAAAGGTTTGTGACGAGAACCACCCGGAAATGGTTTCTAGTGGGATGTTTGTCCGCTATGTGAAACCACCCTGAAATGGTTTCCAGTGGAATGTTTGGCCGCTATGTGAAACCACCCTGAAATGGTTTCTAGTGGAATGTTTGGCCGCTATGTGAAACCACCCTGAAATGGTTTCCAGTGGAATGTTTGGCCGCTATGTGAAACCACCCTGAAATGGTTTCTAGTGGAATGTTTGGCCGCTATGTGAAACCACCCTGAAATGGTTTCTGGTGGAATGTTTGGCCGCTATGTGAAACCACCCAAAACCGGGGACTTGGTCGTATTCGTACAGAGGCTAGATCAACATTTTATGACTTGATCTACTTTTGTATGGAGAGAACGGTGTCAGTTATCATATATATACTTCAGTTAACGTTTATGTTGATTTCAATGGGCATTTCAAATGACAATATGATATTTCTTCATATAACTATGCAGGTTTACTTTATTTCAACTTTATACTCATATTAAACTCATCTCATCTTGTCTTAGCCTCTTTGGTGTTAATTTAAATGCAATTGTTATCTCATCCTGTTGTTAGTGTTATTGTTATCACATCATCATGTCCATATATATAAATTCCTGTACTTCCATTTTCCCAAATGTTTGAAAACGGTATAAGAATCTATACCGAAACGTCGCTACATTCTTTAATAAAAGAAGTTGATAATCCATATAACTCCTTGTCTTCTTATGCTCATTATTATCACAACAGCGATTTGTTAACTTTCAAATTGAACAGAAAAGCATAGACTTCAACTGTCAGATTAGAACAGATAATTCCTAACAGATTCAAAGATGAAACATCTCAGGGTTGTCAATGTTATATTTTCAATGATTAAATATTAAAGAGACACAGAGTATGTTGATGGATCACATATGTCAAATTGTGAATTCGAGATTATTACATCGGGAACCACTAACTGTTACTGAAAATAACAAGTTAAAGGTCAATCAGTACATTAGAGTGAAAATGATTTTTTGGCGCGGGCAAATTCGCCAAACGTAATTTTGAAACCTTGCCATAAGCTGACAGGAAGATATATTCGATTCGATAGTGTTTATTAGATATTGTAACTAATAGGTAGATTAATTGGATGCATAATTTCGAATATTAAACGTATTTGAAATGTTTTCTTGTTTTTTTCCATAAAATCAAGCATTTTAGAGATCGATACTATGCATATATGGATATATCATGCAAGTCCAGTGATCTTCAATCAGTATATTAGATATTTTGTAGCTTATCAAAAGCAAATAGAATTTTAGGAAAGATACTGTGTGACTTAAATGAATAGTTTTGGGAGAATAATGCTTGTATGAGTTGAACTTGAAAACCCAATACTGCCTCCGGTCCCCAAACGTTTTAGTTGGGGAAAATGTCACAAAAAGGGCTATACTTTTATCCATTTCACACTACATGTATATGTAACCGGGTCTTATCGGGCCACAAGGAACAACCAACAAGGGGTCACGGGGTGCGAGGATTTATTTGTCTTGTACTCTGATAGTACATGATGGATATATGACACCCTGCAAAACACAATTGCATACAATATAAAATCTATCACAACATTGCATAAACGTACATAAAATATATTGTTCACTCATCAAAACATCATTACACAATATATTATATTATGCAACCAAACATCACAAAGATATATTACACTTTATGATTACTGATAAGTTATATCATAACAATTACACAATTACTCGATAAAAACATTAGCTCAATAATAGGTGCTTCATATGGCACGTACCAAGAAAGGGAGATAATTTATGATTAGCTCCAGTTCACAATACATAAATAGTGAACTAAACACATACAAACATATGATATTAACAACAACTAATTATCACATTGTGATAATTATTATCAACATAAAGAACATGTCATAATGCCCTTAGTAGCATTATTGGAAATATATACAATACATAGTGAAATATATAATATGCAAATATAGCATACCCTGAATGTGGTTCCGGGGTGAACAATCCATAACCACGTTACAAACTGACAATCATCATCAAACGTCGGTGACATGACCGTTAAGTGAAAGAAGACGTTAAACTCCAACCAACAACGCCATTCATCATTAAGGACAACTCAGCAAAGTGGACCCATTTTGCAAAATACTGGCTAGGACTCTCTCTACGGCGCTATCGCCATGATTTTATATCTCTTCTTTCACCCCACTCTGATACCATGCCTCCATTCTACCAGCAATGTTTTTCGGCTGTTAAACTTTTCGAATCCCTCTCTTGTAAGCCGCTGGTAGAAATGGTAAACTTTTCCACTAAGCAGTTTAACAACTGTCTCCTTTCCAAAATTGTTGAAAATAAAATTGAAAAATTGTATCCACAAATCAATTTCACTTCTGTGATTTACACCATCATTTCGTGGATAATATTCCAAAATCAGTTAACTACCGTCTCATCCTTAATTCACTCCCCCTCGGTTACCAACTTTTCTCTTGCCATATGGCAATTTCTCCCAACTGTGTCCTTTGTTCCAAATATATTGAAACTTCTGATCATCTTTTTATTTTTTGCCCCTGTGTGAATGCCTTGTGGTCTGTCCGTCTTCCAGTGGTTATACCCCACTTCCGGTCTCGTTGCAATGGTTTCCTTTGTTTCAGGTGTAGAGATTTTCAACTCTGGCAAATCAACAGAGTTGTAAAATTAAGAATTTTTGAGAAATGTTAACGACCAAAGCGGGATCGAACCAGGGGCCTTAATGTTGCGACACATTAAAAAAATTGAAAAAAGGTTTTAATGATCGATTTTGCGAGTTTGATAAGAATACTATTACAATACTACCTACAATACCCCCTGCTTAGGGTTTTAGAACTAAAATCTTGATTCCTTACATTAAAAACTATTTTATTGCAATAATAACATATATTCATAGGGAAAAGTAAAAAACCAAACATGACACACACAAATATACATCCACTGGCATGGATCCTCGGTAGATCGGTAGGTAAGAACGCTGCTTAACAACATAGAGGTTCCTGTTTCGAATCCCACTTTTGTTGTTCATAAATTCTAACTTTCTTGTTTCCAAAATCGAAATTTTACAAGCCCAAATGTTTGCGATAGTTTACAATTTATTAACCGACCAAGGTGGTTATGAGATAACCAACCTACGCGGATGGAGCTCACGGCATATAACATTCAACTAAAATAAAGGCAATAACTTCCCAAGGGGTGTAAAGGGTAAATACCTACATGTATAAGAAGGTAGTTACGGGTTAAAACCAATTGAAAAATGAAGGGATATTACCGCCCAAGGGGTGCAAACTGGAATGTCCCCATGTATTTCCTTTCCATAAAAATAGCCCATAGGACTGTACCTTTAAGTGCCTCCCTATTTACATGATATGTGCACTAATTCTGCATGAATGTAATGAACTATGATGAGAACTGTATTTCATGTCAATCATTATGTTATGAAAATAGGTCATAAGTTTGAGGTTGGTATAATTGCATTTTAAGATTCTGTACACGTCTAGCATGAAATGGTTACACAAGCAGAATACTAGACTGAAAACTAGACTGAAAAATTAACCCGCTTATTTTGTTCAATATAAGATAGAAGCTTCATAGTATTGGATATTTCAGATGTAGTTCTCTACAGATCTAGACTTGCTCTTCAAGAGGTTTTGTTATATCAAAATGGTATAAACAGGCTGGATGTAGGCAAGTAGAACACCAATAGAACGTTGAATCTACCGCATCAAATCTATTGGAAAAGAACCAAGAAAATGCTTTTTGGTATGGGAAATTGATGTAATGGTGGTATGTTTAAAAGATCGCAACGAGCATTAATAATTTTGTGACCTGGAATGTCCCCACGTATTTCCTTTCCATAAAAATAGCCTGATAGGACTGTCCCTTTAAAATGCATCCCTAATTACATGATATGTGCACTAATTCTGCATGAATGTAATGAACTATGCTAAGAAATAGGTCATAAGTTTGAGGTTGGTATAATTGCATTTTAAGATTCTGTGCACGTCTAGCATGAAATGGTTACATAAGCAGTAACTAGACTTATAGTAAATCTCTGAAAAAAAACCGATTTACTTTAGTTAAATATTTGAACTGAGCCTCAGAGTATTGGACATTTCAGATTTACAGATCTAGACTTGCTCTTCAAGAGGTTTTGTTATATCAAAAAGTTATTTACTACAGTCTGGATGTAGGCAAGTAGAACACCAATAGAACGTGGTATAAACTGAATTAAAAATCTATTGGAAAATAACCAAGAAAATGCTTTTTGGTATGGGGAAAGCGAGTAATTGATGTAATGATGGTATGCTTAAAAGATCGCAACAAGTTTTAATAATTTTGTCACCCATATAAAATCAGCGAAAAATAACTTTTTCAGCCTGTAGGGATTAATGCAAGTGTCAGTTATAACATTAAGTGGTTGATTATCCAATTCACCCATTCTTATAACATTACCAAATTGAACTTCAGATGTAAAGGTTATATTTGGATGTGAAAGTAAATTAGAAATATTATGCAGTAAATAACGAGTCAGAGACAGTGCACCATGCATTATGAATCACTCAGATAGGGTGTACAGTGAGTGCTAACAAACGCTGTGTACAAAGTAGGTCGTGAAGATATCGTTGCTATGTTGATAAACAATAAACATTCTGCTGTCAAATGTTTGTATCGTAAAGAATGATTAAAGGCTCTCTTCAGTGGTAAGGCTGGATAAACAATCAAGCACTACCGATCTTAAAAAACAATATTAAGAAGAACAATATTTGTTTCATATCATATAATCCTTTTTAAGCGTATCAATTAACACAGTGACAAAGTTTACAGTAAGAAACCCTCACGTTTACAGTAAGAAATCATCTATGATGAATAAGACATTTTATAAACTATTCCCGTTGAAGACAGAAATACCAGAGTTTAAATATACAATTTGAAAAAAATCTATTTCCTTTAGGTGCATGTAGGTCATCGGTCCATCGTACACACCATATGATATTGTAATCTTATAATGAAAAAGGTACACATTTAAATAATGTATTCACTTTCATAATAAGTGCTGTTGACTTTAAACTGGGTAGTTTTGATTCACAATTGTTAAGATATCAAGCTTTTAAATGACTCATTACCATAGAAATAATTGCATGCAGATCATCAAAAATCCGGACTTAATTAAATGCTAAATAGGTCCAAAATATATTTATTTAGGCAGAGGTGAGCAGAGAATAACACCAGAAAAAATCCCCAAAACCAATATACCATAAACAAGTAAACTATTATATAAATGATAAAATGGATATGATATTTGAATCTTAACCATCTGTCTCAAAAGATTGAATATAGTCATATATCATAATATTCATATGCTATCTGAATATTGAAAATCGAGAATTACGTTGAGGTCATATAGACACCTGCTTTAGTAACATAGTTTGTAATAAAACATCAATTCATCTCTGGTTTAAAAACGATCTTGTAAACTCATGTTGCATGTAGAAAAGTTTTACCAGTGAGTAATAAATGACACATTTGTGGGTTGGTAAGGACGCACAGGTCATGTGAATTATATCTTGTCCCTATTGATTTTCTTGTTCAAACTTATCAGTAAGTACGTGAAACATAATAAATCTATCACCCGAATAGTTTGGTTGAGTTTACCCATTTAGTACAGTGACGTTGTATAACTGGGCGCAACACTGTCTGATCAGTAAATTGTGACACTGACAATTTGAATCGACCTAAAAGACCAAAAACCAGCATTTATGAACGTCAAATAACAAAAGCTGGTACAGGGTAAGTATTTTACTGCATGAATCTGTCTTATCTTAATCATTATAATGATCAGTGAAATTAATTCAATGTAAAACTCTTGCAAGTTGAATCTATGTGAAACGCATTGCGAGTTGAAAGGGGTAAGAAAGGTTAGTTCAAAGCAGAACATTTTACACAAAGTTTCGGGTTGATAAATAAAGTTAAAGTTGTTTGATGGAATGTACCCGTTAACTATCAAAATATGTTTACTTGGAAATATAACTCATATTAGGACACAGGAATTGTTCTTAAACAATTGGTGTAGGTCAAAACCTGTAGATTGCGTATTTCACCATGAAAAGATTGTTTTTAACACTCTGCCATTTTCAGATCTAAGTTTGGAATTCAATTAATCTAGAAGTTTAAAAGGCTATTCTTGATTTTAATTTCTTCCGTGCAAGTATATACTTACCTTACCAAGGTTTATTTACCCTATCTAATCTTTGTTCAACTTAAAAAGTATTGGGCCGATGGTAACTGTTAAGGGCTTGCAATGCAAAATTAAAAATGTATTATTAATAGGTCTCAATTCTGTTTTGGTGAAGGTATTTAACGCAGTTTGCCTATTAAGTTTTGGAAGACTTCCGCTTGTATAAGTCGAACTTAAAGGGGCAGTAGCACGTTTTTTGATAATTTTATATTTTGAAATTTTCAGTGATAATTGTAAGTTAATGTTAAATGTATTATTTTGACAGTGTCAAAAATGTCACTACACAAGTCAATCATCCATAGTCAGAGGACAAAGTATGAAGATTCACATAAAATCCATAGGCGGCCATTTTTGTGTGAACACCTTTAATTCATTTTCTGTAAGAAAAAGGAATCGCATGGTTAAACTTTACGTTAAATAATTGAATTAATACTGCTCCATTTAGTTTAAATACATTGTCTTTCAATTGGACCTATTAATTTTCATTATCTGACATCACCTTATATTCCCCCTAAAAACGTGCTACTGCCCCTTTAAAGACCTTTTACTATCTGCTTCCGGTCCTCAAACTTTTAGTTGTGGAAAATGTCACATAAGTTTGTGCAGTTTTATCAATTTAACATTATATTGTAATAAACTACTCGTATATTTCGTTATAGGATATCTACAGAGTTACATTGATTGATGATTATGAACAACATTGCCTTGTAATGAGGTAGCAATCCTTTTCATAATCGTAGTGCCGACGAATGGCATCATTTCTCATTGTAGTTTGTTTATACCGAGCGTGCATTCTCCTCAATCAAGTCGTCAAATATATATCAACAAAAAACATCTATCAAATAACATATTTCATTTTGGTTATGATGTGATAGTGTAGTATTGCGTAATGTGTATGACCTGGAATGTCCCCACGTATTTCCTTTCCATAAAAATAGCCTGATAGGACTGTCCCTTTAAAATGCATCCCTAATTACATGATATGTGCACTAATTCTGCATGAATGTAATGAACTATGCTAAGAAATAGGTCATAAGTTTGAGGTTGGTATAATTGCATTTTAAGATTCTGTGCACGTCTAGCATGAAATGGTTACATAAGCAGTAACTAGACTTATAGTAAATCTCTGAAAAAAAACCGATTTACTTTAGTTAAATATTTGAACTGAGCCTCAGAGTATTGGACATTTCAGATTTACAGATCTAGACTTGCTCTTCAAGAGGTTTTGTTATATCAAAAAGTTATTTACTACAGTCTGGATGTAGGCAAGTAGAACACCAATAGAACGTGGTATAAACTGAATTAAAAATCTATTGGAAAATAACCAAGAAAATGCTTTTTGGTATGGGGAAAGCGAGTAATTGATGTAATGATGGTATGCTTAAAAGATCGCAACAAGTTTTAATAATTTTGTCACCCATATAAAATCAGCGAAAAATAACTTTTTCAGCCTGTAGGGATTAATGCAAGTGTCAGTTATAACATTAAGTGGTTGATTATCCAATTCACCCATTCTTATAACATTACCAAATTGAACTTCAGATGTAAAGGTTATATTTGGATGTGAAAGTAAATTAGAAATATTATGCAGTAAATAACGAGTCAGAGACAGTGCACCATGCATTATGAATCACTCAGATAGGGTGTACAGTGAGTGCTAACAAACGCTGTGTACAAAGTAGGTCGTGAAGATATCGTTGCTATGTTGATAAACAATAAACATTCTGCTGTCAAATGTCTGTATCCTGAAGAATGATTAAGTGCTTTCTTCAGTGGTAAGGCTGGATAAACAATGCTACAGATCTTGAAAACAATATTAAGAAGAACAATATTTGTTTCATATCATATAATCATTGTTGAGCGAATCAATTAACACCGTGACAAAGGTTACAGTAAGTAATACTCACGTTTGCAGTAACAAAGTGTCTATCATTAATAAAACGTCATTTTTCATGTTTAGAAGCTAATCCCGTTGAAGACAGAAATACTAGAGTTTAAATATACAATGTTTGTAATCTTATAATAAAAAAGCTAGAAAATTGAAATTCACTTTCACAATTAATGCTGTTGACTTTAAACTGGGTATTTTTGATTCAAAATTGTTAAAATATCAAGCTTTTAAATGACTAATAACCATAGAAATAATGCCATGCAGGTTACCAAAAGCCAGGACTTAATAAATTGATTCATAGGTCTAAAATATATTTATTTTGGCGTGACAGATCTGAGCAGAGAATAACACCAGAAAAAAAACCTAAAACCAACTTACCATAACCATGTAAAATATGATATAAATGATAAAATGGAAATGATAATTGAAAATAAAAGGAAAATATATTTGTCTCTGTCTCTGATTAAATTAAATAGTCATATTTCATAAAATTCATATCATATCTTAATAATGGAAATCGAGAATTATGTTGAGGTTATATAGACACCTGCTATGGTAACACAGATTGTAATAAAACATCAATTCATTTCTGGTTTAAAGGAATGGTTTAAAAACGTAAATAAACATCAAATCATCTCTGGTTTAAAAACGATCCATACAATCATGTTGCCTTGTAGGAAAGTTTCGCCAGTGAGTAATAAATTACACATTTGTGGGTTGGTAAGGACGCACAGGTCTTGTGAATTATATCTTGAACCTATTGATTTTCTCCTTCAAGCTTATCAGTAAGTACGTCAAACATAATAAATCTATCACCCGAATAGTCAAGTTGAGTTTACCCATTTAGTATAGTGTAGTTGAATAACTGGGCGCAACACTGGCATATAAGGGTTCAGTAAGATGTGACACTGACATATTGAATCAATGTAAAAGACCAAAAACCCGCAGTTATGAACGTCACGTAACGGAAGCTGATACAGGGTAAGTATTTTACTGGATGAATCTGTCTTATCTTAAACTTTACAATGATAAATTTAATCAATTTAATGTAAACCTCTGTCAAGTTGAATCCATGTGAAACGCATTGCGAGAGTTGAAAGGGGTTAGAAAGGTTTGTTCAAAGCAGAACATTTCACAAAATTTCGGGTTGGTAAATAAAGTTAAAGTTGTTTGATGGAATGTACGGAAGCGTATTAGTGTCAAGGTGGAAAACAATTATGGAGAACTATCTTCTATGTAGGAGATAGGATCTCCTACGTAGGAGATAGTATCTCCTACGTAGGACTTAGTATCGCCTACGTAGGAGATAGTTTCTCCTTCGTAGGACTTAGTATATCCTATGTAGGAGATAGTATCCCCTACGTAGGACTTAGTATTTCCTACGTAGGACATAGTATCTCTCACGTAGGACTTAGTATCTTGTACGTAGGAGATAGTATCTCCTACGTAGGACATAGTATCTCCTACGTAGGACTTAATATCTCCTACGAAGGACATAGTATCTCCTATGTAGGACTTAGTATCTCCTATTTTACTCGATCCGTTCATTAAAATAACTGTGACTTACGTGTGTTCATCTCAAAACCCTATTTCACAAAGAACCACAATAATGTTAAACTTTCCATGTCACGTTTTGCTTTTTTTAAGAGGGGTCATTAAACAATCATACCATTTAATGTTGTTTGAATATATGTTGATATTAATATATTATTTAAGTTGGAATTTAGGAAGTGTTTCAAACTTGAGTTTTGTATACAAAAGCAAAAGGTAGGCCGCCTCATAAGGTATAAACTGGTCAAGAACCAAACTAGATATTCCAGTTCCTATTTACCAACCCTTATTGATTCATAGGACTCCTTACTCGTCGAAATAACATATATTTTTAGAATATGACATTCAAGCTGTGTCTCAAAGGTTACAGACTCAAGATATAGTATTGTCAAGATATTTATTGTCGCCTCAATCTCGGATCATTGATCTGAATGCAGCAATAGTATTGTATATAATCGACACATATCTCAATCAAAGCATTGCATAAGACGGATAGTCACTTCTTTGTTGTTATATAATTGACAAATTATATCTTGTAGGGGACTTAGTCCTGTTCCCTGACTGTATAGAATAGGAGCCCTGAGTACAGTCTAGTCCATATAAAGCAAGTCTAGACTACACGAATATGTATCTGCAATAAATCAAGAAACTAAAATAATTTTATTATTTTTCCGTTATGTTTTCATATGTGAATTTCAAACTAAATGGAACCTACCCTTATTGAATAACGTTATTCTTGCGCCCCTTTTGTTTTCCTTTTTGCACATGCAGTTAATAACCAAATGAACGAATTAATGAGAACACAATAGTTTTTGATTATTTATTTAAATTATTTAAATCTAATTATTCTTTATCAACAATATTAGGATACCTTGTCACTTGATTTAAGTTTTAATTATACATTTTTATATAGATTTCTATCACTGGGTCTTGACAATTGTAAATAAATTGAATTGCAAACATACAATTATTTTCTATTATTTTCACTGATTTTGATTTCTTTCTCTTCGTTGTGTAAGTATAAACAATTGTACTGTTAAATAAATGACCTTTAGTATCGTAACCTTTTATTGGTAGTTATTTTTGTAGTTCATAAATTAGCTCAGGTAAAAACGTTCTGTGACTGTACCCATGTGCTTGTAAGAATACTACAGTGTTAAACGTTATCAATTTGAATTTATTCGTGGCAAATATTATTTCAACTGAACTCCCACCAAACTTTGACATGCTGACAAGATTTAGATGGTCCGAGTGTCCACTCACTTCATTGTAAACTGAGCTTTTTGCATTGTGTTCCCCAGTTCCTCAAATCGGGGTGTATAAAATAGATTAGAAACCTAACCTGTCCCCAAAATAAATTGGTCTTAAGGACTGGTGGACGGGCTATAGTTTAAACACTTACAGTCAGGTTTAGGTGCAATGCTTCACTGAATTTCAGGGAGGTACCACAAATGTTTCGCTTGTTCCAGCCGATGCTCGCAGGTTTCATCGCAATACAAAGCCACACTAGTGCTGCGGGCTTTCTCCCTGCAATAATACTAGCAGTCGTGATATAAGTGAATTACTCTTGAAAGCGTAGTTAAACCCCAAAATCACCTCACCTCACCTCCTCACATATTTCATATTTAAGTATGTAAAGTAATTATTGCTCTTCTCTCCAAATTGTTGGAATTTTGGAAGACTTCCGCTTGTATAAGTCGAACTTAAAGACCTTTTCCTATCTGCTTCCGGTCCTCAACAGTTTTAGTTGTGGAAAATGTCACAAGAGTTGGTTCACTTTTATCAAAATAACATTTTATTGTAATACGCTACTTGTATGTGACCTTATAAAATATCTACAGAGTTACATTGATTGATGATTATGAACACCAATGCCTTGTGATGAGGTAGCAATCCTTTTCATAATCGTAGTGCCGACGAATGCCATCATATCTCATTTTAGTTTGTTTATACCGAGCGTGCATTCTCCTCAATCAAGTCGTCAAATATATATCAACAAAAAACATCTATCAAATAACATATTTCATTTTGGTTATATGATACTGTACTATTGCATTATGTGTATAAACTGGAATGTCCCCACGTATTTCCTTTCCATAAAAATAGCCCGATAGGACTGTCCCTTTTAGTGCTTCCCTAATTACATGATAAGTGCACTAATTCTGCATGAATGTAATGAACTTTGCTAAGAAAAAGTTCATAAGTTTGAGGTTGGTATAATTGCATTTTAAGATTCTGTGCACGTCTAGCATGAAATGGTTACATAAGCAGTAACTAGACTTATAGTAAATCTCGGGGAATAAACGATTTACTTTTGGTTAAATATTTTAACTGAGCCTCAGAGTATTGGATATTTCAGATTTACAGATCTAGACTTGCTCTTCAAGAGGTTTTGTTATATCAAAAAGTTATTTACTACAGTCTGGATGTAGGCAAGTAGAACACCAATAGAACGTGGTATATACTGCATTAAAAATCTATTGAAAAATAACCAAGAAAATGCTTTTTGGTATGGGGAAAGCGAGTAATTGATGTAATGATGGTATGTTTAAAAGATCGCAATGAGTATTCATAAGTTGCCAACGAAATAAACCGTATCACCCATATCAAAAAAATATATTTTTCATCCTGTAGGGATCAATACTTCGGACCAATGTATTTATTAACACTTTAAACAACAACTAAATCAATTAATACCCATCCATGTTTACAGTTTTATATCAACATTAATATATATTTTAACATCTTACAGTACTCAATAGCTGTAAAATCGGTAGAAGCTCCCGTAAAATATAACGAGTCTCACTTGAATTGCTGAATATGCATGCACTTAGAGAAACAGATGTCCATGATAACAACAGCCTCAAATTTTATTAATGTTTAATTGAATTTATGAACAAATATCTGTTTGAGTCTAAAATTAAAAATTGGAGAAATACAAAGCTAGAAAAGTTTGAAAGATTTAACTAGGTACATGTAATTTGTATAAACATAATCAGTACTGATTCATCAATACATTTAAATTTCACGAGAATCACGACATAGAATAATATTTATGTCATGTATATTTTTCAGATGTTTATTGATTTCAACCTCTGAAGTGTGAAACAGCCGATAGGTGTCGCTGCAAGCAGGAAGTGATCAAGGTAGGTTGAGTGTTACACTCGGAGTCAGTATTTGGTTTAAACGTATTTTTATTTCGAAAGAAATACAGATTGGCGAACAAGCCAGAAGGTTTATTTTAACGCCTCTCTTTGAAGATATATACATATAGCTGGAATATAACATATTTGGTGAAATGCAACATGGTTGTGTACTAAATGATATATTAACACAAAGATGTTTGAATAATACAGTATGTTAGGTATGCCTAGCTGGACCTTATTTGACTTAAAGAAGTATATTTATGAAGGAGTTATAGACACATTAACTATCAGGTAGTGCAAAGGGCTGCCGTCTCTGTTAAGTTCATTCAGGTTTGAATTTTTGCCATATATAGAACCGATAAAATATTCTTACTTTATCTTTAGGTAAGGATAAGCTTAACAACATTGCTCACCTCAATTTGATATTGCATAACGAATTGATAAAACATATTAGAGTATCATAAAATCACAAGAAGATTACCCATCAGCATGTTATATTGTTAGAAACGTTGGCTATTGAAACGCTTAGTTCTCATTTCTTAGATAGACATCAAACATGTTGATACGCGAAGCTTAGATAATTGTTTGATACAAAGGGAGGTAACTCCTTTACTGGACTGTCGAGGGTTTATACTACAGTTGTAGATACGTGAGTACATGTATAATGGGGAGGGGGGGGGGGGGGGGGGGGGAGGGGGGCCCCTCCGAGTTTCTAATGTTGTAAATGTGAGGGTTGCATTTCCAAAACATGATAAAATTGTGCAATATTAGTGTAAGACATGGAAAGTAAATTCAGTAAATATTGACATACGTTTTCATTCTTTGATGCAAAGTTGTACATCAAGTAAAGATGTGCACACGAGCCCACCAACACAAGGTCTCGTAGTGGCCCCTGGGTAACATTGACTTGCATATCTACTAAATGACAAATTCTATCGTAAAACTAAACATGTAAGGTATTTAAGATTCTTTTTGAATTTGTTGTCTTCAAATTGTACATCTTAGTAATAGGAAGACAACAACGACTAACGGCAACATATTTTGTAAATAATAATTACAAGAAGAGGAATTATTATAATAACAATGGTAAAAGGGTAGTTTAAATTGTTATTTGACATTGCAGTAATTCAAGCATCATTATCTTTATTGTATTGCTAGAGATTAATTAAATGAATATCGCACTGTCAAGAGAACTTGAGGAAAGATATTCTGTTGAACGTCACAGTGACGTCATCAGTTTAAGATGAAACCAGTAAACCACATTAAGTGTTGAATGATATAGGCACAAAGTCAGGTAAGTTGCATGATACACGAATCAAAAGCATATGACGTTCTTTCTATTGAATCCACAAAACCTTTTAAAACAGAAACGCATCACAGTGGAAACATAAAACAAAAATTGTAAATATTCAATTGCAAACTTGTGAATTCCTAAAATAAATTGTTATCTAAAAACAGATGTCACTTTATAAAAGGCAGTAAATGCACTTATTTTTAAAAAAATTCATTGTTTGTCTAGATAAAAGGAGTTATTGTTTAAACTAAATTGAACAACCAGTGAATCTTAGTTAATACTCACACGTTTTAATCAACACTGATTTGTTATTAAAACACCTCGGATATTGTGTTTTCAATTATGGAACCTAAATGAAGCTCTCATAAAATATATATTCACAATTCAAGGACCTTGACAGCATTGCATTTGTAAACAAAGATTGCAATGATAAAAACAATATTACACATTTTCGTGGATTTTTGAAATATGAAGATTGGTTGATTTCTTGACTTTAAAAAGAAGCGTTTAAGAAAAAAAACACCACTATTTTAAGCTATACATGATATATATTGTAAATTAACAATCACTGATTATTTCTGAATTGGCTACCATTTGAAATCCATGATACTTTAATTATTGGTAACGATAACAGAGAAAATCAAAAATCAAAATATTTTCAAATAGCAATTTCTCATTTCAAATACACATATTGAAAATACTTTTAATGCTACATGCACACGTACATGTTAGAATATTCAAAACACTTTTACATGCAAAAGTAGTTAAAGAACATTTATGACTGTAATAATTCAATGGAGCAAAAATAACGCATCATTTTGACCAAAATCCGTTTAAAATATTTATTTAGACAATTTTCATACTGCAAAAAAAACAAAAACAAAATCAAGAAATTCTTTGAAATGAATCAGTGATCGAAATATAAAAGTGAGACAAGCGCTCGTAAAATATCAATTCCAAGTCGCATTGCTTCATACCCAAAGGAACGGACCATGTATCTCTCACAATAAATATCTTTAAAGATAAAGTTGGAGGACCATCGGACTTGAAGATAACCCCTGAAACTCTACAGTACACATTCAACTTGTAAACAAACAGAAAGAAATTTTTCTATTTTGTTTAGTAATCTAAATGGAGAGGTTATCCACCTCACAGGTTGACTGGTATATTACCTACTACATACTCCTGAGTTTATTGCTGTGAATATTATTTTTGCTACTGATTCCCGTCTGAGTTGAATATCTATAGACTTTTACTCGACGACCTTTGTTTACAAACTCACATGTGCTTTCTATTTTTAGCCATAGGTCACTGCTGAACCGGAAGTAAATTAAAAACCGGATGTTTACTACTAATCGTGTGTTTCAGTGCTTCATGTTGATCAAAGTAAGGATCGATATATGAAGTAAGTTTTCAGTTATTTATATGAACTTTATTAACACCTTTCCATGATTTTTATGGAACGCAAAGACTCAATCAGAAACAATTGAATAAGGAGACAGTGGCAATATGTCGTTTATTTTGAACATCGGCAATTTGATGCCATCAACAATAATTATCTTTTGTTTATTTATGATGGAGGACAATGTTATTTCATGTTACAAAACTATCCTGCTGGGAAGACACAATATCGCAATCCCACCCTTTTCTTTGCTTTTATTCTTCTTTTTTCTTTATTTTATCTTTTCTTTATTGACAAAATTATGTTCCCATTTCATCTTTTCAAATGATATACATTTATCTCATATAGCAGTCACAAAACAGACTTCCATGATACTTGCAGCATATTGCCTATTACCATATTTTTCTACCTTAGTTATGAATCTACTTAAAACACTATACCTTTATCATTATAGATATGGGTAACATAAAGAAAATTAGAATGATTTCAGCAAACTGTAGGGGATTAGCAGATACGAATAAAAGAAAAGAACTAATGAATATTTACAGAAAGAAATCATTTTCCATAATCTGTTTGCAAGATATACATATTGCCAAGGAACATGTAGACATAATGAAGAATGAATGGGGTTTGCAGAGTATAATTGCACCTTTTAGATCTAATTCTAATTGCAGAGGAGTGGCTATACTTTTTAATAATAATTAACATTGATGTTACTATACATAGAACATTGGAAGATGAGAATGGAAATCATATTGTTGCTGACATAACCGTTGAAGAAAAAAGGTTTACACTTGCAAATATTTATGGACCAAACAATGATGACCCTAAATTTTATTTAAACCTATTTGAAAATATTTGTGATTTTGAAAATGAATCTATAGCTATTGTTGGAGATTGGAATTTGGTTATTGACCCATCAGTTGATTTGGAGAACTATAAAAACATTAATAATCCTAAAGCCAGAAATATAGTATTAGAGCAGATTGAATCACTTGACCTTGTTGATGTTTGGAGAGACTTAAATCAAGATATAAGAAAATTCACATGGTGGAAACACAAACCAAGATTAGATTTCTTTTTAATATCTCAGGATTTATTGAATCTTACACTTGACGCTGATATTTTGCCTGGATATAAAACTGATCATTCAGCTGTTAGTCTTACTTTCTCAAACTCATTAAACCAAGAAAGAGGGCGGCGTTACTGGAAATTCAATACATCATTACTTTTAAATATTGAATATGCGGATCTGGCTAGGACGATTTTAAAGGAAACAATTGAAGAATATTCAAATGACACTTATGAAGAAATTAATGATGATGCTGACGTTAATCTCAAAATTAATGACAGTCTATTTTTGGAAACTTTTTTGATGAAAGTAAGAGGTAAATCAATCTCCTATTCATCTTTTCTTAAAAAGAAAACAAAAGATAAATATAAAGAATTAGAAATTAAGATAAAAGATTTTGAGGATACAATAAGAAGAGATTTTCAAAATATTGATGAACCTTTACTTGCAGAACTAACAAAATCCAAATTAGAATTACAGCAGATTAAAGAAAAAGAAATAAGAAGAATTCAGTTGAGAAATAAAATTCTATGGTATGAAGAAGGAGAAAAACCTACAAAATATTTCTTTCATCTAGAAAATAGGAATTATGTAAACAAATCAATAATAAAATTATCACTGACAAAAATGAGGAAATAACAGATGGTGACTCAATTTTAAATGAGGTTCAGCAATTTTACAAAAAACTTTATTCTTCAGATAGAAATTTCGAAGCTAACTGTAACTTAGACAATATTATAACTCCGGTCTTAAGTAGAGAACTCAAAGAAAAATTGGAAAAGGAAATAGACATAAATGAAGTTGCAATTGCTGTAAAACATATGAAAAATAACAAGAGCCCTGGAATAGATGTTTTCCCATAGATTTTTTCAAATTCTTTTGGAAAGAACTTAAAGTTTGGGTTTTCAGATTTATTAAAGATGTTTATGATAGAAACATGATGTCTGTAACAATGAAGAGAGGTGTTATCACCTGTATCCCAAAAGCAAATAAAGATAGAACTCAATTAAAGAATTGGAGGCCAATTACTTTATTAAATGCTCTTTATAAAATTTTAGGTGCCTGTATAGCTAACAGATTAAAAAGAAGTTTAGACTCCTTAATACATGATAATCAGACCGGGTTTATGCCAGGCAAAACTCTTAAGTGAAAATACAAGATTACTTTATGACATTATGTTCGAAACAAGGAAAATAAATTTGAAAGGCCTTTTGATTTTAATTGATTTTGAAAAAGCTTTTGACACAGTTTCTAAAGATTTCATTAATTCTGTCTTGGTCCTGAGATTATTCGCTGGATTAATATATTGACTTATGAAACCACCTCATGTGTCATTCAAAATGGACATCTATCTGATTTCTTTCCCAATCAACGGGGCTGTAGGCAAGGCTAGTTCATATTTTCAATAGTTTACCAAACCCTCCTGATGAATTTATAACCTATGTGGCGTGGTGGCCAGGAACCCCGTAGAGGGTTATTATTAGCAGTATCGTACTGTAAAGAGACAACATCGCCCGACTTCTTTGAACGCCATTTTATTAACCAAGACCAAGGGCGCATAACTCTCATTCCCACCAGGGAGGTAATTTAAGGTTAAGCAAGTTGAATTAACGGTTGTCTCCCTTAGACCAATAGAAATAGTGTAAATGTAAAATATATAGAATATGTGAAATATCTCTACGCCACACCTCCCTTGAAAGATTGTTTTTTAGATTTATTTGGAATGATAAGATAGATAAAATTAATTTGAAAAAAGATTTTAAAGAGGGGGGTCTCGTATGATTGACATTAAAACTTTTATAAATTCCATGAAACTGTCTATTCTCAGAAGCTATATTACGAAACCTAAGGTTAATAACCCATGTAAATTCCCGCTTAAAGATATTTTGAAATATGGGGCCAATGTTCAAGATATTGTTGAAACAGATAATCCTTTTTGGAGAGATGTATTGAAAGCATGGAAAGCTTACTGTCAAAAAAGTCAAATTGAAGAAAATATAAATGAAATCCTATCCCAACCAATATGGCTCAACCACAACTTCAGGAACCCACACCACTTTATTAGACACTGGGCTGATAAAGGAATTCTGACAATTCAAGATTTGTATAATGATGAAGGTTTTGTGCGTTTTGAAGATTTGAAAAATGAAATTTCTATCTTTTGAGCTGGGCGAATTAGAGAGAAATTGATTTCTCTTTAGGAACAAACCAGATAAAAGGGAGGTAATACTCGTGTAGAGGGCGCTATGAGGTGTGTATAAATGTGATGTCAGAGCGCGGGAAGTCCATTCTCGGCTGCGACGACTAGCTATCAAGTTGATGATATGTCAAATTTTGCATTGAGTTGTGTAAATGAGTTTTTTCAGGCACAGTATGTAAAATGGACAGCAGGATAGTCATATTTGCAAGTTTACGTGTTTGAAGTAATAACTAGTTTAATAAATTTGCACTAACATGGGTTATGTAGGAAGAAATGAAGACTTATGTTTTGAAGTGAAGTTGTAATATGAAGTGAAGGTGTAATAAGAAGTGAAAGTGTAACATGAAGTGAAGGTGTAATATGGTGAACTCTTTTATGGCGAAGTGGTGATGTCGTGGCGGTGTGTGAAGTGGGTGGTAAATACTGAAGCAATGGTTTATGACTAACTGGTGCTTTATGGTGAATGGCGGTTTGTGGTGAGATGATGTGAATTGATTGTATATGGTGAAGTAGCACAGTATGGTGAAGTGACTGTGCTGTGAAGTGGTGGTCCATAAAGTGGTGGTACATGGTGAAGTGGTGGTACATGGTGAAGTGGTGGTACATGGTGAAGTGGTGGTACATCGTGAAGTGATGGTATATGGTGAAGTAATGGTATATGGTGAAGTGATATACTGTGAGGTGATTGTGTTTTGAAGTTGTGGTTTATGGTGATGTTTTGATGAACTGTGAAGAGATGATGTATTTTGAAGTAGTGGCATATGGTAAAGAGCCACTGTATGGTAAAATTAAAAGTTCATGCTAAAACAGTGGTTTATTGTAAACCAATGGTGTATAGTTTTGTGTTTGTTGACTTTGGGTTGTATGTTTCAGTGGTGATGTATATTCATTATATATCAAGGTGCAGTGATTGGAATATACCATGTTGGTAAAAGGATGTTACAGTAGTATCTGCTGGATGTTGTCTCGCTTGAAGTGAGGACGGTTTAAAGTTCATGGAATGATGATGCATTGAATAAGAAAATAAAGATCATTAAATGACACTTTTGGTTTATGACGTAACTGTAACTGAGTTCGGGGAGTCGGTGAGGTTAGAGCTTTGGTTCATGAGTGATAATCAAGTGACATTTGATTGTTCATTGGTCGCTGGTACATGGCTCATGGCTGCATACTCTGGAGAGTTAAATATATATCATGTAGGTAGACGTTACTGTAACATTTGGTATTGTTGGAAATGTTTGCATATTTGGCGTCCTGTTCGACACTGCTGCAGTAGTC
Source organism: Steromphala cineraria (assembly GCA_916613615.1). Classification (NCBI taxonomy): domain Eukaryota; kingdom Metazoa; phylum Mollusca; class Gastropoda; order Trochida; family Trochidae; genus Steromphala; species Steromphala cineraria. The sequence continues at coordinate 49,980,389 of OU744726.1, forward strand.
GTTCCTTCTAATTAAGATGTTACTGTAACATCTGGAAATGCTGGAATTGTTTACGTATCAGGCGTCATGTTCGACACTGCTGCAGTGTTTGATCCCTACCTTGTAGGAGGAATAGATGTTACTGTGACATCCGGTAATGCAAATATGTTGACGTATAAGGCGTCATGTACGACACTGCTGCAGTGTTTGATCCCTACCTTGTAGGAGGAATAGATGTTACTGTAACATCCGGTAATGCAAATATGTTGACGTATAAGGCGTCATGTACGACACTGCTGCAGTGTTTGATCCCTACCTTGTAGGAGGAATAGATGTTACTGTGACATCCGGTAATGCAAATATGTTGACGTATAAGGCGTCATGTACGACACTGCTGCAGTGTTTGATCCCTACCTTGTAGGAGGAATAGATGTTACTGTGACATCCGGTAATGCAAATATGTTGACGTATAAGGCGTCATGTACGACACTGCTGCAGTGTTTGATCCCTACCTTGTAGGAGGAATAGATGTTACTGTGACATCCGGTAATGCAAATATGTTGACGTATAAGGCGTCATGTACGACACTGCTGCAGTGTTTGATCCCTACCTTGTAGGAGGAATAGATGTTACTGTGATATCCGGTAATGCAAATATGTTGACGTGTAAGGCGTCATGTACGACACTGCTGCAGTGTTTGATCCCTACCTTGTAGGAGGAATGGATGTTACTGTGACATCCGGTAATGCAAATATGTTGACGTGTAAGGCGTCATGTACGACACTGCTGCAGTGTTTGATCCCTACCTTGTAGGAGGAATAGATGTTACTGTGACATCCGGTAATGCAAATATGTTGACGTATTAGGCGTCATGTACGACACTGCTGCAGTGTTTGATCCCTACCTTGTAGGATGAAAAGATGTTACTGTAACATCCGGTAATGCAAATATGTTGATGTATTAGGCGTCATGTACGACACTGCTGCAGTGTTTGATCCCTACCTTGTAGGAGGAATAGATGTTACTGTGACATCCGGTAATGCAAATATGTTGACGTATGAGGCGTCATGTACGACACTGCTGCAGTGTTTGATCCCTACCTTGTAGGAGGAATAGATGTTACTGTGACATCCGGTAATGCAAATATGTTGACGTATAAGGCGTCATGTACGACACTGCTGCAGTGTTTGATCCCTACCTTGTAGGAGGAATAAATGTTACTGTGACATCCGGTAATGCAAATATGTTGACGTATAAGGCGTCATGTACGACACTGCTGCAGTGTTTGATCCCTACCTTGTAGGATGAAAAGATGTTACTGTAACATCCGGTAATGCAAAAATGTTGACGTGTAAGGCGTCATGTACGACACTGCTGCAGTGTTTGATCCCTACCTTGTAGGAGGAATAGATGTTACTGTGACATCCGGTAATGCAAATATGTTGACGTATAAGGCGTCATGTACGACACTGCTGCAGTGTTTGATCCCTACCTTGTAGGAGGAATAGATGTTACTGTGACATCCGGTAATGCAAATATGTTGACGTATTAGGCGTCATGTACGACACTGCTGCAGTGTTTGATCCCTACCTTGTAGGATGAAAAGATGTTACTGTAACATCCGGTAATGCAAATATGTTGATGTATTAGGCGTCATGTACGACACTGCTGCAGTGTTTGATCCCTACCTTGTAGGAGGAATAGATGTTACTGTGACATCCGGTAATGCAAATATGTTGACGTATGAGGCGTCATGTACGACACTGCTGCAGTGTTTGATCCCTACCTTGTAGGAGGAATAGATGTTACTGTGACATCCGGTAATGCAAATATGTTTACGTATGAGGCGTCATGTACGACACTGCTGCAGTGTTTGATCCCCACCTTGTAGGAGGAATAGATGTTACTGTGACATCCGGTAATGCAAATATGTTGACGTATAAGGCGTCATGTACGACACTGCTGCAGTGTTTGATCCCTACCTTGTAGGAGGAATAAATGTTACTGTGACATCCGGTAATGCAAATATGTTGACGTATAAGGCGTCATGTACGACACTGCTGCAGTGTTTGATCCCTACCTTGTAGGATGAAAAGATGTTACTGTAACATCCGGTAATGCAAAAATGTTGACGTGTAAGGCGTCATGTATGACACTGCTGCAGTGTTGGATCCCTACCTTGTAGGGGAAGTACATATCACCATGGTGAATGTAATGCTAACCTGATGGATGATTGATGTGACTGACGTAAAATCTGAGTGCTGCCAAACTGACCTTCCTGCAACATGTTCCCGACTGACGGTGTGGGTAATGGAAACGAGGATGAGTCGCGGTATCTTTGATATGATTTGCAATGTGCAAAAAATTGTAATAAACGGCTTGGCAAGTGTCGCAGGGGACTGCCTGTTTTGTGTATGTTGTTTTATCTGGTTTGTGGTTGAGGGATAGAGAATTAAATTTGGGATAAGTGGTACATATATAGATCTTGCATATATTTTATATATTTTGCTTTACTCATGGAAAAAGACTTTGAAAGAACACAGTCACATACAGGTAAACCAATTCCACATTAATGCCTTGCATAAAGACTTCAAGACACCCATGAAGGGTTCTAGAAAATTCTATGATAAACTGATGTCTGATAGCATTTTACCTTCTATTTGTCAGAGATGGGAAATTTTATTTCAAGATACTTATTTTGGTTGGCATTTGATCTTTACTTTTTATAGGAATATTATAAAGGATGTGAAAATACTTGATTTCCAATTCAGATTTTTACATGGAACCATTTATACAAAAAAAGAACTTAAGAAAATGAAACTTGTTGACAATACTGTTTGTATATTTTGTAATGATACAGATGAAAGTTTAAGCCATGTATATTGGGAATGTGAGGAAACCAAACATTTTTGGAATGATCTTTAAATTTGGATGATTCAAAATAAATTGGAATTAAATTTGACAAAAATTGTCGTTTGGTTTGGTACTTTAAGTACCCAACCATTAATTAACCATATTCTTCTTTTGGCTAAAAGACAGATTTTTATTTTTGCAACTTAAAAAATAAGATTCCAAAAGTCAAAGACTTTGTTCACACTCTAAAAGATACCTTTATAGTTGAAAATTTCATATCTAAAAGAAAAAATGACTCCATTAGATTTGAAAAAAAATGGTCTCCTCTATTCCTTATCTTTAACTATGATAAGACTGAAAAGAAATGAGATTGTTTGTTTATTTTAATAATAAATTCAACTCTGTTATATATCATATACTTGTATATCATGCTATTATGTATCTTGTAAAAGAAATCTATGGGAACAATAAAAAAAATTTTTTTTTAAATTTAAAAAAGTGTTCTTTTCGGAAAAGGTGACCTGTCATATTTAAATCATTAATATATCTTTATGAATATCAAATATCAAATATTAATCACAGTAAATAATTATAATTCTATTCATAAACCATTTTATCAGTTTCAAATCCTTTTACCTCATTTCTATCCAAATCATTTGAGGAAAACATCAATAATTGGTTACTCATTCACTCAAGTTTTCGTTTCATGAAATGTCAATTCAGTAATTAAGGATTCTGCCCCAAAGGGCAGAATCCTTATTGTTATTGGCGTGTTTATTTTTATTTTTCCACGATTTTTGTGAACAGGATTCAGACCAAACGGCTAATGCTATTGAAGCCAAATTTCACAGGCTGGTAGACCTTGTTGAGGAATAGACATGCGAAGCTTTTGGGCCGAATCGACCAGTGCATTAAAGGTCCAGTTCGATTCCAAAATCGAAAATTTAACATTGATTTTTTTTTCAAAATGCACTTAGAGACCTAATTTTTTTTTAAAAAGATGCGCAATCAAAAATGCTGCAAAAAACGAAATCATGGCAAATTCGTAGGTCACGTGGTTTGGCCGCCATCTTGAATTTTCTGCATTTTTTTCAAAAGTCCGACCCAAGGCACCTTTCAGGAATCACCACTCGGCAACAGCTGATACTAGAAAGCTGAAACTTACACATAATGTAGCTGAGACATTGGCCTATAACAAGTTTGTTTCAAAATTCAAAAATTCGAAATAGTTTTTTTTATAAAAATCTTCAAAGTTTGCACATTTTGCAATATTCAAGGGCAGATAACTCAAAAACCTCCCAGACGAATTTCATGATTTTTGCATGAGAGCTAGACATGACCAAGGTCTTCAAATTGAAAAAAGAAAATCGCTCGCGAACAGTCATTTCCGGTCACGAGGAGGGGTCAAACTTTGCATTTTGGAAATTTTGCTTTTACCGTTGCCGACCCCACCCGCCTTTGACAATCTTCTTCTCTGAAGACACTTGCACTAAAGAGCTGAAATTTATACTCAATGTAGCTGAAGCATTGCAGTTCTTAATTTGACTTCTAGAAAGTCCTAACGTTAATACTTTTTCTGCTGTGACCATTCAAAGTTGACCAAAATCTAAAAATCGCAAAATTCAAGGGCAGATAACTCAAAAACCTAGCCAGGGAATTTGATAATTTTTGCATGAGAGTTAGACATTGGCAAGGTCTTTAAGATAAAAGAATAAAATCGCAAATTTTTTTTTCTCGGAAATAATGGCTTGGAAAAAAAAGCACTTTTTTCGATTTTATTTGATAAAAATCCTTCCCAAGGGCAGGGCAACACCGCAAATGGCCAATGAAGTCTGGACTTATAAAAAAAAAAAAAAAAAAAAAAAAAAAAAAAATGGAATTTCAAGTATATTTCTTCTTCCTCTGTCCTCTGTCCCCTTCTCTCCCTTTATCCCTGCAGTCTGACTACTTGTCTGTCAGCTCTGAGAATTTCAGGCAGATATCAATTCCAGTTTTCGAGTTATGTGCACTTGAAATGGTAGGTATGGAAAAAATGACCTCAAAACAGCTTTTCCCCCCCTTAAAAAATAAATCATGCCAAAGTTGCTACAAATGGCCTCAAGCACTCATATATTTGGCTGAATCCTGTAATCGTCGCTTTGCGACTATATTTACATTTCATCTTGCCGGTATTGCAGTCATTGCACGTTTTACGATAAACAATACTCTAGATTTATATTAAGATAATTATCATTATTTTATCTTCATATTCTATATCTTTATGGACTGATATACCCACAAATCTGAAAAATTATTGGAAAGATGATTACCCGTACATGGGATTTTTATATCAAACTTAGTTTTTTGACAGTTTGGATGGTTCACCAGATACTTAATGTCATTCAAGGGCTGTGATAATCATTCAAAACCTATTTGTAAGCAGCGTTCAACCAATTCAATTCAAATACTGTAGCAGCATCATTTAGGGAAAATGAAATTTGACATACAAGCAGTTCAACCAATTCAATTCAAATACTGTAGCAGCATCATTTAGGAAAAATGACACTTAAAATACAAGCAGTTCAACCAATTCAATTTAAATACTGTAGCAGCATCATTTAGGAAAAATGACACTTAAAATACAAGCAGTTCAACCAATTCAATTTAAATACTGTAGCAGCAACATTTAGGAAAAATGATATTTAAAATACAATTAAGTGGTCTCTCCTCATGGTCACAATAAAAACTGCATATTGGCCTGTAGCAAATGGTCATGTCTGCTTAACTTTCAAGGGTCCTAATGTCATATGTTTAATGAGTATCTGCAAAGGATAACAGGTTTAGAAAGCTGAACCCTTATGGAGGCAACCAGGATGCACGGTATTATCAATATAAAGATATATTGCTATACAGGAACAACATGATACGAATCGGTACATAGTTCAGAACATATCAAATATGTCGATGATATAAAATGAGTGATTTCCATCTAAACTTTACAAAAAAACACAACCAAATATACACGATTTTACAGAAAGTTCTTAACAAAGTGTGAAGTTGAGCTGTTAAAATAGTAGTCTGTGATTGCAAAATATCCCTTTCCAAGTAATGATGAGTAATGATGATCGTTCTTAATGCTCTTATTTAGACAAGTAAATTCCTGAATTTTTAAAGTACCAATAAATTGCAATACAGAAATGAGGAACGATTCCCATCCTTACCGAGGCAATGCCTTCTGCTGTTTCAGATGGACGCTCTCACCAAACTAAATGAACACTTCCTGTCGTGTAATATCTGCACAGAGACCTTCAAGGACCCTTGTACTCTTGGCTGCTACCATACCTTCTGTAGACCTTGCCTCACCAAATACACCAAAACTCGACGAGATGCCATCACTGCCAAGTCCATACTGTGTCCAAACTGTAACCAGATGACGAAAGTTCCTCGTCCCAAAGAACCAGTTGAACGATGGAGTGAACAGTTCAAGCCGAGTTTCCTCATTCAAGGTCTTCTGGATTCATTCGCTGGTCAGGAGAGTTCAGGTAATTCAACTACAAAAAGATTAACATTCGATAAAAACATATATTTTATCAATAAAAAACCTTCTCACCTGAATGCCCGATGAGTCGAGGCATGGCATAGCATGTTGTCATGTGTCCATCACTATACTTTGGCTTTTATATCTTCTTAGTGAACTACTGACTTGAGAGATTTGAACTCGTTTGTACAGTTATCTTTGCCAATTGGAGCTCTTACAGACTATGTTGACTTACAAAGTATCCTGTATACCAATCGTTATGATCTATTTTTAGCTCATCTGGCCTTACAGGCCCGATGGGCTTATGGCATGGCATGGTGTCCGGCGTCCGTCCGTCCATCCGTCCGTCCATCCGTCCGTAAACTTTGTGGAATTTCGACTTTTCTCCAGAACCATAAGGCCTAGAAACCTAAAACTTTGTGTACATACTCCTTGGCTAGTGAGGATTAAAAATTGTAGCTTTGGTGGCCCTGTGACCCCTAATAAGGGCCACAGGGACCACTCCCTAAAAAGCTATTTTCATCTTCTTCTCCAGAACCATGAGGCCTAGAAAGCTGAAATTGTGTGTACAGACTCCTTGACTAGTGAGGATTATAAATTGTAGCTTTGGTGGTCCTGTGACCCCTAATAAGGGCCACAGGGGCCGCTCCCTAAAAACCTATTTTCATCTTCTTCTCCAGAACCATGAGGCCTAGAAAGCTGAAATTGTGTGTACAGACTCCTTGACTAGTGAGGATTATAAATTGTAGCTTTGGTGGTCCTGTGACCCCTAATAAGGGCCAAAGGGGCCGCTCCCTAAAAACCTATTTTCATCTTCTTCTCCAGAACCATGAGGCCTAGAAAGCTGAAATTGTGTTTACAGACTCCTTGACTAGTAAGCATTTTGAATTATAGCTTTGATGGCCCTGTGACCCCTAATAAGAGCCACAGGGACCAAGCCCTAAAAACCTATTTTCATCTTCTTCTCCAGAACCACAAGGCCCAGAATGTTGAAACTAAGGCAGCTTCAATCAATGTCAAGTGTTTACACAAGTATGGCGAAATAAGTCTTCACATAAAGAACACAATGGGCTTACATTGCAAACTAAGTTTACAGTTAAAATATAATCCCAATATCCTGATATGAAATATTTCCATTTCTGTATTGATTACAGGTATCTAATATCACATCACATATAGTTCAGAATTTGAGACTTTGTGGCCCCTACAAATGGGAAACCACATTGGCCAGCGCAAACTTAAATATGAAGCCTGATGAGCTACAGAGCCAATGGCTCTATTTTTTAATTATGTAGTCGTAATAATAAATATGCTAAGTTGTGATTAAGAATTTATAGAAATGATATTAAAATCTATGTCTAAACGTCAAATATTTCATAATTATGATAGTACACCACTGTACACGATTGTTTTGTAATTGTTGTGAATCTCTATTCATATAGTTTTTAAACAGAAGTCTCATAATTACTATTATTCATTCTTTCAGAGACCAATGAAAACTGTTGTGTCCAATGCCAGCAAATTGGGAAGACAACTCAGGCCACATCACTGTGTGAAGATTGCGACATCCTGTTATGTGAAGCTTGTGCTAAAATGCATCAAGGCATTCCTGTAACTTCAGATCACGTGATCTCACCTCTAGGAGCTGGGTCAACTCCACAACCCAAGAAACGCAAAGTTGTGTGCCCAGAGCACAACTGTTTGGTTGAATATTTTTGCAAAGATTGTCAGAAAGCTGTTTGCCAGAAATGCTGTATTATCCACCACAGGAAATGTAACTCTGTTGTCACCCTCGCCTCAATGATTCCTGAAATGAAACAAGTACTGCAGCAGAACTATGATGATATAGAGATACATCGACAACAAACAGGAAATACTTTGAAGAGTAGGAGATCAGAAGTGGAGGAAATCACACAACACAAATCTTCTCTGCAGTCAGAGATCAGAAGAGTCAGTCAGCAGGCCGTGGATCTGATCAGAAAAAAGGAGAAGAAACTCCTGGATGAACTGGAAACACTCACTGAGAAGCAGACTGGAGAATTGAGTAGTCAAATAAAGTCTGGAGAGATTGAAATGCAGACATATCAACAATACACAGAATATATCAAACAAGTCCTACAATCAAACAGCTCAATGGATCTGTACGATATGTACACGCTGTGTCAGTCAGGGGAGATAACTGCTGAGATGCAGAGAAAAGACATACAAGAACAGAGAAGAAAGAAAGTTGTGTTTGAGAAACAGTTAGATGTGGATAATCTTGACAGGACCTTACAACTCGGTAATTTGAGGTTTGTTGAAGACACGTCCAATCTTGAAGTAAAGCCAAACCTAAAAGATGCACCTCAAACCAAACCAACAGTCAAAAGTAAACCAAATCCTGGACAACTTCTGTCTACAGTCAATGCTAAATCAAACAATGATAAAAAGCAGCCAGATTCCTGTGACGTTGAAGTTTTGAATATCAGAGGTACAGAGACACTGGTTGTTACAGATTATATGAATTCAAGTGTCAAGTCATGTTACACAAAAGATAAAACACCTCACTGCACATCTCTCAAACTCAATGAAATACCTTTTACATTAACAAAGATAAGCCAGGACAGAGTAGCTGTATCATACTGGTCACACAACAGTATAGAACTAATCAAGCTGACTCCTGACCCGGTCCTGATCTCCACAATCAAAACAAAGAAGAGGTACAGATGTCTGACTGCTCTCAGTGACACGACTCTAGCTGCAGGTTGTAAAGATCCTCCCAGTATTGACGTCCTGGATCTGTCAGGGAGAGTCCTGAGATCTGTGATCACACCCAGCACTGGTCAGCAGCTGATACAGAGACCATTATACATGTGTACAACACGTCAAGGTAACATTGTAGTGTCAGATCACTGGTCAGGTTCTGTCTACTGTGTAACACAACAGGGGGAGATAATCTACCAGTACAAGCTGACAGTAGGGTATGGGATAGGTGGTGTAACAACTACAGACACTGGTTCTGTTATCGTGGCTGATTACTGGAACAACAAGATCGTCCAGCTGTCAGAGACAGGGCAGTATGTGAGAGATCTGCTGACTAGACAAGATGGGATTGTTAGTCCACAAGGAATACGTGTACACCGGAACAAACTGTATGTTACACGACATTATAGTGAACAAGTCAAAATATTTCAATTGTGAGTCAATGATTGAAAGCATGAATTGTACTTCAAGTATTCTCAAATCTATGAATTAAGAGGAAAATATTTCAATTCCTAAAAATATTCTGTCTAAACCTTTTCTCTTATTGTAAACAATTTGTAGTATGAAATATAATATCAAGTAAGTATTGTGAATGTGTTATTTTTAACTATTAAAAAGTATGTTGATTATCATGTGTTATTAACATATTGAAGAAACCTGATTTAAATGCTAAGAGATTAAGCAGAATGATTTATTGTGATAAAGTTACACAGCTTGGATTAAATAAGAAATAATTTCTTAACCACAAATACTTCAAGATATAATCAACCTGTCGAAATTGTGCATTCGCCACTGTAAGATATTGGTACTATGTAATACATCAGAATCTATCAGCAATGAAATAACTTTCGATGAGTCTGTTTGCAATATTTTTTTTGAATTTTTAAATTTTGAATATCCACACAAAACCAATGAAACATAAAATGTTATGTTATCCGGAATTGCACATGATGGGTAATGATTTTTTTAAAGTAAATAAATTTAGGTTTCTATTTCTGATGAGCCTTGTATAGTTACATTAAACTGCTCCTAATCAACATAAAGCTAGTATTATAAGACATGAACATATTGATCAGCGTTACTAATGAAAACATAATGCTATTACAATTAAAATGGGGTTTCTACCTTTACAGTAATTTAGACAATGTCATAAGATAATAATATGTTTTGTTAATATTGCTGGAATCCGTTTGCTTATCTGCATGTTTTAATATGTTCTTTGTTTAATGTTTTTTTCCTAAATCCAAATTGAGAATTATAAAATCTCATTTATTTCGGATTTACCTTCCTTTATTTTTGCAAAACAACAAGTTAGCTAAACTTAGATGCATTAAAGTAAGCTCTGATTTTAATGAGGTTGCATTTGAAGCAATATATTAAAACCAAGGGTGTAATTCATAAAGAATAAGTTTGAAATACGGATATAAAGTTAATTATTTGTTACATTTCTAAAGGTTGCTAGTTTACAATCGATTAAATTAATGCAATATGTATAAATTTAGAACAAGCTAGTTTTCATTTCAATTGAAGTTTCGTAAAATCTGCTCCATCAACTAGAGATTATTTGTTAGCCTATGTCCCCAAAATTTACTGCAAACATGTATTGATATGATGGCCGAGAGAAGCCATTTTGTATCATTAGGCGAGTCAAATCAAGGAGGGTAAGTTAAAGGATTGAAAAAGGTAATAAGCGTTAGAATTAACATGGATTATTTGCTAATGCTGCTTTTGATTTCATATTAAATTGGGGATTTCAACCTTTATTGTATTGTTGGCAGCGCCATGATAATGATTTGTTATTGTTCCTTGAGTTTGTTTGTTGAAGAACAATACTGTTATTTATTATGTGAGCGTAGTTTTCCGGCAATCCGATTGGTCGAGAACCAGTCACGTGACATTCGATAGAAAGGGATATTAACTTGACCCCCGTGACCCCGAGTCCGACCAAAAGTGATATTGACTTGAGTTACTAAAAAAAGAGCCGTTGTTTCATGACGCCATGGTATTGTTATCATGACGTCTTTGTTCCGTTCTTGCCAACAAACGAGCCCAAATGCCGCTCATTGTTGTAGTTTTCTGTTCTCTTTTGTTTCTTTTTGACCGAGACATAACAAAACAATTATAGACTGGTGAGTTCGGTCAATACCTGTTTTTATAGACCCGAAGAAAACAATTTCAAGATTTCAATTCGATTTCTATTTTTTGGGGGGCAAAATTACAAATCAACAAATCTTAGAAGCATTATAGCAAGCGCTGATTTTAATGAAATGGTTTTTGAAACAAGGTTATATTTTATACAGAATAAGTTTGAAACACGGACAAAATGATAATTCATGTAATATTTTTGAATGTTGCTATTTTATTACCTATTTAGTGACAGGATTATGTATGATTTTGGAACAAACTTGTTTTCATTTTCCATTGAAAGTTTCGTAAAAATCTGCCTCATCATCAGCCATAGAGTTTTCATAAGCAAATGTCCCCATACTTGACTGCATACATGTATTTAATATGATGGCCGAGAGGAGCCAGTTTGTATTATCAAGCGAATAAATCGAAAGAGACAAAGTTAAAGGATTTAAAAGGAAATTAACGAAAGAAACAACATGTATTCTCTGATAATGTTGCTTTTGATGTGATATAATAAATTAAAATTGTATATTATATGTTCAAGTAATTGTATAAAGAAAGCATGTTAAATGAAATGTTGTGAATAATGGTGTATGGGTGATATTATATTAAGTGTTAATAATAGTATACAATCATTTCATAAAGGCTATTTGTAAATAACTGAATATAGATAACATTTCAAATGACAATAAAGTATGAATTATTTTGTATATAAAGTATTACAAAAAGATATTGTGTTTTATAGATGTGTACATTGATCGTGAAGTAAAAACATGATTGCTGAATAGTCAACCTCGTTCCGGGTGGAGGTATGAAAATGGGCACCGTCCGTCCATTACACTTTTGAGAATATTTCTGTAAAAATATTTCTATAAAATATTAGGATTTTGGAGAAAAGTGATAAATAAATTTGACTTGGAGATGCATAATCATATGAAGGTGTGTCAAGAATAACCATTTTGATTTTTTGATTGTAATTTTTTATGTTTTTGGCTAAAATGAGGACTCTGATAGAAAACCGTTACAAGTCCTTTCGGTTCACAACTTCGAAACTTATCATCACATTTTGATAATTAATATGGGGATGTATAATCGTATGAAAGTGTGTCATGAACACCAATTTTGAATAAATTGTGTATTATTTTGTAGTGTTCAAGTTGGTGCTTATACATGTAGTTAAAAATGATGAATATGAAAGAATATGTTAGTGAGTCATTTTTGATCATATGTTCTCTTTCTGTTAAAAAATGATCAAATTGATCATCCTAAATACTAAAGAACAATTTTGTTTGGTATCTTATCAAGACATTGAATATAGGACAAAACATGACAATGTTAAGTTAACTCTGATTATACCTATTGGCTTGATCTTTGTTTGCCAATTTACTCCAATCATGCCCAAAAGTGAACATAATATTGTTATCATTAGTAACTCGGTTAGAAATGTTTCCTTCATATCATTTAAAATATTATTTGTTGCTTTTTGTGTGACATATGAATCTGAAATATGATAAAAATAAGGTTTCTATAGATCAGTATCAATTCTTTATTTCAGTATGTAGGCCATCGGGCCCAAATACATAGTTTCATTTATCATCATAAACAAATATTTACACGCCCAAATGCATGCATTTACATATTCAATTACATAAGTAAATATTCACAACGTAAATCATCATACTTGGGACAGATACAGGTAAAATGATAGGACATATTCTTAAATTTCTGTCAGTTTTGCACCATGGATAAGTAAAATATATACATAATGTGCCGTTTGCGGGGGATATAGCTGGACCATGTTAACTACTTGTTGTTATATACTGGACAACTTAACTTGTAGGGGAGTTATACTGTAGTCCTGTTCCCTGACTGTATAGAATAGGAGCCCTGAGTACAGTCTAGTCCATCTAAAGCAAGTCTAGACTACATTAATATATATATAGTAGAGTTAGTCCTGTTCCCTGACTGTATAGAACAGAAGCCCTGACTAGTACAGTCTAGTCCATATAAAGCAAGTCTAGACTACATTAATATATATATAATAGAGTTAATCCTGTTCCCTGACTGTATAGAATAGGAGCCCTGAGTACAGTCTAGTCCATATAAAGCAAGTCTAGACTACACTAATATATATATAGTAGAGTTAGTCCTGTTACCTGACTGTATAGAATAGGAGCCCTGAGTACAGTCTAGTCCACATAAAGCAAGTCTAGACTACACTAATATATGTATAGTAGAGTTAGTCCGGTTCCCTGACTGTATAGAATAGGAGTCCTGAGTACAGTCTAGTCCACATAAAGCAGGTCTACACTACACTAATATATATATAGTAGAGTTAGTCCTGTTCCCTGACTTTATAGAATAGGAGCCCTGCGTACAGTCTAGTCCACATAAAGCAGGTCTAGACTACACTAATATATATATATATAGTAGAGTTAGTCCTGTTCCCTGACTGTATAGAATAGGAGTCCTGAGTACAGTCTAGTCCACATAAAGCAAGTCTAGACTACACTAATATATATATAGTAGAGTTAGTTCTGTTCCCTGACTGTATAGAATAGGAGCCCTGAGTACAGTCTAGTTCACATAAAGCAAGTCTAGACTACACTAATATATGTATAGTAGAGTTAGTCCTGTTCCCTGACTGTATAGAATAGGAGCCCTGAGCACAGTCTAGTCCATATAAAGCAAGTCTAGACTACTCTAATATATATATAGTAGAGTTAGTCCTGTTCCCTGACTGTATAGAATAGGAGCCCTGAGCACAGTCTAGTCCACAAAAAGCAAGTCTAGACTACACTAATATATATATAGTAGAGTTAGTCCTGTTCCCTGACTGTATAGAATAGGAGCCCTGAGTACAGTCTCGTCCACATAAAGCAAGTCTAGACTACACTAATATATATATAGTAGAGTTAGTCCTGTTACCTGACTGCATAGAATAGGAGCCCTGAGTATAGTCTAGTCCATATAAAGCAAGTCTAGACTTCACTTATATGTATATAGTAGAGTTAGTCCTGTTCCCTGACTGTATAGAATAGGAGCCCTGAGTACAGTCTAGTCTACATAAAGCAAGTCTAGACTACACTTATATGTATATAGTAGAGTTCGTCCTGTTCCCTGACTGTATAGAATAGGAGCCCTGAGTACAGTCTAGTCTACATAAAGCAAGTCTAGACTACACTAATATGTATATAGTAGAGTTAGTCCTGTTCCCTGACTGTATAGAATAGGAGCCCTGAGTACAGTCTAGTCCACATAAAACAAGTCTAGACTACACTTATATGTATATAGTAGAGTTCGTCCTGTTCCCTGACTGTATAGAATAGGAGCCCTGAGTACAGTCTAGTCCACATAAAGCAAGTCTAGACTACACTAATATGTATATAGTAGAGTTCGTCCTGTTCCGTGACTGTATAGAATAGGAGCCCTGAGTACAGTCTAGTCCACATAAAGCAAGTCTAGACTACACTAATATGTATATAGTAGAGTTAGTCCTGTTCCCTGACTGTATAGAATAGGAGCCCTGAGTACAGTCTAGTCCACATAAAGCAAGTCTAGACTACACTAATATGTATATAGTAGAGTTAGTCCTGTTCCCTGACTGTATAGAATAGGAGCCCTTAGTACAGTCTAGTCTACATAAAGCAAGTCTAGACTACACTTATATGTATATATAGTAGAGTTAGTCCTGTTCCCTGACTGTATAGAATAGGAGCCCTGAGTACAGTCTAGTCCACATAAAGCAAGTCTAGACTACACTAATATGTATATAGTAGAGTTAGTCCTGTTCCCTGACTGTATAGAATAGGAGCCCTTAGTACAGTCTAGTCTACATAAAGCAAGTCTAGACTACACTAATATATATATAGTAGAGTTAGTCCTGTTCCCTGACTGTATAGAATAGGAGCCCTGAGTACAGTCTAGTCCACATAAAGCAAGTCTAGACTACACTTATATGTATATAGTAGAGTTAGTCCTGTTCCCTGACTGTATAGAATAGGAGCCCTGAGTACAGTCTAGTCTACATAAAGCAAGTCTAGACTACACTTATATGTATCTGCAAGGGAACCAAGAAAGAAAATCATGTCATTATTTGATCATCATATTTTCCAAAATTGAATATGTATCTAAGAGGAAGTTATCCTGAGACCCTTTAAGTTACTTGTATGCAGATCCAGTTATAATGAACGAATTAATAGTGCACAATGCAAGTTATGATTATTTATAAAATACTCATGAAAATCATATTTGCAAATATTAAAATATCTATAATGTAGGATTTTATTTGCATGAATACAAAATATTTGAATATTGTTTTATTGTATGACAATGTGCTTTTGGGAACAATGAAGAACTTTTTTGAAAAATAAGTTGGCAAGTTTAAGAGTGTCCGAGTGTCCACTCACTTGACCAGTACTCGACTGAAACTAAATTCTGTTAGTATTTATTTTTTATATATTTATTAGTAGATTAAACTCATGAACCAAACTAAAGTTAAAGCTAAATAATGCAAAGAGATTGTGAGTCAGACTTGATGAATGTAGCTATAATTCACCCACATGGTCAAACTAGTGACCACGCCGTCCTGGTCAGAAAGTAGTCCCGGTCACAGGGTGTGACAAACCTACATGTGTGACGTCACAGTAGAGTGTCAACAAAGTAATAGCTTCTAGTGCTTGTATCTCAGTACCGATGTTTTATAATAATGTGTCCATTTATATAGCGCCAAACTCCACACTAGGTATGCTCATAGCGCTAACAGTAAAGTCAATTAATATAAGAGTTTTTGAAGAGATAGGTCTTGAGGTGACATTTAAAGTTGTCTAGGGTTGGACATAGTTTAAGTTCATCAGGGAGGGAGTTCCATTTCACTGAGGCCATGTTCTGGTAAGTTTGATAACCGAACGATTTGCGATTCCATTTGGGCACACAAAGAAGGTTTGATGAGGAAGACCGCAGAGTTCTTGCTGGGACATAGGGAGAGAGGAGTTCTTGGAGATACTGGGGCGCAGTGCCATGAATGCACTGATAGGCAAGTGTGAGGATCTTGTATTCAATACGTGCTTCGACAGGCAACCAGTGCAGAGACATCAGAATTGGTGTGATATGGCAATATTTAGGTTTAAGAGTAACTATGCGAGCGGCTGTATTTTGGAGTTTTTGTAGTTTTTGGATAGATTCTTTTGACGCTGCTACCAACAAGCTGTTGCAGTAGTCCAGTCTTGAGAGAATTAGTGTTCTCGCTAATGTAGCCGCTGCGTCTTGTGTCAGGAGATGTCGAATCTGTCCAATGTTACGAAGATGGAAGTAACACTTCCTGCATATGTCTGAAACTTGGTTCTTCATGGAGAGGTCCGATTGAAGTAGCACACCAAGATCCTTTACACAAGATGACGACTGAATAGCTTGATCTCCAACTTTCAACTGATCCTGCTGTGATTTCGATAACATCTTGTTAGTTCCAACAATCATGAACTCTGTTTTGTGTTGATTAAGTTTTAGTTTGTTATTGAACATCCATGTTCCAATAAGCTCAATCGCACCTTCTAATCTTGAGAATTCAGAAATGTCTTTACCGTCCCTGACTAATCCATCAAGCAGTTGTGCGTCATCGGCATAGAGATGATGATTTGCAGCTATCTCACAAAGCAGGTCACCAATTTCCTTGATATAGAGAGAGAACAGTACAGGACCGAGCACTGATCCTTGGGGTACACCACAAAGGAGAACAGATTTATCGGAGATAGCATTGTGAACAGCAACGGATTGTGTCCTGTTTGATAGGTACGATTTGAACCAGAGGAGAACTGTATCATTGAGTCCATACTGTACTTGAAGCCTTGATAGGAGAATCCGATGATCAACCGTATCATTGTTTTATGATGTTTTTGTATACCAGTCAAATGTTGACAGATATTCATCAGATACTCAGCAGGTATCTTTTACTTTACAGTAGGATCAGAATATGGTATAACATTATACAGGAGTACAAGTCGACCTTGAAATTGCCTTTTATTGTTTTTATGCATATATATATTTGAGAAATAAAGTAGCCCTAACCATCATGTGTTTTGCAATAAAGTATAGTTTTGCCCTGAACTATTATAGTTAAAGCATGAGGCCGAAGTAACATGCACTAAAGAAACATATCTTAAATTAGTATCTCAGAGGTCTTTATGAAGACAATGGAGGATAGCAGGTCACCGGGTTTCATAATCAAAAGATACAAGAGGGATATTTGGGAATAATTCAAATATATAATGGAAAGTATATAGCCTCCTTTTTCTCACACAAAATGGTCACCAATGGATTTTATGTGAATCTTTATACTTTGTCCACTGACAATGGCTGATTGATTTGTGTTATGAGATTTTTGACACTATCAAATTAATACATTTAGTATTTACTTACAGATATCAGTTATATTTAACATATACAATTTTCAACAAACATGCTACTGCCCCTTTAAATTCTTGATATATTCCTGGTACAAAATCTTGAAATTTAGGGTCCTGCATATATAAAACCCCAAGTAAGTTGAGAATGAGGGAATCTCATTTAAACCAGATCGACACCTATCACTCGTAACTCGCCAGGTTTCTTGCATCGAGGTAGATGTGTTGGTGATAAGTTCGATCTGATTTTAATGAGATTGAACATGGAATTTCCTGAATCTTTTCTAAGGGTTTCAGAGAACGAATTGTTTTGTTCAGTGTCAAGACTGATTGGAGTTGCTGGACCTTACCAAATACTATTTACAAAACGCGTCTTATGTTATAAACAACCCCGTCAGGCTGCCGTTAACACACCTACATACAGTGTTGTGTTGTTGGTGAATGTTTTATGTTCAGTTAAGCTTACGAATAGGAACAAAAATACTTCTTTACTCTGCAAAATTAATATTTCAAATTCTTTGGTGTCTTTCGTAATTTGGAATATTTTGGCAGAGTCGATATAGAACTTCAAAGAAATGTACATTGTTTATGAACATAAAATGCGGGTTAACATGGGCATCCTAACGGTTCACTAAACTGCACCGTGTTATGTGTTACACATGTGAGCGTACAACTGTATATATATACCAAATGAAGTTTATACGCTTTAACTTAAATCTCTATGAAACTAACAACATTGACTATAAAATATTCTACACATCATGATTCTTAATTGTATTTTCTTCTTTTAAAATATTGACACTTTGCTGATATATTTGTACGTGAACTGCATAATTCCAATAATTTAGTTAGTAAAAACCTTACATAGGGTCTTCTTCTTTTTGTTTCTTGAGCTTATGACAACATTTTGTCAGTCTAGAAAAGCAAACGATAGTTTGAACACATCCTGCTACATCAGCGTATATGTCTCCGCTAATGCTACAACCTATCCCCTGATATCCTCCTATAGTCTTCTGTCGTATCGCTATATATAGCAAGCCAATCAAATAATGCTCTTTCAGCGATAGCAGCAAACTAGTTTCTAAGCTTCGTTCCGCGTGCTCACCTCGTGATTCAAATTAACCAATAGAAGTGCTATTAGATAATAAATCTGATTCTCATTGCAGTCTCCCGCTAAGCTCCAAATCACGCGCTCTTAGATTTCCACGTACAACATCACTAGACAACAGTGTATGGAGTTCGAAAACAGACAGGCTATAAATAGTGCTGAGCAACCACCTGTCAGCGATATGACAGAAGACTATAGAAGGATATCAGTTGATAGGTTGTAGCATTAGCGGAGACATATACGCTGATGAAGCAGGATGGTTTGAACAGTGAAAACAAACTGTGAGGCTTCACATGATATGTATACAGGTAAAATTAGGCAAGCAAGAGTTATCTCCCATTTCATACCCTTCGTTGCCAGGTCTCTGTTACTAATAGCACTGCCAAATATGATATACATGTGTATTCAAATATTTATCAATATATGCGAATCTTATGTATTGTAAATAGTATCTTATTCATTTAATTACTCCAATCGTACGAATTCTTCTTATTAGGTTTCTCTTCTGGTAACAATACAATATCTGACACGGGAATAAATCGAAAGACATATGATGGATTAAAAATAAAAGTTAAGGGTAATAAGCGATAGAAATAACATTATTTTATGTGAATGCTGCTTTAAATTTCATATGATTTAATTCAGATCATATATATAGGTTCAGAAATTGTATTAAAGAGACACATAGAACAGTGTATGATGACAGATTCACACATGTCAAATTTTGAAATTGATGTTATTATATCGGGAACCACAAACTGTTACTGAAAATAACAAGTTAAAGGTCAATCAGTACATTAGAGCGAAAATACGGCCATTCAAAGTCGGGATTTTGATCGAAAACCGGACAATGTTGCTCGAGTGGCACGCACATATTCGCCAAACGTAATTTGGAAACCTTGTCATAAGCTGACAGGAAGATATATTCGATTCGATACTGTTTATTAGGTATTGTAACTAATAGGTAGATTAATTGGATGCATAATTTTGAATATTAAACGTATTTGAGATGTTTTGTTGATTTTTCCATAAAATCAAGCATTTAAGAGATATTATATGAGTGTCCATGACATACTATTTTTACGACACGAGTGCCTAAATATTAGTATTTCCCGAGCGAGAGCGAGGGATATACTGGTATTTAGGCACGAGTGTCGTAAACATAGTATGCCATGGGCAGGAATATAATATTCTGTTTATTACCATAGTCCCAAAATAAAATAAAATACTGAAAACCTACTTATTAGCATTGGCGGACTAGCCGCCGCCGACCCGTATAGATTGTGACGTCATAGCTGAACCGTGACGTCAAAGCACTGTTAATAACGTGACGTCACAATGAAAAAGTGATATTTAGCCCTAGGGCAATATACGAAAAATATGAACCTCGGTATGACTGCCCCCGTAGGTAATAAATGGATATATTTGCAAGTCCAGTGATGAGATATGAACTTCAATCAGCATATCAGATATTTTGTAGCTTTTCAAAACCAAATAAAATTTTAAGAAAGATACTCTGTGTCACTTTCAGATATTTTTTGAATGAAAGTGTGTAAATGATGGTGTATGGATGAAGATACGGTTAGAAAATTTTGAAAATAGTGTAAATATCATAATATGAAGACAAGTTGTAAGTGACTGTTTATAGCTAACATAATTGTTTTTTCATAAATTATGTATATCTTATATGCAAAAGGATCTTGCTTTATAAGTGTGTACATTTTTCATGAAGGAGAACACGTTTGATGGATAGTCAACTTCTTTGTCGTTATATAATGAACAAAATATCTTGTAGGGGAGTTAGTCCTAGTACAGTCTAGTCCATATAAAGCAAGTCTAGACTACACGAATATGTATCTGCGAGAACATCAAGAAAGTAAAAAATTTTCATTATTTTTCCATTATGTTTTCATAATATGAATTTAAACTAAATGGAAGCTACCCTGATTGAATAATGTCACTCGTGTGCCCCTAATGTTTACTTTCTTGCACACGCAGTTAATAACCAAATGAACGAATTAATGAGAATACTATTTAAGTTTTTGATTATTTTTATAACCGTAAATGTAAAACGAATTTGTAAACATATAATAAGGTTTGATATTCTCATCATTTTGCAACATTTTCCATGCACTCTTACTTTCATCTGTATACATGTATTCTTGTAAGTGAACTTAATCATTCATGACATTCAATAAAATGTATTTTCTTTTTTTTATTCTATTTATTCAATTATATCGTTACCACAATCGCATGATCATTTCAGTGAATAAATCAATCAATATTTGATTTTTTTTTTGAAAATACAATAAAGAAGTTTTAATGGTTATAACTACGAACTTCTTTATGCCTTTTAGAATCTAAAATCTTGCTTGGCAATTTTAAACCTAATTATTCTTTATTTCACTGAGTCTTGAAAATTGTAAATGAATTAAATTGTAAACATACTATTATTTTTTATTCATTTAACCGATGTTGATTTATTTCTCTTTAGTTTGTAGTATTAATAATTGTACTGTTAAAAATGACCGTAAGTATCTAAACCTTTCATTGGTAGTTAATATGTAGTTCATAAATTAGCTCAGGTAAAAACGTTATGTGACTGTTCCTGTGTGCTGGTAAGAGTACTAAAGTGTTAAAGGAGCAGTAGCACGGGTTTTTGACAATTCTATATTTTCAAATGTTCACTGATAATTGTCCGTTAATGATAAATGTAGTACTTTGATCGTGTCAAAAATCTCATTACACAACCCAATCGTCAATAGTCATAGAAGAAATTATAAAGATTCTCATAAAGTCCATTGGCAGTCATTTTTGTGTGAACACCTTTAATTCATTTTGTGTAAGAAATAGCAATGGCATTGCTAAACTTTATGTTATATATTTGAATTATTACTGCTCCATTTAGTTTAAATACATTGTCTTTCGATTGGCATAATTTATTTTCATTTTCCTGACATCACCTTATATTCCACCTTAAAACGTGCTACTGCCCCTTTAAACGTTATCAATTTGAATCTATTCTTGGCAAATATTATTTCAAATGAACTCCAAACCAACCTATGAATGGTCCGAGTTTCCACTCAATTTGACTAGTGACGGTACATAACTACACTAAATCCACGCAAATCTGTTTGTGTAATTTTTATTTCTTATTCATCTATTATTAAATTAAAACTCTGAAATAAAACTCCTTATTTAAGAGTAAAGGATAATTAATTAAAACTGCATGTGAGTCAGACATAATGACTGTAGCAAATTTGTTTGTGTAATGTTAATTTCTTATTCATTTATTATAACATTAGAACTCAGAAACAAGACTCGTTATTTAAGAGTAAAGGATAAGACTGTGTGTCAGACATGATGACGGAGATGTTCAGGCTTTTAGTAGATGTTTATTGATTTCTCAAAATGATTATGCAAATTCATGAAAGCATCTTTTAAACACACATCAAGCGTAAGGCCTATGCCATATAGATGTAAACGTTTAACAGAAACAGAAATTCAATTTAAAACAGAAGGAATAAAATTTACATTTAACATATAAGTTTGTTGTCTTATGACTTTATATATGGTGACACCGATATATATATTGTTACACAAGGGTTAATGATTTGATAGTAGTGCTTCAGGTAAAAGTTTATTCTCTCTCTTAACAGATGTAGATTAAATCATAAAATATTTTATCTAGTTATAATTGGAATAGGTCGAGTTAGTGAGCCCACAAGAAAGAAGCCTAGATTGATCAAATCAAAGTTGCATATTTTTTAATTTTATAGCATAAAAGAATCAGATGCCAAAGTAAGCTGTGCCATCATTTTGTCTAATGGGAAAGGTTTGTGACCACCCTGAAATGGTTTCTAGTGGAATGTTTGGCCGCTATGTGAAACCACCCTGAAATGGTTTCTAGTGGAATGTTTGGCCGCTAAGTGAAACCACCCTGAAATGGTTTCTAGTGGAATGTTTGGCCGCTATGTGAAACCACCCTGAAATGGTTTCTAGTGGAATGTCTGGCCGCTATGTGAAACCACCCTGAAATGGTTTCTAGTGGAATGTTTGGCCGCTATGTGAAACCACCCTGAAATGGTTTCTAGTGGAATGTTTGGCCGCTATGTGAAACCTCCCTGAAATGGTTTCTAGTGGAATGTCTGGCCGCTATGTGAAACCACCCTGAAATGGTTTCTAGTGGAATGTCTGGCCGCTATGTGAAACCACCCTGAAATGGTTTCTAGTGGAATGTTTGGCCGCTATGTGAAACCACCCAAAACCGGGGACTTGGTCGTATTCGAGCAGGGGCTAGATCAACATTTTATTACTTGATCTACTTTTGTTTGGATATAAGGGTGTCAGTTCTTATTCTCATACAATGTTAACGTTGATTCCAATGAGCATTTCAAATGACACTATGATACTTAATTTCAACTTTATACTCATTATTATCACAATACCGATTTGTTTACTTTCAATGGAACACTTTGATAACGAAAAGCATAGAGTTCCACTGTCAAATTACAATTTCTCAAGATACTCAAAGACTCAAAATTTAGTGTTGTCAAGGTTTTTATTTTCACTGCAAACTAAAATAAAATCTGAAGAGTTGTCGTTATGAAACAAATAGAGATTATTAACATTCCGTATCATTAATACCATGCATGATAAGTTTACCCTGACGGATTTTATTTACGAATTTTTATTCGATCAGAAAAAAAAACATGCATGGAGTTTTGAGAAAATAGTTCGTGTTTTAACCTAATATGCAACTTTATCAGATTTTGAGGCAATCGCATACCAAGTTTATCAGATAGCTTTATTGCATCGATAACACCCTCCATTATATGATAATGCAGATTGTCATATATTATCATATTTCATAATAAAGCTGAATTAGGAGATAAACCTACTGTGTTTTTTTATTTTCGTGGTCTAACGTAGATTCGATACCTATTGATGTCATTCGGAGCCGAACGCGTAAGCGTGGCCTTAGGTATAGCGCACGCGGAACGAGGCCAGGGAACCAGGTTGGGTTCGACCATAGAAATAAACCAATGAAATTCGAGGATTTTGAAATGTCATGGTAGAATGGTTAGTGTAATCGTATAAATGCATATGGTAAATAAGGTAGTATAGTAGCTTGAACTCTTGTTACTTTGGTGCAGTGATGATAAAGATATATTTAACCCTCACGCAGTATCGTGGGGCCTTTGAGGCCCGGTTACATGTTTGACATTACCCAGAATCAACACATTTGAACTAAGTGACTTCTTACTTCATGTATTCCTCCATTAGTATGTTTTCTAAGGCTACGTCTGACGTCATAACTGTAGACAAGATACTGCTTTTTTATTGACGTTTTAAGAAAATACATACGTTTGCTGTAAGCTCGGGCCTCAAAGGCCCAGGGTAAATAAAACCCTTGTTTCGGTACAAAATATACAGAATCGCAATAACAAAATAAATAAATAATACCCCTTGAGATTATTTCCTGATGTAGATAAACCAACATCCGAAAAAAATTACATAGCAAAAATAATATACTCTCCAAAAACTGAAACACATATGTATTTTTTCAGAGAATTTTTTTCTTCGCCTTAAAAAACAAAAAAGGTACATGATTTCAATTATATCAAAGCGAAAATTGTCAAATGGAAAAGAGTAAGCCAGACAAGAACACTAGTTTTATGTTTGTTTCCGTATACTGTTAATCACAAGATGGCGTTGAAGTCAGTCTTATGAATTCCTGGCATTTGCAAAAATTCTTGCTTGACTTCCACTTGGAAATGAATGGACACATTGATGGAGTCCCCATCCAGTTCTACCCCACTCTTTCTGCAATGCAATGACCAGTTGTTGGTGTGTCTCGGGCGTATTGTGATGTTGACGTACACGTTTAATTAATTCATACAATTGATGTTTTATTTGGTTTTAAATATAGTTTTTGACTATAACATTAGGCATTAACAACTTCTTTACTCTAAAAGGCAGTGTAATGTGCCATCTGACGTTCTGCAAGTAAATTCAAGTTATCACTATTGAAGCACTATCTTTGTCGGTAAATAATCTGATGCAAGTGACGTTCATGGACGTTAATGAAATTGTGATTTGCCCCTCAACTTCTTCAATACCATAAATTAACTACATCTTTGTGTGCTAAAAGGGAATCGACAACCTAGCTTGTGAAACCAAATTGACCATCGTTAACGAGAGCTTCCATATGGGTAAGGGGGTCACGTGACACAAACTTGGAACTGGCTGTCAGCTGTAAGCAGTTGGTAACCAAACGATTTCGTCCCTACTGAGCATTTACGACTCTTTCGGGGGCCTGCTAATAAAACTCTGGAAGTTAAAAAATTGGGTTGCAGACCCCCTTTAATAGTTTATCCAACCCAATAACACTGTCCCAACTTCTTGACTTGTGGCATAAACTATTGGCAACATGTTCCTTTTTCTTACTGTAAACTATCCAAAGTAACGTTATTTTTTGTTATTGACGAATATGTGAGTTTTTGGTAAACAAAACTCTCGTGAACTTTTAAGGTTCAAGATCATGATCGTAAACGCCAGTTTATATGATTGAGTTCTTTGAAGCCACCAAAAACAGGGACGATAACTGGCCTTCATGGTAAAATATCCCATTCATGCAAACGCTTTCCTAAAGTTTCAATTTGGTGGAGGTGATGTTGTGAATAATTTGTATCCCTGTGGCAAGAGAATGAAGAATTTTTTTAACCCTTATGTAGAGATTTGGGTTTCATTGGCAACTCTTAATGTTATGCACACGTGCATCTTACGCTCTTTTGGCCGGAATTGGCCTGTAGGAACGAACCAATAATGCGCATAATGGCGATAATGAATATTATAATGTCAGACTACTGTGAATCATGAAACTTTGGTTTCAATTTCACGTTCGACAACGTTTTAATTTCTGACACTATGTCGATGCATAATGATAACCTTTGTTCCATGTAAAATTGAATAACGAAATTTGAAACAATAGGTATCACATGATCTAGCGTTTACTCTTACATGTGAATTCTGCTTCCTTTACACTTACTCTAAATAAAGTTTAACCAAAAAAGCCTGCAAATGAGTCTTAAATAAAAATTTCACCGATCAGTTGGTAAGGATTGGAACACATAGGTGACATATTATACATAACATCATTAATAATATTGACCCTTTTTCCCTCGCAGCGTTCCTGAATTGGATGTGCATGCGCCTGGGCCTGTGAGGCCCACATAGCCGCAAAGGTGGTGTCATTAACGATACTGCGTGAGGGTTAACAATAGAGCTGTTTGACAACAGTTTGTATAAAGAGCCATTTGTAAAATAATATTTTTTGTAATTTTTTATTTCTGTATAATATGAAGATGATGCTTATATCTGATATGTTGAAGACAATTTTAAAGTTGCCAAATATTCAAAATATTCAATTATATTAAAATATATTATTTTAAAGGTTAATAAAAACAAATGTCATCAAACTTTTGAAGAAAAAAAAGTGAACACAATGACCGTTACGTCATTGTGTTAACAACAATAACTGAGCTTTTTGCATTTTATTCCCCAGTTCCTCAAATCGGGGCGGGATAGTGCAGCGGAAAGCGCGTTAGGCTTCGGAGATCAGGAGGTCCGTCGTTCGAATCCCGCCAGGGGCTCGGCAACTTTTTCTGTTCTACAGACAGCAGTGTATTACACAGGTTAGAAACCTAGCCTGTCCTGAAAATTAATTGGTCTATTCCTTAGGGGAAAATGAAGAAATGTTTTGAAAAGTTACCAGTCCTGACCAAAAAGTAACCAGTCCTGCCAAAATGTAGCCAGTTTAAGGACTGGCGGACGGGCTATAGTTTAAACACTTACAGTCAGGTTTAGTTGCAATGCTTCACTGCATTTCAGGGGGGTACCACCCATGTTTCGCTTGTTCCAGCCAGTGCTCGCAGGTTTCATCGCAATACAAAGCCACACTAGTGCTGCGGGCTTTCTCCCTTCAATAATACTAGCAGTCGTGATATAAGTGAAATACTCTTGAAAGCGTAGTTAAACCCAAAAATCACCTCACCTCCTCACATATTTCATATTAATTTTAAGTATGCGATAGGAAAGTAATTTTTCCTCTTCTCTCCAAATTGTTGGAGTTTTGGAAGACTTCCGCTTGTATAAGTCGAACTTAAAGACCTTTTCCTATCTGTTTCCCGTCAGCAAACTTTTAAGTTGTGGAAAATGTCACAAAAGTTTGTGCACTTTTATCAATTTAACATGTTATTGTAATAAACTACTTGTATGTGACCTTATGAAAATTCTACAGACAACGACACAATGACCTCTGTTGAAACGCCGCCTTACATCAATAAAAAGTTGTCATCCATATAACTCTCTTCCTTAAGGTTTTTATCAACATTACTATATGTTTTAACAGCTAACACTTCTCAATGGCTGAAAATTCGATAGAAGCTCCCATAAAATATAACTAGTCTCGCTTGAATTGCTGAATATTCATGGATTTTAAAAAACAGATGTCCCTGATAACAACAGCTACAAATTTTAGTAATATTTAAATGAATTTATGAACAAATATTTGTTATATCTAAATTCATAAACATGGAGAAATACAAAGCTAGAAAGGTTTAAAATATTTAGCTAGGCTATTTGCATAAACATAATCAGTACGTATTCATGAACACATTTAAATTTCACGAGAATCACGATATAGACTAAATTTAAAAAAGAAAAAAATATATCAAGTTTTTGATTCTAATGATTATAATATTGATTTCCACCCCTGAAGTTTGAAACAGCCAATAGGTGTCGCTGCAAGCAGGAAGTGATCAAGGTAGGTTGAGTGTTACACTCGGAGTCTGTATTTGACTTAAAGAAGTATAATTATAAAGAAGTTATTGATTACTTATAGATACATTAACTATCACCAGGTAGTGCAAAGGGCTGTTGTCAGTTTAGTTTATTAAGGTTTGAATTTTTGTCCTGTACAGTACCGATCAAATAATTGTACTTTCTCTAAAGGTAAGTATAAGCATATCAACATTGCTCACCTGAATTTGATATTGCAAAACGAATTAATAAAACATATAAGAGTATTACAAAATCACAAGAAGACGATCCATTAGCATGATATATTGTTAGAAACGTTGGCTTTTAAATCACTTAGTTCTCATTTCCTAGATTGACAATAAACATGTTGATACCCGAAGCTTATATACAAAGGAAGGTAACTCCTACTTTACCCGATAAATAGGTTAAAACGTGTCAGAAAACTGGAGCAAAACAGTTTAGTTTTCTTTTATAAAGTTTGATGATGTTACATAATATTTTAAGGTTTTTCAAAGGTGTGAATCATAACTTCAGACCCTGTACATATTATGTTTACATATTATTGCCAAAAAAATAATTCACATAGAAAAATAAATAAAAAACAATGTTATTGAGTTTGCCCATGTGTGTGTTACATGCAAAAGTAGTTCAAGATCATTTATGACTGTAATCATTCAATGGAGCAAAAATAACGCATCATTATGACAAAGATCCGTTTAAAATATTTATTTAGAGAAGAAATAACAGAGACCTTTTTCATAATGTGAAAAAAAAAGAATTCAAGAAATTCTTTGAAAATGGATCAGCGATCAAAATGTAAAAGTGAGACAAGCGCTCGTAAAATATCGATTCCAAGTCGTATTGCTTCATACCCAAAAGAACGGACCATATATCTCACACAACAAATATCTTTAAAAATAAAGTTAACTTAAATAAATAATAATAAATAAAAAATAAATAAATAAATGCTATTTAAAAATAATGTGTTTGTTCTGAAAAATGTCTATGAACATCATGTAAGTGGTAGATATATATATCAGGAATAATTACATAATTTCTGTACTTGTTCATTTCAACATTGTATGCATAAGAATTGCAGAAAAAGTTTCCTACCAAAGATTTATAATTCCTTCAGATTTTATTCAAAATGTGATATGGAGTTAACACCATTATTAACTTTGTACATTGACCTATTTACTGTATAAAATATACAATTTAATATTCTGTCAATCACAATATGATAAGATATTTTAGGGATGAAAAGGTGAGAGGTTTGAGCAAAAGTAATATTCATTATTTGCATTCATTCAAATCCCTCTGTCGTGAAATCAGCCGAGAGGTGTCGCTGCAAGCAGGAAGTGATCAAGGTAGGTTGGGGTGTTACACTCGGAGTCAGTATTTGACTTAGAGAAGTATAAAGGAGTTCATTGATAACTTATGAATATACAAACTATCAGCAGATAGCCTGGGAGTGAGTTGTCTAGGTGTGAGTCGATAAATAAGATTGTTTGAATTACTTTGCCAATAATCAATACTAGTTTCTGTTTAGGTAAGAGTTAAACTTAGTCTTATCAAAATGCACACATTTTAAACTCGACTTGATATCATGAAGATGATAATTTATTATTAATACTAATATTTAATAAAAAATATGCCAGAGAATCATACAATGATATTCCATAATGAGAATATAAGTAGGAAAGTATGTATTTGACCCATTATGAAGTTTCAATGTGTTTGTATTATAATGCCGGGAAACCTGTTTAAACGCGTAGCTAAAGGGAGTCAATCTGAACTGTCTATATTCACTATGCTGAAACAAGGCGGGTAGAACTTCAACTAGCATACAGGGTCATTTCATTTTAAATTGAGGTTTAATTCCAAACAACAAACTGTTCACAAAAATAGATTTAAGTTTAATAAAGCCTTAAACGTACTAATGGCTACAAGGGCGTATTTCATAACAAAGTTAAAGGTGTTATTACAATAGTGGAAGTTGTATGTTAAAACTTATATTAATCTTTAACCTTTACCTTTAATTTTGCTATCACTGAAATAAATATACATGTATATCTTAATGAAACAAAGTGTTCTTATCGGAAAAGGTGACCCGTCATATTTAAATCATAGATATATCTTTATGAATACGAAATATCAAATATTTATCATAGCAAAGAATTATAATTCAATTCATAAAATCATTTTATCATTTTCAAATCATTTTGCCTCATTTAGACTCAAATCATTTGAGGAAAACATCAATAATTGTTAACTTATTAACTCAAGTTTTCGTTTCATGAAATGTCAATTCAGTAATTACATTTCATCTTGCCGGTATTGCAGTCATTGCAAGTGTTATATACATGTATATGATAAACAATTCACTTGATTTATATTAAGATAGTTATCATGATTTTATCTTCATATTCTATATCTTTATGGACTGATATACCCATAAATCTGAAAAATTATTGGAACGTTGATTACCCGTACATGGGATTTTTATATCAAACTTAGTTATATGACAGTTTTAGTTTGAATGGTTCACACCGATACTTAACGTCATTAAAAGGCTGTGATAATCATTCAAAACCTATTTGTTAGCAGCATTCAACCAATTCAATTCAAATACTGTAGCAGCATCATTTAGGAAAATGACATTTAAAATACAAGCAGTTCAACCAATTCAATTTAAATACTGTAGCAGCTTCATTTAGGAAAATGACATTTAAAATACAAGCAGTTCAACCAATTCAATTTAAATACTGTAGCAGCTTCATTTAGGAAAATGACATTTAAAATACAAGCAGTTCAACCAATTCAATTTAAATACTGTAGCAGCATCATTTAGGGAAAATGACATTTTAAATACAAGCCGTTTAACCAATTCAATCTAAACTAGAAAGTTTTTTTACCCTTAAAAACAGATGTCTCCCCCTTCATCAAATGCTCCAAACCTCTACACAATACTATCATAAAGCACCATTAATGTTCTCTGTATAATTCAAATTGAATAAATATGTTGAGTAAGTAAACAACAAACCAGTGCTTGTATTATGAGACGTTTATTACTAAGACAGACAATTAAGACAGTTTAACATACTGTATATGGTGATGATCGGTCACAAAGTATTAAAGATCTGCTCCGGAAACAAACACTACCCTTTAAAAAAGACTTAGTCCAAATTGATGCCATGGAAATAAAAAATAAATAAATTTTTGAGAAATCTATAACCTCAAAAAGGCACATCTACATGATATTGAGGTGATGATCGGTCACATAGTTTTAAAGATATTCTCCGGAAACGAAATGGGAACGCCAATGCCAACGCCAATGCCGACGGGAACTCAGCTAAAACCAATATGTCTCCCGACCCTTCGGGGGGAGACATGATACTGTAGCAGCATCATATAGGAAAAATGACATTTAAAATACAAGCAGTTTAACCAACACAATTTAAATACTGTAGCAGCAGCATTTAGGAAAAATGACATTTAAAATACAAGCAGTTAAACCAATTCAATGTATTTACCGTAGCAGCATCATTTAGGAAAAATTACATTAAAATACAATTAAGTGGTCTCTCCTCATGGTCACAATAAAAACTGCATATTGGCCTGTAGCAAATGGTCATGTCTGCTTAACTTTCAAGGGTCCTAATGTCCTATGTTTAATGAATATCTACAAAAGACAACAGGCCTAGGAAGCTGAACACTTATGGAGGCAACAAGGATGCACGGTATTATCGATATATCAGTATATTGCTGTACAGGAACAACATCATACGAATCAGTACACACTTCAGAAAATATCAAATATATCAAACGTTATAAAATGAGCAATTTCCATCTAACCTTTACAGAGAAACACAACCAAATATACATGATTTTACAGAAAGTTCTTAACAAAGTGTGAAGTTGAGCTGTGAAAATAGCTCAACTATGTATACAGGTCATAGTCTGTGATTTCAAAACATACCTTTCCAAAACAGCTAATAGCAGAGCAATGATGATCGTTATTAATGCTCATATTTAGACAAGTATTCATGCAAATTCCTGAATTTGAAAAGTACTAATACATTGCAATACAGAAATGAGGAACGATTCCCATCCTTACCGAGGCATTGCTTCTCCTGTTTCAGATGGACGCTCTCACCAAACTAAATGAGCACTTCCTGTCCTGTAATATCTGCACAGAGACCTTCAAGGACCCTTGTACTCTTGGCTGCTACCACACCTTCTGCAGACCATGTCTGACCAAATACACCAAAACTCGACGAGACGCCATCACTGCCATGTCAATCCTGTGTCCAAACTGTAACCAGATGACGAAAGTTCCTCGGCCTCAAGAACCAGTTGAACGATGGAGTGAACAGTTCAAGCCGAGTTTCCTCATACAAGGTCTTCTGGATTCATTCGCTGGTCAGGAGAGTTCAGGTATTTCAACTACAAAAAGATTAACATTAGATTAAAACATATATTTTATCAACATATAACCTTCTGACCTGAATGCCCGTTAAGTTGAGGCATGGCATGTTGTCGTGTGTCCGTCAGTATACTTTGGCTTTTATATCTTCTTCGTGAACCACTGACTTGAGAGATTTGAATCCGTTTGTACAGTTATCTTTGCCAATTGGAGCCCTTACAGACTATGTTGACTTACAAAATACACTGTATACAACCTAATGAGCTAAATCTATTTTGAGAATATTTCAGTCACCACTGTTTGTGTAATGTAATAAGAAGATAAGACTTTTTTTCTTTATCTTAAATATTTGCTTCTTTCAGAGTCTAATGGACAGTCTTGCTACACCTGTCAACAGTTTGGGAAAACAACACAGGCAAAATCAGTATGTGAAGACTGCGACATCATTTTCTGTGAAGCCTGTGCTAAATTGCATTTGGAAGCTCCTTATGGAAGAGGTCACGTGATTTCACCTCTAGGAGCTGCATCAACTCCCCAACCAAAGAAACGCATTGTCATGTGCCCAGAACACAACTGTTTGGTTGAATATTTTTGCAAAGATTGTCAGAAAGCTGTTTGCCAGAAATGCTGTAATATCCACCACAGGAAATGCAACTCTGTTGTCACCCTCGACTCAATGATTCCGGAAATGAAACAAGTACTGCAGCAGAACTATGATGATATAGAGATGAATCGACAACAAACAGGAAACATTTTGAAGAGTAGGAGATCAGAGGTGGAGGAAATCACACAACACAAATCTTCTCTGCAGTCAGAGATCAGAAGAGTCAGTCAGCAGGCCGTGGATCTGATCAGAAGAAAGGAGAAGAAACTCATGGATGAACTGGAAGCACTCACCGAGAAGCAGACTGGAGAACTGAGAAGTCATATAAAATCTGGAGAAACTGACATGCAGACGTATCAACAATACACAGAATATATCAAACAAGTCCTACAATCAAACAGCGCCATGGATATATACGATATGTACACGCTGTGTCAGTCAGGGGAGATAACTGCTGAGATACAGAGAAAAGACAAACAAGAACAGAGAAGAAAGAAGGTTGTGTTTGAGAAACAGTTAGATGTGAATAATCTTGACAAGACCTTACAACTCGGTAATTTGAGGGTAGTTGAAGATATGTCAAATCTTGAAATGAGGCCAAACCTAAAACCTGCACCTCAAACCAAACCAACAGTCAAAAGTGAACCAAATCCTGGACAACTTCTGTCTACAGTCAATGCTAAATCAAACGATGATAAAGAGCAGCCAGATTCCTGTGACGTTGAAGTTTTTAATATTAGAGGTACAGAGACACTTGTTGTTACAGATTATGATAATTCA
Organism: Steromphala cineraria; assembly: GCA_916613615.1. NCBI lineage: Eukaryota > Metazoa > Mollusca > Gastropoda > Trochida > Trochidae > Steromphala > Steromphala cineraria. The sequence goes on from OU744726.1 coordinate 50,013,749, forward strand.
AGTGTCAAGTCATGTTACATAAAAGATAAAACATCTCACTGCACATCTCTCAAACTCAATGAAAGCCCTTACAGATTAACAAAGATAAGCCAGGACAGAGTAGCTGTATCAAACCTCTCACACAACAGTATAGAACTAATCAAGCTGACTCCTGACCCGGTCCTGATCTCCACAATCAAAACAAAGAAGAAGTACAACTGTCTGACTGCTCTCAGTGACACGACTCTAGCTGCAGGTTGTAAACATCCTCCTAGTATTGACGTCCTGGATCTGTCAGGGAGAGTCCTGAGATCTGTGATCACACCCAGCACTGGTCAGCAGCTGATACAGATACCACAGTACATGTGTACAACACGTCAGGGTCACATTGTAGTGTCAGATTGGGGGTCAGATTCTGTCTACTGTGTAACACAACAGGGGATGATAATCTACCAGTACCAACTGAGAGGAGGAATTTGGACAGGTTGGGGTGGCGTAACAACTACAGACACTGGTTCTGTTATCGTGGCTGATTGCTATAACAACAAGATCGTCCAGCTGACAGAGACAGGGCAGTATGTGAGAGATCTGCTGACTGAACAAGATGGGATTTATAGTCCACAGGGAATACGTGTACACAGGAACAAACTGTATGTTACACAATATAACAGTGAACATGTCAAAATATTTCAATTGTAAGCCAATGATCGAAAGCAAACAATGTATTTCCAGTATTCCCACATCTATGGATTGAGAGCAAAATAATATATTCCATTCCTAAAAAGCATCTGTCTTAACCTTTTATCTTATTGTAAACAGTTTGTAGTATGAAATATTATATCAAGTATTGTGAATGTGTTATATTTGACTATAAAAAGTATGTTGATTATCATGTGTTATTAACAAGATTGAAGAAACCTGACTTTAGTGCTATAAGAGTAAGCAGAATGATCTATTGTGATAAAGTTACACAGCTTGGATTAAATAAGAAAGAATTTCTTAACCGCAAATACTACAAGATATAATCAACTTGTCGAAATTGTGCATTCACCACTGTATGAAATTGGTACTAGGTAATAAATCAGAATCAACCAGCAATAAAATAACTCTAAAACAGTTTATTTGCAATATTTTGAATTTTATTAAGCAATTTTGATTATCCTTTACAAAACCAATGAAACATAAAATGTTATGTTATCAAGAATTGCAAATTATTGGTAATGAGTTTGTTCAAGTAAATTCATTAGGTTACTATTTCTGATGAGCCTTGTATAGTTACATTAAACTGTGTCCTAATCAACATAAAGCTAGTTTTATAAGACATGAACATATTGATCATCTAGTTTCTTCCCATCCTTTATTTCAGCGTTACTAATGAAAACATGATGCTATCAATTAAAATGGTATTTTCAACCTTTACAGTAATTTAGACAATACCATAATAATGTTCTTAGGTCTTCAAGACAAAGTCTGGAAGACCTATCCGTTTTCTTCAAGTTCTTATTATTATTTGTAAACTTTTTGTGAACGAGCTACAGCTCAAAGGGCTGCTCCAAATTCAATGAAACTTGGCATGCTGATAGACCTCACCCTGGAATCGACGTGCTAAGCTTTTGGGCAAAACCGACTCGTACATTAAAGGTCCAGGTCGAATCCAAAATCGAAAATTTAACATTGATTTTTTTTTCAAAATGCACTTAGAGACTTGAATTTTTTTTTAAAAGAAGCGCAATGAAAAATAAGGAAAAAAGGAAATCAGGACGAATTCGTAAGTCACGTGGTTTGGCCACCATCTTGCTTTTAGTGCATTTTTGGCCCCACCCGTCTTTGAGAATCTTCTCCTCTGAAGATACTTGCACTAGAGAGCTGAAATTCATACTGAATGTAGCTGAAGTATTGTAGATTATAATCTTTTCTTTTTAAGGTCCTAACGTGAATACTTTTTGTGCTGTGACCTTTTAAATTTGACCAAAATCTCAAAATCGCCAACTTCAAGGGCAGATAACTCAAAAACCAGACCATAGAACTGAAAGATTTTTGCATGAGAGTTAGATATTGGCAAGGTCTTTAAGATAAAGGAATAAAATCGATCGCGAACAGTGATTTCCGGTCACGAGGAAGGGTCAAAGTTTGCATTTTTTTAAACGGGTGTTTTGGTGGGTATGTTTAAAAAATCCTTGTTAACCAACGACACATGATAAATATTTGTTCTATATATCATATGAAAGCCAAAACATAAAATCTTAGATAAATCTCATTAAAATTAGATTAAACATTAACATTGATTTTGGAGCATTTAAATGTGGTCAATCCTACTTTCGGTTTGATTGATTCTGATATAAGAATGATTGAAAAAGTGTACTTCATTGGCAATAAAACACTAGGAAATGTTTTATCTATATCATCAGGCAGCAACAAGGCTGTATAACCTGAGATGAATCATGTTTGCAGCCATGATGAATTTTCGGTAAAGCTTTTAACGTTGAATATCAAAATTATTGGAACGTTGATTACCCGTACATGGGATTTTTATATCAAACTTAGTTATATGACAGTTTTAGTTTGAATGGTTCACACCGATACTTAACGTCATTAAAAGGCTGTGATAATCATTCAAAACCTATTTGTTAGCAGCATTCAACCAATTCAATTCAAATACTGTAGCAGCATCATTTAGGAAAATGACATTTAAAATACAAGCAGTTCAACCAATTCAATTTAAATACTGTAGCAGCTTCATTTAGGAAAATGACATTTTAAATACAAGCAGTTCAACCAATTCAATCTAAACTAGAAAGTTTTTTTACCCTTAAAAACAGATGTCTCCCCCTTCATCAAATGCTCCAAACCTCTACACAATACTATCATAAAGCACCATTAATGTTCTCTGTATAATTCAAATTGAATAAATATGTTGAGTAAGTAAACAACAAACCAGTGCTTGTATTATGAGACGTTTATTACTAAGACAGACAATTAAGACAGTTTAACATACTGTATATGGTGATGATCGGTCACAAAGTATTAAAGATCTGCTCCGGAAACAAACACTACCCTTTAAAAAAGACTTAGTCCAAATTGATGCCATGGAAATAAAAAAAAATTAAATTTTTGAGAAATCTATAACCTCAAAAAGGCACATCTACATGATATTGAGAGACAGTATACCAAGTTAGGTGATGATCGGTCACATAGTTTTAAAGATATTCTCCGGAAACGAAATGGGAACGCCAATGCCAACGCCAATGCCGACGGGAACTCAGCTAAAACCAATATGTCTCCCGACCCTTCGGGGGGAGACATGATACTGTAGCAGCATCATATAGGAAAAATGACATTTAAAATACAAGCAGTTTAACCAACACAATTTAAATACTGTAGCAGCAGCATTTAGGAAAAATGACATTTAAAATACAAGCAGTTAAACCAATTCAATGTATTTACCGTAGCAGCATCATTTAGGAAAAATTACATTAAAATACAATTAAGTGGTCTCTCCTCATGGTCACAATAAAAACTGCATATTGGCCTGTAGCAAATGGTCATGTCTGCTTAACTTTCAAGGGTCCTAATGTCCTATGTTTAATGAATATCTACAAAAGACAACAGGCCTAGGAAGCTGAACACTTATGGAGGCAACAAGGATGCACGGTATTATCGATATATCAGTATATTGCTGTACAGGAACAACATCATACGAATCAGTACACACTTCAGAAAATATCAAATATATCAAACGTTATAAAATGAGCAATTTCCATCTAACCTTTACAGAGAAACACAACCAAATATACATGATTTTACAGAAAGTTCTTAACAAAGTGTGAAGTTGAGCTGTGAAAATAGCTCAACTATGTATACAGGTCATAGTCTGTGATTTCAAAACATACCTTTCCAAAACAGCTAATAGCAGAGCAATGATGATCGTTATTAATGCTCATATTTAGACAAGTATTCATGCAAATTCCTGAATTTGAAAAGTACTAATACATTGCAATACAGAAATGAGGAACGATTCCCATCCTTACCGAGGCATTGCTTCTCCTGTTTCAGATGGACGCTCTCACCAAACTAAATGAGCACTTCCTGTCCTGTAATATCTGCACAGAGACCTTCAAGGACCCTTGTACTCTTGGCTGCTACCACACCTTCTGCAGACCATGTCTGACCAAATACACCAAAACTCGACGAGACGCCATCACTGCCATGTCAATCCTGTGTCCAAACTGTAACCAGATGACGAAAGTTCCTCGGCCTCAAGAACCAGTTGAACGATGGAGTGAACAGTTCAAGCCGAGTTTCCTCATACAAGGTCTTCTGGATTCATTCGCTGGTCAGGAGAGTTCAGGTATTTCAACTACAAAAAGATTAACATTCGATAAAAACATATATTTTATCAATAAAAAACCTTCTCACCTGAATGCCCGATGAGTCGAGGCATGGCATAGCATGTTGTCATGTGTCCATCACTATACTTTGGCTTTTATATCTTCTTAGTGAACTACTGACTTGAGAGATTTGAACTCGTTTGTACAGTTATCTTTGCCAATTGGAGCTCTTACAGACTATGTTGACTTACAAAGTATCCTGTATACCAATCGTTATGATCTATTTTTAGCTCATCTGGCCTGTAAGGCCCGATGGGCTTATGGCATGGCATGGTGTCCGGCGTCCGTCCGTCCATCCGTCCGTCCATCCGTCCGTAAACTTTGTGGAATTTCGACTTTTCTCCAGAACCATAAGGCCTAGAAACCTAAAACTTTGTGTACATACTCCTTGGCTAGTGAGGATTAAAAATTGTAGCTTTGGTGGCCCTGTGACCCCTAATAAGGGCCACAGGGACCACTCCCTAAAAAGCTATTTTCATCTTCTTCTCCAGAAACATGAGGCCTAGAAAGCTGAAATTGTGTGTACAGACTCCTTGACTAGTGAGGATTATAAATTGTAGCTTTGGTGGTCCTGTGACCCCTAATAAGGGCCACAGGGGCCGCTCCCTAAAAACCTATTTTCATCTTCTTCTCCAGAACCATGAGGCCTAGAAAGCTGAAATTGTGTTTACAGACTCCTTGACTAGTAAGCATTTTGAATTATAGCTTTGATGGCCCTGTGACCCCTAATAAGAGCCACAGGGACCAAGCCCTAAAAACCTATTTTCATCTTCTTCTCCAGAACCACAAGGCCCAGAATGTTGAAACTAAGGCAGCTTCAATCAATGTCAAGTGTTTACACAAGTATGGCGAAATAAGTCTTCACATAAAGAACACAATGGGCTTACATTGCAAACTAAGTTTACAGTTAAAATATAATCCCAATATCCTGATATGAAATATTTCCATTTCTGTATTGATTACAGGTATCTGAAATCACATCACATATAGTTTAGAATTTGAGACTTTGTGGCCCCTACAAATGGGAAACCACATTGGCCAGCGCAAACTTAAATATGAAGCCTGATGAGCTACAGAGCCAATGGCTCTATTTTTAGCTCACCTTTACAAAGTAAATGTGAGCTTATGTCATGGCGCTTCGTCCGTCGTCCGTCTGTCCGTCCGTCTGTCCGTCTGTCCGTCCGTCCGTCCGTCCGTAAACTTTCACGAAAAAGACTACTCCTCCTTAACGAATTCAGATATCATTCTGAAATTGTAGTATGTTATACCCATGGTGATTCCTCACAGAAAGGTAGACGTTTCAGTTTTGAGAATCCAAGATGGCCGCCATGACAGCCATATTGAATTTTCAATTAGATTTCATGAAAAAGACTACTCCTTCTAAACGAATACAGATATCATTCTGAAATTGTAGTATGTTATACCCATGGTGATTCCTCACAGAAAGGTAGACGTTTCAGTTTTGAGAATCCAAGATAGCCGCCATGACAGCCATATTGAATTTTCAATTAGATTTCATGAAAAAGACTACTCCTTCTAAACGAATACAGATATCATTCTGAAATTGTAGTATGTTATACCCATGGTGATTCCTCACAGAAAGGTAGACGTTTCAGTTTTGAGAATCCAAGATGGCCGCCATGGCAGCCATATTGAATTTTCAATTAGATTTCATGAAAATGACTCCTTCTCCTAAACCAATCTAGATATCATTTTCATATTGTAGTATGTTATACCTATAGTGATTCCTCCCACAATGGTAGACGTTTCAGTTCTGAGAATCCAAGATGGCCGCAATAGCAGCCATATTGACTTTTCAGCTGCAGATGACACATCATTATTACTAAATTTTAAGCTTTCATCAAGTGATCACTGGCACCATATAAATTCTCTAATTTGAACTTACTAATCATAATATTATCTTGAATATGGAATATTTAAGATTGTCATGCAAGTTGTTCTATATTTTTAAGTGTTTCTAAAACATTAAGATGAAAGACAAACATAATTAATTAATTTGTTTAAAATATTTATGGCAACTAGCTGCAAAAACCCAATGACATTAAACATCATGTTGAATTTTAAACAATGATATCTCCCTTATATTCCTTTAAATACGACACAAAAGGGGTCAACCAGAGTTCAGATATTCCTGCTGAGTCAACTATGCATTTCTAATACACATCCCAATACAGGCTGCATCACAGTCTCAGCTGCTAGTCTGTTGCATAATCAACCTGACCCAATTGATATGGTAGAGCATTATGCTATATGGCCATGTGTATGCAATAAGAGTTATGGAAATTAGACTTGTATTCTCATGACAGTGAAATGTTCTTTTTAAGAAAAACAACTTACACAAAATTTGTCAACAATAAGCTTTGTGTTTAGCAATCTACATGATGAGTTGATGTGGAAAGAGTTATTTTGCATCAGGTTCCAGTTCCTGTGTTTTACTCATATTTGTACCATTTCTATATCTAACAGAAGTTCTTCTTGACACAAAATCAATTTAGGACATAAGCTAACTATATTTTGTGAAATTATATATATTTTTCACAACAATTCATGTTCTCTCCCGTCAAGTCTTTTAATACCACACATAAGGGCTTAGCTAGAGTTCAGGTTTACATGCTCAGCACACTAGGGTGCTTCTCCAAATATACTTACACAAAGCCAAATACACAAATTGCTACACTCTCCTTAAGGATCTGGGGCTAGCAGCCCTGCCTGCTTGTATAATGCATAGTAATCCTGACCTAATTGATAAATAGAACATAATGGACTTTATGGAAAGTATATAAATTGTCTTTATGAAAAGTATACTTGTATTCTAATAATAGTAATACTTTTTACAAATAACAATTTAAACAAGTCAAGAATAAACTTTTGTGTACAACAATCTGCACGATGAGTTAATATTAACAAGTCAAGAATGTGCTTTTATGTACAGTAATCTACATGATAAGTTAATAATAGAGGTATTTTGTATCAGGTTCCAGTTCCAATACCATGTGTTTTATAAATACCTGTAAAACTAAATGATAATTGTATCATGCTGAAGGGGTTCTGGGAACAACATGTCATCATAGAAGTCATTATTTTTCAATTAGATTTCAGGCCAAGTACTACTCCTACTAAATCAATTAAGATATCATTCTGAAAAGTGAGTATTTTTTTATATATTGATTCCTGACAAAGACGCATTTATTTTATTATCAAGAATCCAAGATGGTCAATATGTCAATTATATTGAATTTTCAATTAGATTTCATGAAATTCATTGAAAAGAATACATTTCCTGATCAATCAAATCAATGTCATTATATTTGTATCGATACGCTTGTTGTAATATTTATCAACACCATAAATACAGTTACAAAAAAATGTATGAATCATCTTTATCTGCGAACAGCCTGAAGCATGACTGTTTTAATAAATCTTTTTTAATCAAACATAAAATGATAGAAGTTGTTCACTCCATCAGTTGGTTACATAATTCCTGACACTTCATATATGGCGAATAAAATAGCCAGTGAGGGATAAATATACATTTTTTAATCATCTATATCTGATTACGGTCTGAACAATGATTATCTAGATAATTATAATGATCATTCAATTCAAACAAATTCTTTTCAAAAGCATTTAAAATGATTAAATTTGTTCACTCCCAACACTAACTGTAAGGTTTTTTACTCCTTTGTTCCCATGCAATTAATTTATTCCAAATTGAAAATTTTGGTTAATGAATAACTAATTATCTTTTATTTTGTTTGTCATGCTAATAAAAGATATAATATTCATCTTCAAAACAGCATTCATTGAACAGCTGTCTGAACAATTCTTTTTTTACAAAGTCTTTCTCACCAATTCTCATTGTTAGTTAAGATACTTCAATAAACAAATTACCCCCCCCCCCCCCCCTAAACCACCCCCTTTCCCCTCCTATCCTTCCAGCCCCTCTCCTGCAACTCTCCTCTAAAGGGTATCTGTAATGCATATTGAAATGAGGGGAGGACACTCACTATATGGAATAACAGTAACTTACATAAGAGGATAAGTTACATAAGCTACATGCAGGTGCAAGAGGTCATCATAGGTCATCATTTCTAGTAATTAGCATAAACCCCCATGTTGCTAGCCTATTCTGACCAATCAGATTGCACTAACATATGTCAAGATTTAAGATATTCTGAAATCTTCAGTTAGAATTACATGAGACATTGACCTGGACAGTTTACTTTGGCAATTGCTGAATTTGTGATTTGTGTCAGAGGGATATATTCCAAATGTTTATGTGCATCATCTTTTTAATTCTTTGGAAGTTGAGAGTGTGACTAAATGAATACTCCTAAACCAATCAAGATATCATAATGAAATTAATACAGATGCCCACATAAAAGTAGCATTTTGAAGATTAAAAAGTCCAAGATGGTCACCAATTCAGCCATAGATATACAAAAAATTTATACAAAAACCTACTGCTTGTTAACAAATCATAATTATATCATTCTTGTATTAATGTGTGTTCAAGCTCTAGTGGTTTCCAACAGAAGAATAGCATTTTAAAAGATAAAAAAATCACGATGGCAGCCATAATCAATTATCATATAAAAGATGGTTACACAATTAAACCATATTACCACATCATTCATTTTAAGGTGAGCTTCTGTACCCTCGGTACTTTTATTAGCAGCCCCGTCTAAGGACGGGGCTGCTATCAGTTTTTGTGAAGTTTCCATCGCCGCCGCCGCCGCCGCCGCCGCCGCCGCCGCCGCCGCGTCCGCCGCCGCCGCCGCACTCGTACTACTAGCTATAACTTTTTTCCCCTAAGCTTTCCAGAACTCTTATTCATACCTTACTCCTCATACCTCGGGGGAACGATTTTGACATGTTCACTTTCAAGGTCAAAGGTCAAGGTCACGAGCTATGTATTCACACTAAGAATTCCTTGTAAACGCGATAACTTGAAAAGTTTTTGTGCTATGAAGCTCTAACTTGGTATATATCATCCTTGGAAAAGTAAAAAAATTTGAAAAGGTTTTGGCTACAATCTGTCAAAGGTCAAGGTCACAGCAAGGTCATGACGTAAGCATGTTTTAGCGAAAATGCTTTATTTTAACTATGAACACTTTTAATCAATACATGATTGTTATACTCAAAAAAAAGTGTTCAATGATTGTGTGACCTTGAAGGTCAAAGGTCAAGGTCATGAGATATGAGTTATTACAAAATGCACTAAATTGGGGTATAACTTTATCCCATTTAGCTTTTCAGAACTCATGAACATATCTAAATGTTAATACTTCCAGGGAATCATTATGACATGTTCACTTTCAAGTTCAAAGGTCAAGGTCACGAGTTATAAAATCACCACAAAATTCTTTGTAAACATGGTAACTTGAAAAGTTTTTGTGCTATGAAGCTCTAACTTGGTATATATCATCCTTGGAAAAGTAAAAAATTTTGAAAAGGTTTCGGCTACAATCTGTCAAAGGTCAAGGTCACAGCAAGGTCATGACTTAAGCATGGTTTAGCGAAAATGCTTAATTTTAACTATGATCACTTTTAATCAATACATGATTGTTATACTCAATAAAAAGTGTTCAATTATTGTGTGACCTTGAAGGTCAAAGGTCAAGGTCATGAGATATGAGTTATTGCAATTCCTTCTAAACACAATAACTTGAAAAGTTTTTGTGCTATGAAGTTTAGATTTTGTATATATTATCTCTTGAGAAGTTCAACATTTTCAAAAAGTTTTGGGTACTAACTGTCGAAGGTCAAGGTCACAGCAAGGTCAACATATATGGAGAAAATGGATTAATTGTATTTTTAACACTTTATTTCATTACAATAATGTTATACTCAATGAAATGTGTTCATTGATTGTGTGACCTTGAGTGTCAAAGGTCAAGGTCACGAGAAAATTCCCAATTTGGTGAGGCCTGTAAAAGGCGGAACAGGGTAAGGCGAAACCCAAAGTTCCGGGGCTGCTCTGCTTTTGCGGTATCCCGCAAACGCTAATCTAGTTTAATTATGTAGTCGTAATAATAAATATGCTAAGTTGTGATTAAGAATTTATAGAAATGATATTAAAATCTATGTCTAAACGTCAAATATTTCATAATTATGATAGTACACCACTGTACACGATTGTTTTGTAATTGTTGTGAATCTCTATTCATATAGTTTTTAAACAGAAGTCTCATAATTACTATTATTTATTCTTTCAGAGACCAATGAAAACTGTTGTGTCCCATGCCAGCAAATTGGGAAGACAACTCAGGCCACATCACTGTGTGAAGATTGCGACATCCTGTTATGTGAAGCTTGTGCTAAAATGCATCAAGGCATTCCTGTAACTTCAGATCACGTGATCTCACCTCTAGGAGCTGGGTCAACTCCACAACCCAAGAAACGCAAAGTTGTGTGCCCACAGCACAACTGTTTGGTTGAATATTTTTGCAAAGATTGTCAGAAAGCTGTTTGCCAGAAATGCTGTATTATCCACCACAGGAAATGTAACTCTGTTGTCACCCTCGACTCAATGATTCCTGAAATGAAACAAGTACTGCAGCAGAACTATGATGATATAGAGATACATCGACAACAAACAGGAAACACTTTGAAGAGTAGGAGATCAGAAGTGGAGGAAATCACACAACACAAATCTTCTCTGCAGTCAGAGATCAGAAGAGTCAGTCAGCAGGCCGTGGATCTGATCAGAAGAAAGGAGAAGAAACTCCTGGATGAACTTGAAACACTCACCAAGAAGCAGACTGGAGAACTGAATAGTCATATAAAATCTGTAGAAATTGACATGCAGACGTATCAGCAATACACAGAATATATCAAACAAGTCCTACAATCAAACAGCGCCATGGATATATACGATATGTACACGCTGTGTCAGTCAGGGGAGATAACTGCGGAGATACAGAGAAACGACAAACAAGAACAGAGAACAAAGAAGGTTGTGTTTGAGAAAAAGCTAGATGTGGATAATCTTGACAGGACCTTACAACTTGGTAATTTGAGGATATTTGAAGATTCGTCCAATCTTGAAGTAAGGCCAAGCCTAAAAGATGCACATAAAACAAAACAAGTCAAAGGAAAACCAAATCCTGGACAACTTCTGTCTACAGTCAATGCTAAATCAAATAATGATAAAAAGCAGCCAAATCCCCGTGACGTTGAAGTTTTAAATATCAGAGGTACAGAAACACTGGTTGTGACAGATCTTCAGAATTCAAGTGTCAAGTCATGTTACACAAAAGATAAAACACTTCACTGCACATCTCTCAAACTCAATGAATCTCCCTTTACATTAACAAAGATAAGCCAGGACAGATTAGCAGTATCACACCTCTCACACAACAGTATAGAACTAATCAAGCTGACTCCTGACCCGGTCCTGATCTCAACAATCAAAACAAAGAAGAAGTACAGATGTCTGACTGCTCTCAGTGACACGACTCTAGCTGCAGGTTGTGGATATCCTCCCAGTATTGACGTCCTGGATCTGTCAGGGAGAGTCCTGAGATCTGTGATCACACCCAGCACTGGTCAGCAGCTGAGACCATTATACATGTGTACAACACGTCAGGGTCACATTGTAGTGTCAGATTGGGGGTCAGATTCTGTTTACTGTGTAACACAACAGGGGGAGATAATCTACAAGTACAAGCTGACAGTAGGAGGGTATGAATCAGGTGGTGTAACAACTACAGACACTGGTTCTGTTATCGTGGCTGATTACTGCGGCAACAAGATCGTCCAGCTGACAGAGACAGGGCAGTATGTGAGAGATCTGCTGACTGGACAAGATGGGATTGTTAGTCCACAGGGAATACGTGTACACAGGAACAAACTGTATGTTACACAATGGAACAGTGAACATATCAAAATATTTCAGTTGTGAGCCAATATTGTAAAGCCTCAATTGTACTTCAAGTATTCCAACATCTATGAATTAAGAGGAAAATAATATATTCAAGTCCTTAAAATCATCTTTCTAAACATTTTCTCTTATTGTAAACAGTTTGTAGTATTAAATATTATATCGAGTATTGTGAATGTGTTATACTTGACTATAAAAAGTATGTTGATTATCATGTGTTATTAATAAGATTGAAGAAACCTGACTTTAGTGCTATAAGAGTAAGCAGAATGATCTATTGTGATAAAGTTACACAGCTGGGAATAGATTAGAAATAATTTCTTAACCGCAAATACTTCAAGATATAATCAACCTGTCGAAATCGTGCATTCACTACTGTAAGAAATGTATACAAGGTGATAAATCAGAATCTATTACCAGCAATGACAAGACTCTTGATTAGTTTGTTTGCAATATTTTGAAGTTTTAGAGCAATTTTGAATATCCACACAAAACCAATGAAACTGAAAATGTTATGTTATTTAGCATTAAAAATAATGTGTTGATCCTAATGATTTTGTTCACGACATATTTCTATTCCTGGTGAACCCTGTAAAATCCCATCAACTGTGTCCTGATTAACAATAAATTAGTTTTATGAGTACGATATGAAGATATTGATCATCTAGATTCTCCCCACTCTCTATGTCATAGGTACTAATGAAAATATGATGCAATACCAATTGATTTAAATGGGTTTATCTACCTTCAGGGTAATTATGTAGGCAGCACTCTAAACAATGTTCTAGTATCTGGTCACAGCACCATACTAATGTTAAAATATCATAAGAAATGCTTAGTAGTTTTGCCATTTATATGTATTCGTATGCTTATTCTAATGCTATTTCAGTCATTGTTTATGTATTTATCTTTTGAAAATGATTCCTAAATCAAAGTTTGAAATGAAAGATCTTATTTCGGTTGTTTTTGTGTGTGCAAATCTTGAAACGTTATAGTTAATTTCCTCAAGCAAGTTTATCTCATCTAATTCTTTTTTAGAAAAACAAATCAACAAACCTTATTGCATGAGCGCAAGGTCTGATTTTAATGAGGTTTCATTTGAAACAATGTCTTTGAAACAAAGGTGTATTTCATAGAGAATTAGTTCGAAAGATGGACATTCCTGAAGGTTGCTATCTTTTCATTGGTTTTTTATCACGTTATATATAATCTTAGAACAAGGAAGTTTTCGTTTTCCATTGCAGTTTATAAAATCTTCTCAATCAGCCGTAGATTTTTTATTGGCCAATGTTCCCTTAACTGTTAGCATACATGAATTTGTATTAAACATAGAAAAAGGTAAAGGTAATGGTTTGAAAATAAAAGTTAAAGGTAAAAAGCGTTAAAAATAACATACATTCTTTGCTAACTCTGTTTTTGATTTTATATGACTTCATTTATAATAATTTATATATGTTCATGAAATTGTATAGAGGTGATATGTTAACTGAAATTCTGTAAATCATTGTGTAAAAATCTTACCATAAAGACATTTTGTAAATTAGTGTATATATATAACAACTATGTATACCTACATGTATATGCAAAAGGGTCTTGATTTAAAAGTGTCGACATTTGTCATGGAAGAGAACAAGTTTGATGGATAGTCAACTTCTTTGTTGTTATATAATTATCTTGTAAGGGAGTTAGTCCTGTTTCGTGGCTGTTTATAGAATAGGAGCCATGAGTACAGTCTAGTCCCATAAATCAAGTCTAGACTGCACTTATATATATCTTTGAGAAAATGTAAGAAACCGAAATAATTTCATTATGTGTCTTTATGTTTTCATAATCTAAGAGGAAGTTATCATGATTGTATAAAGTTATTCTTGTGACCCTTGTGAACTAATTTTGCAAATTCAGTTAGAACAAAATGAACGATCTAATGAGTACAGAATTTAAGTTTGATTATTTCTAAAATCATCATGTAAATAACATTTGTAAAAATAAAATAAGATATAACATGCTCATCATTTTTGCAACTATTTCCATGCATTTTACAAAATCCTGTCTATGCAATCATTTTATAAATCAAACAGTACAGCTATAGATGCAGTATTAATGGTTATACATAACAAAGAATATGTGAAAAATAAAAATGTACATTATTATAATATATCAAAATTTGTTTTTCTGTCGACAAACCCCGAAGAAATATTTTTCAATATTAGTCATGTGTACACTTACTGTTTAAGAATATTCCTGTTTTGCTAAATTAATGGGTTTATCAATCTACTGTGGATTTGTTAATCTATTTATATGTGCCGTTTGTGTGTGACGTTTTAGTTGCCTTTATCACAAAATATGCAAAAATTGCACTTCTACTTTCATCTGAATACACGAAATCTGTCATGATTTCATGTATAATTAGTCAAATGTGGACAAATATTCATTGGCTGTTAAGCAGGTATCTTTAAACTAAATAGTAGATTCAGAATTTTCAAATAAAGGAATACAGGAACAATAGTTGACATTGACATTACATTGTATTGCTTTTTGTTTATATAACACGATTTCTTGTTGTTATTGGTGTATTTCGTTTATGATTTAAGGTGACATATGTTAATATATATGTATATATATATATATATATATAAGAAAGAGTAAACATCAGATGGTTCGGACTGGATCAATCTTCTTTAATACGATGAATTCATTTCGACCATTATGTGGGTCTTGTCAAGTATGATTACAAATGGAAGGTAACATGTACTTATACAGGAACAAAATAATAAATCAATTCATATAATCAACACATAGTTGTGTGCTCAGATTGACAGTTAAGAAAACAGTCATGTGTTGTCAATCACGTAATGATTGCCCCAAGCGCTAATGGCCGGGTGCAGTTTGAATACAATAGAGTCAGTCAGCAAAGACGAATCCGTGTTGTCTTATCAATCACTTGATGGTCAGAGAGGTGTAATTAAACAAGCATGCTAATATATCACAATGGTAATCACTTCCTCATGTGAGCTAACTGTTCAGGTCCCACTGTTTAGTGTTGGAGAATATTTTTTGATAAAAAATGTTTCTTTTGTTTCAAGATTCATAGTTTTATTTTCTGATTTTGCATAAACCTTGTAGAAAGGGAAAATATTAAAGTTACCATTGCTACATTGTGCTATGTGTTTGCTTATCTTGAGGTGGCGGAGATTAGGGTCATTAATTTGTTGTTTGTGTACCCGTACTCGCGCTTGTAAATTACTTGTTTGTCCTATGTAGGTAAGATTGCATGTAGGGCAACGAATTGCATATATTACATCCTTAGATTTGCAATTCATTGTGTGTTTAACTCGGAAATCTTCTCCCGTTGTTTAACTCGGAAATCTTCTCACATGAGGAAGTGATTACCATTGTGATATATTAGCATGCTTGTTTAATTACACCTCTCTGACCATCAAGTGATTGATAAGACAACACGGATTCGTCTTTGCTGACTGACTCTATTGTATTCAAACTGCACCCGGCCATTAGCGCTTGGGGCAATCATTACGTGATTGACAACACATGACTGTTTTCTTAACTGTCAATCTGAGCACACAACTATGTGTTGATTATATGAATTGATTTATTATTTTGTTCCTGTATAAGTACATGTTACCTTCCATTTGTAATCATACTTGACAAGACCCACATAATGGTCGAAATGAATTCATCGTATTAAAGAAGATTGATCCAGTCCGAACCATCTGATGTTTACTCTTTCTTATATACAACCTTTCTTCACGTGAGAAACCAACTCTCCTTATTCAAATATATATATATATATATACATCATATACAATCTACCATGTGTACATTGTGTGAACATTTTATTATAAATATGCTTGTAATGCGATGTCTCGATCATATCGTTTCATCCCTGATGAGTCAATACTATTGACGAAATACTAGTACCGGATTAAAATGATTCTACAGACGACTATGTGAAGTATGTTCTATTTAATCTATATCTTACCTTGCGTTTGAACCCATTCAACTTTACACATATATATATAAACATGTATATTGATAAAGCAAAAGCAAATATATAAAAGATATCCTTTCAAAAACTACTTTATGCGCCTACATATTAACAGGTTATGAAGTCATATTTGCATCATAATATTACTTCAAGTCCGATCTCATAAATATAGGTAAATAAGGTGTTTAGTTTGTTAGATTTCAATCATTAAATATGCACTGTCCCTCATCTAAAACACACACACCTGTTTTTACGCTTTCAATCTATTCGCCATAGCACCCTTGGCGTGAGTTTACTTTTATGCTAGTCCGTAAAAATATATCGAATCTACATCGAGAAGAGTTTTCATGCATATCTTCGGTTTATTCCGTGTACAGTTACTTGCCTTTTTCTCTATAAAAGCTGATATTCCCGTCGGCGTTTAGTATTATTACTTCGATACAATTATGTACAGGTAATAACAACAATTTAATAATTATGAGTAATAAAGTTGAATTTCACTATCTTTGGAGATATATTAAAAATGTCCATTTTACCACCTATATCAAAGGGGCAGTAGCACGTTATTTGAAAATGTCATATTTTCAATTTTAACTGATGATTGTACGATAATGCTAAATGCATTTTCTTTATAGTGTCAATTATCTCATAACAAAACCAATCATGCATAATTAGAGAACAAATCATAAAGATCCAAATAAAATCCATTTGTGGCCACTTATGTTTGCAAAAGTTTAAGTTTAAATAAATTGTCTTTCAATTAGAACCATTAACCATAACACACTTAAAGACTCTCCTGTTCGTGACAACATATAATCCAACTTCTTCAGACTAACTTTCTCATATGTGCCTGTGAGCAACTCAAGAGATGGATACTAGGCGCTATACAAATGAATTATTATTATTATTATTATTATTAATTTTCATTTTCCTGACATCACCTTATATTCCACCTAGAAACTTGCTATTGCCCCTTTAAAGAGATCTTTTAGAGGTTCAGGGAGGTAGGGAATGACCTGACGTCAAGATCATTGGACACAAAGGAGAGTATTTGGAAATATTTTAAACAAATATCACAAAGGTATACATTATAATTCTGACATACTTCTAGTATAAAATCTTGAAATTGAGATTTCTGCATACCTAAAACTAAGCTGAGTATGAGGAACTGTTTATGAATATATTCTCAGTTTTCAAAGGACGGATTTTTTTGTTGGGAGTCGGAATCAAGACTAGTTAGAGTTGGAAAACGTGAACACAGAGGTGAACTGTGACTGCTTCAATGAGTTTGTTAAAGCTCCAGTATCATACTTGCATACGCTCCGAGATGAAATTTAGCTATTGTGAATATAAATACATGACACGGTAGAAAAATCTTTGTCGAAAGTTTGAAATCAATTTTAATTTTTTTTTATCAAATTCAACATACTTCTTTCTACACCTATTTGGCATATATTTAAAAACCTAAAGTTGTGGGACGGCCACACTTGATTCACCTTTATGTCGGCTGCCGTTGAGGTCATTTTGGTAAATTATCTGCTATTAATGAATTCCCCAAAGTTTGGTCGCAAAATTTAGCAATAAAAGAAAAACAGTAAAAATAATTTTTAAAATATCTAACTCTGAAAATGCGTCTTTAGGAGACTGTGAGTAATACTTAATGACTGAAGTCCAATTTTGTGGTCAAAGTATTTACGACTCTGTCTTTGTGTTCTTATGCAAGAGTAAAAGATAAAGCTAAAGAGACTGTGAGTAATACATAATGACTTAAGTCCACTCTTGTGGTCAAAAGGAGTGACCACTCTGCCCTGGTCGAAAAGTAGTCCCAGTTACAGTGTAACCACCTAATATGTGACGGTACTGTCACTAACAAATAACAGCTTTAAAAGAACTTGTATCTCACTTTTCATAGTACATTTTTTTTCAATTTCGTATTTCCCGATTAATATACAATGTGTTCACATCAGATAGCAGTCATGTAATTACATATGTAAACATATATCTAATCTTATAATCTTTTTCAATTTTAATTCACCCTAAATAATTTGTTTGTGAAATGTTGACCAGAAAGTACAGACATTGGCATAGTCACAGTTTGAATTTATTTCTTCTTACTTTCTGATAATAATTGGTGATTTCCTTTGAAGGGCTTTCAAATAAAATTGTTTGTTTGCTTAAATGGAATTGTAAATGTATTGTTTAATCACCTGAGCAACAGTATTTAAAGGATAAGTGTTTTCCCCTTGTAAACCAAAACATAATATTTTTGTTTGTGAACATTGTTTCTCTACCTGCAAATGTATCTTAGTACTGATGTATTGTGATGATTTTCTTGTACAAGGTCGCTTTTAACTAATCAGAAGAGAGTGTTCTCAGTGGAAATATATAAACTTAATGTGAGAAGGGAGAAGGGGAAGGGGACAATAACAATTTATACTTTAGGATCTGGGATCAATACACTGATTTGTTTTATTTAGGAACAAACTGTATGTTACACAATGGGACAGTGAACATGTCATGATATATCAATTGCTTTAATTCAAAGAGTCAGATGAAGTTAAATCTCAAATAAAGACATAGAAAATTCATTCATGACTGAATATACAACTCAAAGTGAGATATCGAACTCTTTTAAAGCGATATGAAGGTTGAATATACCATCTGGAATCAATGTTCAAATGGAATTACTTGTATATTACTTGTAAATGTGCAACATCTCATGATAACTACATTTGTCAGATTCTTTTAGATTTACGTTTTAGGACATTATGTCAAAATGAATCAACTGTAATAACATCACAACATATTTGTAAATTGCACATGTAACAGAGGAAAGGTTTTGAAAATTCAATTCATCAACATAGCCTTGAACACACATTACTACTATTATTGAATTGGAAGGCTTAGATACAAGGAGCATAAGTGTCTTTACAATAGTAGCCCTGGACCACACGAGGGTAGATAGTGCAGTCAAAACTCACGTTATAGAAAGGATTCTGCTGATACAAAGCCCGTTCAGGGCTCAAATATGCTCTTCAGAGCCCAGCTTGTGATCGGAGAAAAATGTAATGCTAATTTTTTTAAACATCATGTAAAATTTTATCATCACTTGCAAACAACTTCACTACGATTTGGATCACTTCTTTTGCTTCCATTTACTCAAATATTTGTCACATTGACGTAAATATTTTGCGACTTAATGCAGTTATTTGAAAAACGAGGATCCATTGGTTGAGAATTCAGCAAGTTTTAACAACTATTAAAAACTACTGAAGCTATGCCAGACGATCATAAAAAAAATATTAAGGATATACACTACTTAAAATGATACCTTAATATGCCTATTATATTATATTATAGTAAGAATTGTATTACTAATCCGGCGCGCTGTGATTACTTCATATTAGTGGTTTAATGGTGTCTCAGGTTGATTCTAAATTTTGTGAGGAATAAATACCTACGAATTTTAAAAAATATAACCATAAACATGTCGACACAATAGGGGAAACAATATGGACATAAAACATGAAACAAATGATTGAACCTTGCACAGCGTGCCACTTATTTATATGACACAAGGCTGTTAAATGTGGTCCTACAGAAACCATCACCATTTCGCTGTTCACTTAATTTGGCTAGTTCATTCTAGCGGCTAAGAATGCCCCTCATTCTTGGACATGGAACATATTGATTTAGGGAGGTTGACTGCATTTGTTCTTTAATTCCCGCTGGAAAACATGTTAACCAACAAACTATCACTGAAAATCTAAAATTATGATTAAACTATTTTCAGTATGTTCATTGTGTATTCGAATTCAGACCCTGATCTAAAGGGGACTTTAAATAGACTTTGGGTGGAGTTAATGTTATACTTAGATGTTACGAAATATTTAATGAGTAAGATAAGAGATAAGAACACTGTAAAACACTTGGCTCGGGATATTTAGGAGCACTGAATAAGGTAATAAATGTGTTTAAGTTGTTTTAGTAGGTTGTGTACAAGATTCAGTGCTATTTAGATATGCATAATAAATTTTGTTGTCAAATAATAGTTTAGTGCGGTTTGGTTCCAGAGCTCTCTTGCATGATATATATTTAATCACTGAAATTGTATCTAGTAAAAAGTTAACGAACAAGTGAAACAACCTTCATTGCATATCTTATTTTTAGGTAACATTTCTTTTACAAAAAGGTATGAATAGTTTAAGATTGGTTACAGCTAAAATTTTCTATCATTAGTATGGTTCGAAAGATCAACTGTATTGAAGTCCAATAGGGTTTACTTGATTAGATCAATGGTAACGATGTAAAATATTATTACTATGGTGGACAATGTGAACAGGCCATCACTCTTTCGTATTTTGGGGCATTTATTAAGAGTTTTTCCATCAACTCATTTCATTTCAATAACCTTTATTGACATATCATTTTGAGAGTTACAGTATCAAATTAAGGCTTTGAAAATGTTTGCCCTTGAATGTAATGTTCTCTTGGTGTTGAATTAATGTAAATTTCAAGTTGTTGAGAATATGACGCTAAATTTGTGACCTTGTTCTGTATCCACTGGCAAGGCACTTCATCCACATTGCACTCCGTCCAACCCGGTGTATAAATATGAACCTATGTACACATTTCAAAGCTGCATTGAAGTACTATTCTTTAGGGTAATGGTCAGTTATGGAAAAACGCCATTACAAATTGACAAACAGACTAAAATCGTTTCTTTGAGTGGCATTTAAGAAGTCAAGTAACGACAAAAAAAAGTTGTCATCCATAAATATTGGCCTTATTTGACTAAAATCATTAAAAATAATTCCAAAGTAAAATCATTTGAATCATTGTTATAAAATTCCCTTTATTAAAAAAATAACAATTTAGTGCTATGAAAACACTTTAATGTTATGTTTGTCACGATGAGTGTGCAATTTGAACGATTTGATTACTGTCATAAGTTTCCACGAAGCAGGGAACGCCCTGTCTAAATCTGTCCTCTCAACAAAGTGTGTAAATCTGCCACCTGAACAGTCCTGTTGGTCTTACACCTATAAATTCTGTAGTTGTATCAGCATACGTAAACCAAGGTTCAAGGGACGAGTAATCTTTTCAATACAGAATCAATGGTACCATGTAGAAGACTGACACATGTACAGTTATCATTAATGTGCATCGAGTAACCGATTGACAAACAGGGTAGGTAACTTTACTGTATTTAGCGGTAAAATATTGTCAAATATACTGTTATTTCTATTCAATTAACATTGATTAAATATATAGAGGATACTTAATCTAGTTTTCCAAATACCAGGTTTATTTCATCGAGTGTCATGGGTAAAGTTGATATTTCATGAGTGGCGCAGTATTAAGTATTCTATTTATTATATGATTTTTTTTTATGAAATATGTAATTAAAATGACTTTAAAACTGGAAAGTTACCCCCTTTTTTGTTCACATGGCTGAAAGTAGTTCCGGCATTTAATATATCGTCACTGGTCAAAGTGAAAATATAATATGTCGTCACTGTTGCCTGATAGACAGTTTATTTCACTGATAAAACCCAGTATGTCATCGCTGATCATATAATAAATGTCCATATTACACAAAAACCTAACACAACCACATGCAAAATGAGTATTTTTCTCTATAGTTACAGCCATAGTGTTAGCATGGTTTCTGTAAATTACTTATACATGCAGTGTTTCATTTAAGGCATATATTTAAGCTTTTGGTGAATTAACTGTTTTTTCGAAATAAGCTTTTAACTCTGAAAGTTTGTTTCATAATTATTTACCTGTACATTTGTAGTAAAACCATCATCAAATACTTTAATATGTGCTCATGAAAACTGAAAGTTGTATAAATTACAAGAGGTTTGTAATTTAAAGGAGCAGTAGTATTAAATGTTCTCACGATGATAGACAACCAGGACATTGCTTTAAATCAAAGAATATCAATTCAAAACGATCCTTTAGTTGAATAAACTTCTTACCTCAAATGATTAATTGGTGAACACACAAAAATGACCACTTGTTTTGTTTTATACTGGATAATTTCCTTTGAGTACTAACAGACCTATTGTTTTTATCCGAATTCTTCTTCCTGCAAGTTTTTGGGCCAAATCGGTCCACTCAGTAATGACCCAGGATGGTCTAAAATTTTGAAAAATTAAAAAAGTTATTATGTGCAATTTTTTAAAATGCAATCTTGTAAAGATGCACAGTAACATTGCGTACGAAAAAAGTCAACCATGACAAATTGATAGGTCACGTGGTTTAGAAGCCAACTTGAATTTTGTTTATGTTTTTCCACTTACGGCAAACACCGGACCCTGCACTGATTTGCGCAATCATCACTCAGCAAACACTCACAATACAGAGCTGATTCTTGCATATGTTGTAGCTTTAGAATTTGCGTATGTCTTATACTTTTCACACAGTGACTATTCAAACTTTGTCAATTTTGAAAAACGACCAATCCAAATTCAAAGGCATATAACTTAAAACCCTGATCATATAATTTATAGATTTTTACATAAGAGGGAGACAGTGTGTAGGTCTTTCAGATTAAAATCGCCCGTGAACGATCACTATCCTGCTTATATTGGAAGAGTAAATTGGACATATTAAAGACATTTTTAGAATTTTTAAAATTTTCAAAAATAGGTGCAGTAACATTGCGCACAAAAAAGTCAGCAATAAAAAAACTTGTAAGTCACAAGTTTTTGACGCCATCTTAATTTTTTGGTATTTTTTTGCACTTTTGGCTAAGCTTGATCCCATGCACGTTTAAATAATATCATTATTCACGAACGAGAAACTTTACAACATTGTAAATGCCTGAAGGTCAAACATTGAACAAAGGTGAACGTCTTGAAGACCGCCAGTGCTGCCTTGGCAGCCCTAGTTCTTTCTTTTAGAATTAGAATAAGATTGAAATGATTGACACAATTACTTGTCCTTATTTACCATTAAGCAGTATCGTAATATATATTAGTTGACTTGATTGGACCTTTTCAAGCTTTGGTAGGCTTATCAAGTGCCACTTATAACATAAGTGATTGATTATCCAATTCACCCATTCTTATAACATTGCCAGTTGAATTTCAGATGTTAAAGATATATTTGGATATGAAAGTAAATTAAAGATATTATGACAGTGCACCATGTATTATGAATCACTCACTCATGAATCACCATATATAGTGAGTGTTAACTAACAGTGTACAAAGTAGGTCGTGAAGATATTGTTGCTATGTTGATAAACAATAAACATTCTGCTGTCAAATGTCTGTGTCGTAAAGAATGATTAAGTGCTCTCTTCAGTGGTAAGGCTGAATAACAATGCTACCGACCTTAAAAAAAGAATATTTAAAAGAACAATATTTTGTTTCATACCATATAATCATTATTAACAAAATTGACAAAGGTTGCAGTAAGAAATACTCACGTTTACAGTAACAAAGTGTATATTATGAATAAAACGCCATTTTCCATGTTTAGAAGCTAATCCCGTTGAAGACAGAAATACTAGAGTTTAAATATACAATGTTTGTAATCTTATAATAAAAAAGCTAGAAAATTGAAATTCACTTTCACAATTAATGCTGTTGATTTTAAACAGAAAAGAAATGATTTAAAAGCGTAATAAAACATCAATGCATCTCTGATTTAAAAACGTAATAAAACATGAATTCATTTCTGGTTTAAAAACGTAATAAAACATCAATTCATCTCTGACTTAAAAACGATCTATACAATCATGTTGCCGTGTGGAACGGTTTCAGAGAGTTATAAATGACAGATTTGTAGGTTGGTACGGACGCACAGGTCATGTGAATTATATCTTGGGCCTATTGATTTTCTCCTTCAAGCTTATCAGTAAGTACGTCAAACAAAATAAATCTATCACCCGAATAGTCAAGTTGAGTTTACCCATTTAGTATAGTGTAGTTGAATAACTGGGCGCAACACTGGCATATATGGGTTCAGTAAGATGTGACACTGACATATTGAATCGATGTAAAAGACCAAAAACCAGCATTTATGAACGTCACGTAACGGAAGTATTTTACTGGATGAATCTGTCTTATCTTAAACTTTACAATGGTAAATTTAATCAATTCAATGTAAACCTCTGTCAAGTTGAATCCATGTGAAACGCATTGCGAGAGTTGAAAGGGGTTAGAAAGGTTCGTTCAAAGCTGAACATTTCACGGGTTGGTAAATAAAGTTAAAGTTGTTTGAAGGAATGTACTGAAGCTATTAGTGTCAAGGTGGAAAACAATTCTGGAGAACTATCTCCTACGTAGGAGATAGGATCTCCTACGTAGGAGAGAGTATCTCCTATGTAGGACTTAGTATCTCCTACATAGGAGATAAATTGTTTTACACATTGATCACATAACATTGCCTTTTCTGTTTGCTTGAGTCTTTATTAATTCTTTTTCTATGTTAATGTTAATACTACATGGTATTCAAAGTTAAAACGTCGAATGAATTATTGTTATATCTGTTTTAAAGTGTATGGGTCACACATGGAATATGTATCTAACAGTTCACGTTATGTTAAATTGTCTATAGAATATTTGGCTTTATTTTACTCGATCCGTTCATTACAATAACTGTGACTTAAGTGTGTTCATCTCAAAACCCTATTTCATAAAGGGGTGGATCTAACAAAGAACCACAATAATGTTAATCTTTCCATGTCACGTTTTGCTTTTTTTAGAGGGGTCATTAAACAATCATACCATTTAATGTTGTTTGAATATATGTTGATATTAATATATTATTAAAGTTGGAATTTAGGAAGTGTTTCAAACTTGAGTTTTGTATACAAAAGCAAAAGGGAGGCCGCCTCAAAAGGTATAAACTGGTCAAGAACCAAACTAGATATTCCAGTTTCTATTTACCAACCCTTATTGATTCATAGGACTCCTTACTTGTCGAAATAACATATATTTTTAGAATATGACATTCAAGCTGTCTCAAAGGTAACAGACTCAAGATATAGTATTGTCAAGATATTTATTGTCTCCTCAATCTCAGATCATTGATCTGAATGCAGCAATAGTATTATATATAATCGACACATATCTCAATCAAAGCATTGCATAAGACGGATAGTCACTTCTTTGCTGTTATATAATTGACAAATTATATCTTGTAGGGGACTTAGTCCTGTTCCCTGACTGTATAGAATAGGAGCCCTGAGTACAGTCTAGTCCATATAAAGCAAGTCTAAACTACACGAATATGTATCTGCAATAAATCAAGAAACTAAAATAATTTTATTATTTTTCCGTTATGTTTTCATATGTGAATTTCAAACTAAATGGAAGCTACCCTGATTGAATAACGTTATTCTTGCGCCCCTTTTGTTTACCTTTTTGCACATGCAGTTAATAACCAAATGAACCAATTAATGAGACCACAATAGTTTTTGATTATTTCTAAAATCGTAATGTAAAACAAATTTGTAAACATATAATAAGTATGATATGCTCATCATTTTTCATCTTTTTCCATGCACTGTTACTTTCATCTGTTTACATGTATTCGTGTAAGTGAACTTCATCATTCATGACATTCAATAAAATGTATTTTCTTCTTACAATTATTACGTAACCACAATCGCATGATCATTTCAGTGAATAAATCAATCAATATTTGAAAAATATCTTTAAAATACAAATACAATAAAGAAGTTTTAATGGTTATAACTACCAACTTCTTTATGCCTTTTAGAATCTAAAATTTTGCTTGACAAATTTAAATCTAATTATTCTTTATCAACAATATTAGGATACCTTGTCACCTGATTTAAGTTTTAATTATATATTTTTATATAGATTTCTATCACTGGGTCTTGACAATTGTAAATAAATTGAATTTTAAAGATACTATTATTTGCTATTCTTTTCACTGATTTTGATTTATTTCTCTTCGTTTTGTAAGTATAAACAATTGTACTGTTTAATAAATTACCTTTAGCATCTAAACCTTTCATTGGTAGTTATTTTTGTAGTTCATAAATTAGCTCAGGTAAAAACGTTCTGTGACTGTACCTATGAGCTTGTAAGAATACTACAGTGTTAAACGTTATCAATTTGAATTTATTCTTGGCAAATATTATTTCAACTGAACTCCCACCAAACTTTGACATGCTGACAAGATTTAGATGGTCCGAGTGTCCACTCACTTCATTGTAAACTGAGCTTTTTGCATTTTGTTCCCCAGTTCCTCAAATCGGGGCGGGATAGTGCAGCGGAAAGCGCGTTAGGTTTCGGAGATCAGGAGGTCCGTCGTTCGAATCCCGCCAGGGGCTCGGCAACTTTTTCTGTTTTACATACATGTACGGTCACGCAGTGTATAAAATAGATTAGAAACCTAACCTGTCCCCAAAATAAATTGGTCTTAAGGACTGGCGGACGGGCTATAGTTTAAACACTTACAGTCAGGTTTAGGTGCAATGCTTCACTGAATTTCTGGGAGGTACCACCCATGTTTCGCTTGTTCCAGCCGATGCTCGCAGGTTTCATCGCAATACAAAGCCACACTAGTGCTGCGGGCTTTCTCCCTGCAATAATACTAGCAGTCGTGATATAAGTGAATTACTCTTGAAAGCGTAGTTAAACCCCAAAATCACCTCACCTCACCTCACCTCCTCACATATTTCATATCTAAGTATGTAAAGTAATTATTGCTCTTCTCTCCAAATTGTTGAAATTTTGAAGACTTCCGCTTGTATAAGTCGAACTTAAAGACCTTTTCCTATCTGCTTCCGGTCCTCAACAGTTTTAGTTGTGGAAAATGTCACAAGAGTTGGTACTCTTTTATCAAAATAACATTTTATTGTAATACGCTACTTGTGTGTGACCTTATAAAATATCTACAGAGTTACATTGATTGATGATTATGAACTCCAATGCCTTGTGATGAGGTAGCAATCCTTTTCATAATCGTAGTGCCGACGAATGACATCATATCTCATTTTAGTTTGTTTATATCGAGCGTGCATTCTTCTCAATCAAGTCGTCAAATATATATCAACAAAACAAATCTATTAAATAACATATTTCATTTTGGTTATATGATAGTGTACTATTGCGTAATGTGTATGACCTGGAATGTCCCCACGTATTTCCTTTCCATAAAAATAGCTCGATAGGACCGTCCCTTTTAGTGCTTCCCTAATTACATGATATGTGCACTAATTCTGCATGAATGTAATGAACTTTGCTAAGAAAAAGGTCATAAGTTTGAGGTTGGTATAATTGCATTTTAAGATTCTGTGCACGTCTAGCATGAAATGGTTACATAAGCAGTAACTAGACTTATAGTAAATCTCGGGGAATAAACGATTTACTTTTGGTTAAATATTTTAACTGAGCCTCAGAGTATTGGATATTTCAGATTTACAGATCTAGACTTGCTCTTCAAAAGGTTTTGTTATATCAAAAAGTTATTTACTACAGTCTGGATGTAGGCAAGTAGAACACCAATAGAACGTGGTATATACTGCATTAAAAATCTATTGGAAAATAACCAAGAAAATGCTTTTTGGTATGGGGAAAGCGAGTAATTGATGTAATGATGGTATGTTTAAAAGATCGCAATGAGTATTCATAAGTTGCCAACGAAATAAACCGTATCACCCATATCAAATCAGCAAAAAAATATATTTTTCATCCTGTAGGGATCAATACTTCGGACCAATGTATTTATTAACACTTTAAACAACAACTAAATCAATTAATACCCATCCATGTTTACAGTTTTATATCAACATTAATATATATTTTAACATCTTACAGTACTCAATAGCTGTAAAATCGATAGAAGCTCCCGTAAAATATAACGAGTCTCACTTGAATTGCTGAATATGCATGCACTTAGAGAAACAGATGTCCATGATAACAACAGCCTCAAATTTTATTAATGTTTAATTGAATTTATGAACAAATATCTGTTTGAGTCTAAAATTAAAAATTGGAGAAATACAAAGCTAGAAAAGTTTGAAAGATTTAACTAGGTACATGTAATTTGTATAAACATAATCAGTACTGATTCATCAATACATTTAAATTTCACGAGAATCACGACATAGAATAATATTTATGTCATGTATATTTTTCAGATGTTTATTGATTTCAACCTCTGAAGTGTGAAACAGCCGATAGGTGTCGCTGCAAGCAGGAAGTGATCAAGGTAGGTTGAGTGTTACACTCGGAATCAGTATTTGGTTTAAACGTATTTTTATTTCGAAAGAAATACAGATTGGCGAACAAGCCAGAAGGCTTATTTTAACGCCTCTCTTTGAAGATATATACATATAGCTGGAATATAACATATTTGGTGAAATGCAACATGGTTGTGTACTAAATGATATATTAACACAAAGATGTTTGAATAATACAGTATGTTAGGTATGCCTGGTCCGTATTTGACTTAAAGAAGTATATTTATGAAGGAGTTATAGATAACTTATAGACACATTAACTATCAGGTAGTGCAAAGGGCTGCCGTCTCTGTTAAGTTCATTCAGGTTTGAATTTTTGCCATATATAGAACCGATAAAATATTCTTACTTTATCTTTAGGTAAGGATAAGCTTAACAACATTGCTCACCTCAATTTGATATTGCATAACGAATTGATAAAACATATAAGAGTATCATAAAATCACAAGAAGATTACCCATCACATGATATATTGTTAGAAACGTTGGCTTTTAAAACGCTTAGTTCTCATTTCTTAGATAGACATCAAACATGTTGATACGCGAAGCTTAGATAACTGTTTGATACAAAGGGAGGTAACTCCTACTTTACCTGATACATAGGTTAAACCTTGTCAGAAAACTGGGGCATACAGATAAGTTTTCTTTATGTTATGTTTTGTTATTTTAAATAATACTTAAAATTAAAAGGCTTAAGCTTGATTCATAATTTCGGAAACGCTACATGCTATGTTATGATATAAAACGATTGCTGCAAAGAATGATTTGCATAGAAATATAAATGAAAAAACAAACTTATGCAGTTGAGCAATGTGATTGTTTTGTTTTCAGATGATTTCTGCAAAGAATAATTTGCATAAAAAAATGAAGGAGATCCAAATTTATTCACAAGACAATGTTCACATGAACTTAATAAAAGTGTTTCTATATGTTATAATATTGGATGTAACAAATTATCGATCTTAATTGTGGTTCAGATTTAATTAATAAATATATTTTACTGATCTTTGACACATATTAACTTTCACTGTGTTATCATTGGTATCAACCCAAACAACACTGTGCATCCTGTAGATAATTTCAAAAACTCTTTAAAATGATAGATGTTCTTCTATCTACCATAACACGAGTTTAGGATTAAAAGTGAAAGCAAACGGATATTTCAGCATAGCAACTGCTATTCGATATAGTTAGTTTTACAATGATTAAGATCTACAGACATAGTACTTATTTCAAATTAAATATCTAAATTAAATTAAATTTAAGTCACTTTAAATTGAGATTATCCCAAAACTTTTTGCAATAAATAATGTTAGGTCAATGAAATTAAAAAAAAAAAAAAAACTCTGTCTTTACTGGACTGTCGAGGGTTTATACTTGTAGGCTACAGTTGTAGATACGTGAGTACATGTATAATAACAATATTACTATATCCAGGTTGTGAATGTTTTGTTTCACAGCTTGTTACGAAGTGAAAATCGAAGTTTTCGTTAATAATAGACGAGTGGGTATCACTGGAGGATCCGCAGGGGGTGTGTAATGGAAGGGGGGGGGGGACCCCTCCAAGTTTCTAATGTTGTAAATGTGAGGGTTGCATTTCCAAAACATGAACAAATTGTGCAATAATAGTGTATGACATGGAAAGTAAATTCAGTAAATTTGGACATACGTTTTCATTCTTTGATCCAAAGTTGTACATCAAGTAAAGATGTGCACACGAGCCCACCCACACAAGGTCTCATAGTGGCCCCTGGGTAACATTGACTTGCATATCTACTAAATGACAAATTCTATCGTAAAACTAAACAGGTAAGGTATTTAAGATTCTTTTTGAATTTGTTGTCTTTAAATTGTACATCTTAGTAATAGGAAGACAACAACGACTAACGGCAACATATTTTGTAAATAATAATAACAGGAAGAGGAATCATTATAATAACAATAGTAAAAGGGTAGTTTAAATTGTTATTTGGCATTTAAGTAATTCGAGCATCTGTATCTTCATTGTATTGCTAGAGATTAATTAAATGAATATCGCACTGTCAAGAGAACTTGAGGAAAGATGTTCTGTTGAACATCACAGTGACGTCATCAGTTTAAGATGTATAAACCAGTAAACCAGATTAAGTGTTGAATGATATAGGCACATTTAACAAAGTCAGGTAAGTTGCATGATGCACGAATCATAATCATATGACGTTCTTTCTATTGAATCCACAAAACCTTTTAAAACAGAAACGCATCACAGTGGAAACAAAAAACTAAAATTTTAAATATTCAATTGCAAACTTGTGAATTCCTAAAATATATTGTTATCTAAAAACAGATGTCACTTTATAAAAGGCAGTGAATGCACTTATTTAAAATAAAATTCATTGTTTGTCTAGATGAAAGGAGTTATTGTTTAAACTAAATTGAACAACCAGTGAATCTTAATTAATACTCACACGTTTTAATCAACACTGATTTGTTATTAAAACACCTCGGATATTCTGTTTTCAATTACGGAACCTAAATGAAGCTCTCATAAAATATATATTCACAATTCAAGGACCTTGACAGCATTGCATTTGTAAACAAAGATTGCAATGATTAAAACAATATTACACATTTTCGTGGATGTTTGAAATATGAAGATTGGTTGATTTCTTGACTTTAAAAAGAAGCGTTTAAGAAAAAAAAAACCATTTAAAGCTATACATGATATATATTGTAAATTAACAATCACTGATTATTTCTGAATTGACTACCATTTGAAATCCATGATACTTTAATTATTGGTAACGAAAACAGAGAAAATCAAAAATCAAAATATTTTCAAATAACAATTTCAAACTCCTCTTATTATTATTTATTGGGTGGTTAGAATATAACACCAAGCTTCCAAGGAAGTCATCAAAGTACACAAATGTGTATACCTTATATTTTTGTCTTATTTTTATTTTCTTTTGTTTGTTGTACCAAAAACATTCCCATAAGCATTCTTGATATTACTCCAGAGCTACTGGTAAAATTGAAGATATTACCATTTAATATTGATATGACCAACCCCGCTAGCTATTATTTAGAAATCTAGGAAATGAAGCCTACTATGAACAGGGAGAAATTGAAAATATTATCTCTTAATTGTAGAGGTTTGAATAACGCTTTCAAAAGGAAACAAGTTTTCAGATTTTTAAGGCAAAAAAAAGCTAATATATTTTGCTTACAAGATGTTCCCTTCACAATTGAGCAGGAACAGCTGATAAAGCAGCAATGGGAATACAAAGAGTGTTATTTTAGTCACTTTAAGAGTAATGCCAGAGGTACTGCTATTCTTTTCAGTAATAACTTTGAATTTAAAGTTATAAATCAACATATCGACAAAGTAAATGGTAACTATATTTTAATAAATGTGAGTTTAAATGAAATTGAATACACCATACTTAATATATATGGACCAAATCAGGATAGCCCAGACTTTATCACAAATATTAAGGATATGCTTGAGCTTCAAGAAAATAGCAGATACATAATCTGTGGAGATTGGAATATTGTATTAGACAGTAATCTAGATGCTTACAACTATAAGCATATTAATAACCCAAACGCAAGGCAAGAATTACTTGATATTATAGATCTACTAGATCTAAAAGATCCATGGAGAGAATCAAACCCATACGAAAAACGTTTTACTTGGAGACAACAAACCCCACTTAAACAATCTAGGCTAGACTTCTTTCTAGTTTCGCATAACCTTTTGAACTCTGTTATACAAACTGATATATCCCCAAGCATCAATTCTGATCATTCAATCATTTCTCTAACAATATCCCTTGGTGATACACCAAGGGGAAAAGGCTTTTGGAAATTTAACAATTCCTTACTTTATGATGAAAAATATGTGGAACAAGTTAAACTTACAATAAAAAATACTTTACATCAATATGAGGTTAAGGATGATGAAAGCAAAAAAGAAGAAATAAAATATGTTATCAACGACCAACTATTATGGGAAATGCTATTACTTGAAATAAGAGGCATGACTATTTACTATTCATCAACAAAGAAAAAAAATAGCCTTAAACAGAGAAAAAGACCTGGAAAATAGATTATGTGATTTGGAAAATAAGCTTGATAGGGAATCAGATTGTAAAAAAGAATTATTGAAAGTTGTCAATGAAACGAAACATGAATTGGAGGAAATAGCTAGACAAAAGACGAAAGGTTTATACATCAGATCCAAAGCTTAGTGGATTGAACAAGGGGAAAAACCTACAAAATATTTTTTACAACTAGAGAGCAGAAATTTCTTAAATAAATCAATTATGGAATTGGACAAAAAAGATGGCTCTGTGGTAAAAGATCAAACAGAGATACTTGAAGAGACAAAAATATTTTACAAAAGGCTCTATTCTAGTGAAGAATGTACACAAATAGATCTAGAGGAATTATTCTTAGAAGATGAAATACCAAAACTGACAGAGGCAGCAGCTTCATCATTAGAAGGAAAACTTACTTATGAGGAAACACTTTTTGCGCTAAAGAAAATGAAAAATGAGAAAAGTCCAGGACCAGATGGCTTTTCGACTGAATTTCTTAAATTTTTTTGGAATGATTTGAATAGATTCCTCATAAATTCTCTGAATTATGCATATGAAAACGGTACTTTATCTATAACACAAAAACAAGGTCTCATTACATGTTTGCCAAAAGGTAATAAAAGTAAATAGTTTTTAAAGAACTGGAGACCGATATCTTTACTTAATACTTCATATAAATTAGCATCAGCAGTGATAGCAAATAGAATGAAGGCTGTACTTCCAGATATCATAAATGAGGACCAAAAAGGATTTGTCCCTGGAAGATATATAGGGGAAGTTACTAGGCAAATAAATGACATTATGGAACATACAGAAGCATATCAAATTCCAGGCTTACTACTGCTTATTGATTTTGAAAAGGCTTTCGATTCAGTTGACAGAAAATTTATGCAAAATGTGTTAAATTTCTTCAATTTTGGACCAAGTTTACAACACTGGATACATATCTTACTAAATGATATTGAATCAAGTGTATTAGTAAATGGATTTGCAACAGACTTCTTTAAGGTAGCCAGGGGATGTCGCCAGGGAGACCCAGTATCGCCATATATTTTTATCCTTTGTGCTGAAGTGCTAGCTCTGTTGATCAGAAGAAATAAAAAAGTCAAGGGAATAAAGATTGATAATATTCAAAGTCTTCTTTCACAATTCGCAGATGATACCACAGTGACCTTAGATGGAACTGAAGCAAGCCTATATGCAACGCTTAACACATTAGCTTTTTTTGCTAGGTTTTCGGGGTTAAAAATCAACGCAGATAAAACCAGACTGATTTGGATAGGATCCAAGAAGAGAACTAGGTATAAGATGTGCAAGGAATGGAATTTGGACTGGACACAATCAAAATTCAACTTATTGGGAATTGAATTCGATGTTGAGTTAAATGATATGATAGACCATAACTACAAAGATAAACTTGATAAAATATATAAGGAAATGAACCTTTGGTCTTTGAGATATTTGACACCAATGGGTAGAAATGTCATTTTGAAATCTTTGCTTTTACCAAAATTAAACCATCTCTTTTCGGCAATTCCTAGCCCTCCTGATGATATCATAGACAAATTTCAAAAGAAATGTTTTCATTTTGTTTGGCAAGGCAGAAAAGACAAGGTTAAGCGTGAAATAATGCCCCTCAAGCCGAAAGATGGAGGGATCAGTGTACCTAATATCAAAAACCCTATAAATGCCCAAAAGCTTATGTGGATCAAACGATTGATGACTGGAAATCTAAAATGTATCTATATTGCAATTGAAGTCCTAAATAATCCAAATAAATTATTTTTGGCAGATGCAGAATATATCTTTAGCAATATGAGAATATAAGCAGGAAGATATGTATTTGACCCATTAGGAAGTTTCGTTGTGTTTGTATTACATGTATAATGCCGGGAAACGTGATTAAACACGTAGCTAAAGGGAGGTAACTGAACTGTCAATAGTCGCTATGCTGAAACGAGGCGGTAGAACTTCAACTAGCAAACAGGGTCATTTAATTTTAAATTTAGATTGAATCTCAAACAACAAACTGTTCACAACAATAGATTTAAGTTTAATAAAGCCTTAAACGTACGAATGGCTAAAAGGGCGTATTTCAATAACAAAGTTAAAGGTGTTCTTACAATAGTGAAAGTTGTATGTTAAAACTTATATCACCTTTAATGTTACTATCACTGAAATAAATATACATGTATATTTTACTGAAACAAACGGTGATCTCATCGGAAAAGGTGACCCGTCATATTTAAATCATAGATATATCTTTATGAATATCAAATATCAAATATTTATCATAGCAATGAATTATAATTCAATTCATTAAATCATTTTATCATTTAAAAATCCTTTTACCTCATTTAGACCCAAATCATTTGAAGAAAACATCAATAATGACATCATATTAAACTCATTCACTCAAGTTTTCGTTTCATGAAATATCGATTCAGTAATTACATTTCATCTTGCCGGTATTACAGTCTATGCAAGTGTTATGATACACAATACACTTCATTTATATTAAGTTAATAATGTGATTTTATTTTGGACTGATATACCCACATATCTGAAAAATTATTGGAATGATGATTACCCATACAGGGGATATTTATATCAAACTTAGTTATATGACAGTTTTAGTTTGAATGGTTCAGACCGATACTTAACGTCATTCAAGGGCTGTGATAATCGTTCAAAACCTATTTGTAAGCAGTATTCAACCAATTCAATTAAAATACTGTAGCAGCATCATTAAGAAAAAATGACATTTAGAATACAAGCAGTTCAACCAATTCAATTTAAATACTGTAGCATCATCATTTAGGAAAAATGACATTAAAATAACAAGCAGTTCAACCAATTCAATTTAGATACTGTAGCAGCATCATTTAGGCAAAATGAAATTTAAAATACAAGCAGTTCAACAAATTCAATTTAAATACTGTAGCAGCATCATTTTAATGAGTATCTACAAAGGACAACAGGTTTAGAAAGCTGAACACTTATGGAGGCAATAAGGATGCGCGGTATTATCAATATAAAGATATATTGCTATAAAGGAACAACATGATACGAATCAGTACATCCTTCAGAACATATCAAATATATCGATGATATAAAATGAGTGATTTCCATCTAAACTTTACAGAAAAACTCAACCAAATATACACGATTTTACAGAAAGTTCTTAACAAAGTGTGAAGTTGAGCTCAACTATGTATACAGGTCATAGTCTGTGATTGCAAAAGATTCCTTTCCGAAACAGCTATAAGCTGAGCAATGATGATCGTTCTTAAAGTATGCATGCAAATTCCTGAATTTGAAAAGTACCAATAAATTGCAATACAGAAATGAGGAACGATTCCCATCCTTAACGAGGCAATGCCTTCTCCTGTTTCAGATGGACGCTCTCACCAAACTAAATGAACACTTCCTGTCTTGTAATATCTGCACAGAGACCTTCAAGGACCCCTGTACTCTTGGCTGCTACCACACCTTCTGCAGACCATGCCTGACCAAATACACCAAAACTCGACGAGACGCCATCACTGCCAAGTCCATACTGTGTCCAAACTGTAACCAGATGACGAAAGTTCCTCGACCTCAAGAACCAGTTAACCTGTGGAGTGGACAGTTCAAGCCGAGTTTCCTCATACAAGGTCTTCTGGATTCATTTGCTGGTCAGGAGAGTTCAGGTAATTCAACTACACAAAGATTAACATAAGATTAAAACATATATCTTACAAACATATAACCTCCTCACCTGAAAACCCGATGAGTTGAGTCATGACATAGCATGTCATGTGTCCGTCAGTATACTTTGGCTTATATATCTTCTTCTCCTGAACTACTGACTTAAGAGATTTGAACACTTTGTACAGTTATATTTGCCAATTGGAGCCCTTACAGGCTATGTTGACTTACAAATTACACTGTATTACCCTAATGAGCTTAATCTATTTTGAGAATAATTCAATCACCGCTGTTTGTGTAATGTAATAAGAAGATAGGACTTCCTTTTTTCTTTATCTTAAATATTTGCTTCTTTCAGAGTCTAATGGACAGTCTTGCTACACGTGTCAACAGTTTGGGAAGTCAACACAGGCAAGATCAGTGTGTGAAGACTGCGACATCATTTTCTGTGAAGGCTGTGGTAAATCCCATTTGGAAGCTCCTTATGGAAGAGGTCACGTGATTTCACCTCTAGGAGCTGCATCAACTCCACAAATCAAGAAACGAAAAGTCATGTGCCCAGAGCACAACTGTTTGGTCGAGTTTTGCTGCAGAGATTGTCAAAAATCTGTTTGTAACAAATGCTGTATCGTCTATCACAGGAAATGTAACTCTGTTGTAACCCTCGACTCAATGATTCCTGAAATGAAACAAGTACTACAGCAGAACTATGATGATATAGAGTTGCATCGGCAACAAACAGGAAACACTTTGAAGAGTAGGAGATCAGAAGTGGAGGAAATCATACAACACAAATCTTCTCTGCAGTCAGAGATCAGAAGAGTCAGTCAGCAGGCCGTGCATCTGATCAGAAGAAAAGAGAAGAAACTTCTGGATGAACTGCAAACACTCACTGAGAAGCAGACTGGAGAACTGAGAAGTCAGATTAAATCTGGAGAAATTGACATGCAGACGTATCAGCAGTACACAGAATTCTTCAAACAAGTCCTGCAATCAAACAGTCCCATGGATGTACATGTATACGATATGTACACGCTGTGTCAGTCAGGGGAGATAACTGCTGAGATACAGAGAAAAGAAAAACAAGAACAGGTAACAAGGAAAGTTGTGTTTGAGAAACAGCTAAATGAAGATAATCTTGACAGGACCTTACAACTCGGTAATTTGAGGATATTTGAAGATTCGTCCAATCTAAAAGTAAGGCCAAGCCTAAAAGATGCACATAAAACCAAACAAGTCAAAGGAAAACCAAATCCTGGACAACTTCTGTCTACAGTCAATGCTAAATCAAACGATGATGAAGAGCAGCCAGATTTCTGTGACGTTGAAGTTTTGAATATCAGAGGTACAGAGACACTGGTTGTTACAGATTATGAGAATTCAAGTGTCAAGTCATGTTACACAAAAGATAAAACACCTCACTGCACATCTCTCAAACTCAAGGAAGCTCCCTTTACATTAACAAAGATAAGACAGGACAGAGTAGCTGTATCATACTCCATGCACAACAGTATAGAACTAATCAAGCTGACTCCTGACCCGGTCCTGATCTCCACAATCAAAACAAAGAAGGAGTACAGATGTCTGACCGCTCTCAGTGACACGACTCTAGCTGCAGGTTGTGAAGATCCTCCCAGTATTGACGTCCTTGATCTGTCAGGGAGAGTCCTGAGATCTGTGATCACACCCAGCACTGGTCAACAGTTGATACAGAGCCCACGGTACATGTGTACAACACATCAGGGTCACATTGTAGTGTCAGATGCATGGTCAGGTTATGTCTACTGTGTAACACAACAGGGGGAGATTATCTACAAGTACCAGCTGACGGGAGGGTATAGGACACGTGGTGTAACAACTACAGACACAGGTTCTGTTATCGTGGCTGATTACTGGGACAACAAGATCGTCCAGCTGACAGAGACAGGGCACTATGTGAGAGATCTGCTGACTGAACAAGATGGGATTGTTAGACCATATGGAATATGTGTACATGGGAACAAACTGTATGTTACAGAAGAGAACAATGAACATATTAAAATACTTCAATTGTGAGTCAATGATTGAAAAAATACAATTTATTTCCAGTATTCCCACATCTATGAATGAGAGCAAAATAATATATTCCATTCCTGAAAAGCATCTGTCTAAACCTTTTCTCATATTGTAAAAAATATTGTAGTATGAAATAAGATATCAAGTATTGTGAATGTATTATACTTGACTATACAAAATATACTGAATAGCATATGTTATTAACAACATTGAAGAAACCTGACTTTAGTGTTATACCTATATTTAGAAGAATGATATATGTTCATAAAGTTACACAGCTGGAATTAAATTAGAAATTCCTAACAGCAAATGCTTCAAAATATAATCAACCTGTCGAAATTGTGCATTAGCCACTGTAAGAGATTGGTACTTTGTAATAAATCAGAATCTACCGGCAATGAAATAACTCTTGAACAGTTTATTTGCAATATTTTGCATTTTATTAAGCAATTTTGAATATCCTTTAAGAAACCAATGAAACTGAAAATGTTATGTTATTTAGGATTAAAAATAATGTGTTGATCCTAATGATTTTGTTCAAGAAATATTTCTATTCCTGGTGAACCCTCAAACTGTGGCCTGATTAACAATAAATCAGTTTCATGAGTACTGTATGAAGATATTGATCATCTAAATTCTCCCCACTCTCTGTCATCGGTGCTAATGAAAATATGATGCAATACCAATTAAATTAAATGTGTTTATCTACCTTCAGGGTAATTATGTAGGCATCACTCTAAACAATACCAATTGATTTAAATGTGTTTATCTACCTTCAGGGTAATTATGTAGGCATCACTCTAAACAATGTACTAGTACCTGGTCACAGCACCATATTAATGTTAAAATATCATAACTAATGCTTAGTAATTTTACTAATTATATGTGTTTATATTTTAGTCTAATGCTAATTCAGTCATTATTTATGTATACATCTTTTGAAAATGTTTCCTAAATCAAAGTTTGAATTGTAAGATCTTATTTCGTTTTGTTGTTGTTGCAAATCTTGAAACCT
Source organism: Steromphala cineraria (assembly GCA_916613615.1). Lineage (NCBI taxonomy): Eukaryota > Metazoa > Mollusca > Gastropoda > Trochida > Trochidae > Steromphala > Steromphala cineraria. The sequence goes on from OU744726.1 coordinate 50,053,104, forward strand.
TATAGTTAATTTCCTCAAGCATGTATATCTCATCTTATTCTATTTTGAACAACAAATCAACAAAACCCAGATGCATGAGCGCTAGGCCTGATTTTAATAAGGTTGTATTTGAAACAATGTTTTTGAAACAAAGGTGTATTTCATATATAGAATAAGTTTGATATATGGACTTAATTCTATTGATGCATTTCTGAAAGTTAATATCTTTTCATTGGTTTTTTATCACATTATATATAATCATAAAACAAGCAAGTTTCCATTGAAGTTTCGTAAAATCTGCTCAATCAGCCATAGTGTTTTTGTTGTTTCAAGTCCCCAGAATTGGCTGCATGCATGTATTTGTATTATCACGGAAATAAATCGAAAGAGGTAAAGTTGACGGATCAAAAATAAAAGTTAAGGGTAATAAACGATAGAAATAACATAATTTTATATTGACTGAAATTGTGTAAATGATGGTTTAAGGATGAAGATATGTTTAGATAGTTTTGAAAATAGTGTAAATACCATATGACGACAAGTTGTAAGTAACTGTATATATGCTAACATATAACATTTGTTATAAATTATGTATATCTTGTATGCAAAAGAATTTTGTTTTACAAGTGTGTACATTTCTCATGAAAGAGAACAAATTTGATAGAAAGTCAACTTCTTTGTTGTTATATAATGGACAAATTATCTTGCAGGGGAGTTAGGGACCGGTCATTTATTACAGGGGGGGGTGGGCCGGGGTTTTTTCACTTGGGCTTGTACAAAAAAATAAGACCCTCCCCAACTCAATGTCATTTTTTTTGGCGACCCTCCCAATTTATGTGTATTTTTTTTCATGACCCACCCCTAATTCATATCTTCAAAATATCAAAAAATTTGACTCCAGAAATTTAAATTAGGGTCTACTTAAACCAATTTTCATGAGCACTTTAAATAATAATAATTGGATGTTATAATATACACATTTACGCTATGATTATCAGCATATAAATGTATAATTTGGGAAATATGCCTGGGACAAAATAACTTCCTTATAGACTGGACTCACTGTCAAAATAATGGACATTGGTTTTTAGTGAAGACAAAATAATACATTTCATTGATAGATTTGATAGAAGGTTGACATGAATATTTCCTCATTTATATGCTAGAATACATTGTCTCTAAGATAATAATTGAGAATTGATTAGTCAGTGGTACATAAGATAACTTTAAAATCTAAACGAGAATGCCAGACCTAATTATCAAAAGGAAAAATCTATCAATATCAAACTAACAATATAAGATTTATAAATATATATATATATATATATAACATTTTTACATGCTAAAAGGTTGTATGATATGATAAATTCATAGGATATAAGGTTTTGTACCCAAAGGGCTGATAAATGTATGTAATATTTGATAAAACATGTCAAAGGTTTTCCTTCCCAAAACCCCAAAACTGAGCAAAATGGAATTTCACCATACACAAAACATTACCATGCACCTTCAACAACTTCTGTAATTTTTGCTAAAAAATAGGTTCAATATGTCAAAAGATTATAAAGGTTTACGGCAAAAACATACAAGGGATATATGGCTCAAAGTGATTACAAATTTCAGGTTTTGTTACATTTGAATATATAATAAGTTTAAAGAGTTTGAGTTAGACATTCACTGCATAACAAAATCTTGAGAATGGAAGCAAGAAGTTGACTATGTATGAAGGTAACAGGGCACATCTAAAAACTCTCTAAAAAGATAACGTTGATAGGTTTCATCATATTTGAAAAAGAAGAATCTGAACTATGAGATCAACAGGTAAATAAGATACTAACACATATATCTACGGACAATACGATTGCTGCAAAAAAAACAAATGTTCCTTATATGAGTAATTCAAGTATCAACATTGGAATTCATTTAATATTTATATTTTCTCTGCTTCATAATAAGTTTGAAATAGTTGCTAGGATATATCCACTGACCAATATTAAAGATTTATGAATATTGATCAAGTTATAGGTTTTATAAATTTGTATAATATCATAAAAAGTGTCACTCTCAGAAAGAGACTAACATAATCATTGTGATTAATTATATAACTGGTTCTTTTACAACAATATTCTATATCAGGGTTGACAATGCATCTAAATATCTTTTCAAGATACAACAATCAGTAACAAAAGCCTTAAACACATAAATTGTCTGTCCTTGTATAGCTATCAGTTCAGTTCAGCTGTTCTATGAACATGGGTTAGCACTCGTGTGGCTTATATTAACCGTTTTTAGGGAAGTTTTATTTTGGAATTCAAATCCTGAACTAATCAAAATGAAAAATATTTTGAACTTTACCCCCCGAAATGGTTTTGTAGAGACATTTTACCGCATCTTTAAAGTTTTTAAAGAAAGATGATATTATTCTTGTCAATTTTAAAATGACCCTCCCCAAACTCTTGTATTTTTTTTCATGACCCTCCCCTAAAGGCTGTATGTTTTTTTATGACCCTCCCCTGAAAACCCCCGGCCCACCCCCCCCCCCCCCCCTGTAATAAATGACCGGTCCCTTAGTCCTGTTCCCTGACTGTATAGAATAGGAGCCCTGAGTACAGTCTAGTCCATATAAAGCAAGTCTAGACTTCACTAATATGTATTTGCGAGAACATCAAGAAACTAAAATTATTTCATTATTTTTCCACTATGTTTTCATGATGTGAATTCAAACTAAATGGAAGCTACCCTTAATGAATAATGTTATTCTCGTGCCCCTTCTGTTTACTTACTTGCACATGAAGTAAATAACCAAATGAACGAATTAATATGAACCCAATTTAAGTTTTGATTATTTCTAAAATCGTAATGTAAAACGAATTTGTAAACATATAATAAGTTTTGATATGCTCATTATTTTGTAACTTTTTCCATGCACTCTTACTGTCATCTGTATACATGTATTCGTGTAAATGAACTTAATCATTCACTACGTCCTTGTCAGAAAGTAGTCCCGGTCACAAGGTGTGACACGCCTATACATGTGTGACGTCACAGTATTGTGTCAACAAAATAACATATTCTAGTACTTGTATAGTCAGTACCGATGTCTTGTTTTGTTCGCCCTGTTCATAAAATGAACTGATAAATAGGTATAAAGGCTTTTATTAGATGTTTATTGATATTTCAAAATGATTATACAAATTAATGAAAGCATCTTTTAAACAAACATTAGACATAAGGCCTATGTCATATAAATGTAAACGTTTAACAGAATCAGAAATTCAATTTAAAACAGTAGGACTAAATGTATATTTAACTTATATTTTTGTTGTCTTTAAATACTGTGACACCGATATATTTTGTTACACAAGGGTTTAATGATTTGAAAGTAGTGCTTCAGGTCCAAGTTTATTCTCTCTCTTAACAGATGTAGATTAAGTTATAAAATGTTTTACCTATTTCTAATTGGAATAAGTCGAGTTAGTGAGCTAAGAAGGAAGAAGCCTGAATTAAATTAAATCAAAGTTGCATTTTTTAACATTAAAGAAAAAGACGCCAAAGTTAGCTGTGCCACCATTTTGTCTAATGAATCATGGGAAAGGTTTGTGACGAGAACCACCCTGAAATGGTTTCTAGTGGAATGTTTGGCCTCTGTGTGAATCTACCCAAAACCGGGGACTTGGTCGTATTCGAGCAGAGGCTAGATCAACATTTTATGATTTGATCTACTTTTGTATGGAGAGAACGGTGTCAGTTATCATAATACTTCATTTAATGTTAATGTTTATTTCAATGGGCATTTCAAATGACTATATGATATTTCTTCATATAACTATGCAGGTTTACTTAATTTCAACCTTATATCCATATTCAACTCATCTCATCTTGTCTTAGCCTCTTTGATGTTAAGTTAGATGCAATTGTTATCTCATCCTGTTGTTAGTGTTATTGTTATCCCATCATGTCCATTATATAAATTGCTGTACTTCCATTTTCCCATATGCTTGAAAACGGTATAAGAATCTATACCGAAACGTCGCTACATTCTGCAATAAAAGAAGTTGATAATCCATAGAACTCCTTGTCTTCTTATCCTCGTTATCATCACAACACCTATTTGTTTACTTTGTTAACTAAAATTGAGCACATTGAATTAAGAAAAGCATAGACTTCCAGTGTCAGATTAGAACAGATAAGATTCTTAACAGATTCAAAGATGAAACATCTCAGAGTTGTCAATGTTATATGATCAATGATTGAATATTAAACAGACACAGAGTATGTTGATAGGATCGATCACATATGTCAAATTGTGAATTCGATATTATTACATCGGGAACCACTAACTGTTACTGAAAATAACAAGTTAAAGGTCAATCAGTACATTAGAGTGAAAATACGGCCATTCAAAGTCGGGATTTTGATTTTTGGCGCGCGCAAATTCGCCAAACGTAATTTTGAAACCTTGCCATAAGCTGACAGAAAGATATATTCGATTCGATAGTGTTTATTAGATATTGTAACTAATAGGTAGATTAATTGGATGCATAATTTCGAATATTAAACGTATTTGAAATGTTTTCTTGATTTTTCCATAGAATCAAGCATTTTAGAGATATTATTCATAAATGGATATATCATGCAAGTCCAGTGATCTTCAATCAGCATATTAGATATTTTGTAGCTTATAAAAACCAAATAGAATTTTAGGAAAGATACTCTGTGTCACTTTAATGAATAGTTTTTGGAGAATAATGCTTGAAATGTATGAAATGAACTTGAAAACCCTATACTGCCTCCGGTCCCCAAACTTTTTAGTTAGGGAAAATGTCACAAAAAGGGTTGTACGTTTATCCATTTCACACTACATGTATATGTAACCGGGTCTTATCGGGCCACAAGGAACAACCAACAAGGGGTCACGGGGTGCGAGGATTTATTTGTCTTGTACTCTGATAGTACATGATGGATATATGACACCCTGCATAACACAATTGCATACAGATTGCATTAGATTAAAAAGTTATAAATGAAGTAATATAAATGATTTACATTAGAAAGTTATTCAAGAAGGCGGCATCCACCATAACCATTACAATTACATGATGGATATATGACACCCTGCATAACACAATTGCATACAATATAAAATGTATCACAACATTGCATAAACGTACATAAAATATATTGTTCACTCATCAAAACATCATTACACAATATATTATATTATGCAACCAAACATCACAAAGATATATTACACTTTATGATTACTGATAAGTTATATCATAACAATTACACAATTACTCGATAAAAACATTAGCTCAATAATAGGTGCTTCATATGGCACGTACCAAGAAAGGGAGATAATTCATGATTAGCTCCAGTTCACAATACATAAATAGTGAACTAAACACATACACACATATGATATTAACAACAACTAATTATCACATTGTGATAATTATTATCAACATAAAGAACATGTCATAATGCCCTTAGTAGCATTATTGGAAATATATACAATACATAGTGAAAGATATAATATGCAAATATAGCATACCCTGAATGTGGTTCCGGGGTGAACAATCCATAACCACGTTACAAACTGACAATCATCATCAAACGTCGGTGACATGACCGTTAGGTGAAAGAAGACGTTAAACTCCAACCTGTTTTTTTTGTATATGTACATTTGCGCATGTCTTTTTTTCCTTGTAAATCCACTTCAGCGCATGCATGTTGTGATTTTTCACTCATATCTTAAATTCATGCACCCATTTCATGTTTTGGTACTGACCATGTATATTCATCTTTTCATGTTGACCTTATATTATACGCTCGCCTCTCATTTATGCCTTTCACCTCTTTCTATATCTTCACTATCTACTCTTCTTTAGTTTTCAATATGTCAGGGTCACCACCCCACCCAACTGTGATATTTTCTCTCAGGGGTAGTGACCACCCAACTCTCTGTCCAAGTTTGTGCCGGCATTTTTATTTCATTTAGTCGTTCTTCTGAATAAAGCTTTATTATAAAAAAAAAAATAAAAACAATCCAACCAACAACGCCAATCATCATAAATAATTATACAAAACAAATTTCCCTTTTGGGACAATAAAGATTATCTTATCTTATCTTATCTTATCTAAAATTGTGCAAAGGACGAGCACTTTCTATAAATGGAAAAACAGTTATGTGCAATATTTTGGGTTTAGCTAAATTGTGGTACCGTGGCGCAGTTACCCCGATTTCTAATTACTACGTCAAACTCTTTCAGAGGGAGACATTCAGATATATTTGGCAGTCCACAGCTGAACCAATTCGGCGCTCCATTTTGTATAAATCCATTCTAGAGGGAGGGTTGGGGGTTAAACATATATTTTCCAAATTGCAATCACTGCAAATAAAACATATTCAATCCCTCATAAAGGGCAACTCAGCAAAGTGGACCCATTTTGCAAAATACTGGCTAGGACTCTCTCTGCGGCGCTATCGCCATGATTTTATGTCTCTTCTTTCACTCCACTCTGAGACCATGCCTCCATTCTACCAGCAATGTTTTTCGGCTGTTAAACTTTTCGAATCCCTCTCTTGTAAGCCGCTGGTAGAAATGGTAAACTTTTCCACTAAGCAGTTTTACAACTGTCTCCTTTCCAAAATTGTTGAAAATAAAATTGAAAAATTGTATCCACAAATCAATTTCACTTCTGTTTGGCGTAATTTACACCATCATTTCGTGGATAATATTCCAAAATCAGTTAACTACCGTCTCATCCTTAATTCACTCCCCCTCGGTTACCAACTTTTCTCTCGCCATATGGCAATTTCTCCCAACTGTGTCCTTTGTTCCAAATATATTGAAACTTCTGATCATCATTTTATTGTTTGCCCCCGTGTGAATGCCTTGTGGTCTGTCCGTCTTCCAGTGGTTATACCCCACTTCCGGTCTCGTTGCAATGGTTTCCTTTGTTCTAACTGTAGATATATTGACCGATACGCCACAACCTTTCTAATACACCTATTATTTTTTGCACACACAAATTAAGTCAAGCGTAGAGATTTTCAACTCTGGCAAATCAACAGAGTTGTAAAATTAAGAATTTTTGAGAAATGTTAACGACCAAAGCGGGATCGAACCAGGGGCCTTAATGTTGCGACGTCTATCAACTGAGCTAATGAGGCTTGATACAGGTGGTGGTACTTTTTGTTGTGACATGTCTAGGTTGTTGTATTTTCCTATATAAGCCAATGTAAAGGTACTAGTTTGTTCAAATGTTTATGTAATGAAGTAAATTTTTTTTTAAAAACGTAATAAGAAGAGTGTTCTTAATATTTTTTGGATGTAGTAAGGTCAAGACATTTATACATAGAAATGGGTGGATAGCTCTTTTTCGTCAAATATTACACGACCGGAGTGGGGTATAGGTCAGATATACCCACCCTTCCCTCGGTGCATCACTCAATATACCTCCTGTTTGAATCGTAGATCGAGCGATACACCTCGGGAAGTGTGGGTATATCTATTACTTTAACACTCTATCCTCTGGCCTCATTGCCAAATCCCATGAAATTATTTGCTTTGGACTTGTTCCAAATATTCCAAATTCTTACCATTGTGCTGTTTGTGTTTATCTACTTTCGTTAGCAAAATATTCAATTTGGCTTACCCGTAACCTAAATAAATTCTAACACAAACACGTGTATGCATGGATTTTGCACCATTTAAATTCCTGTTTGTAAATGCACGCTAACACAAACTAGTTGTGGCTTGCCACTTATGCCCTGTTTTCATGCACCCTTTATGTTGTGGGTTGTACAGTCATTTTTTGTATTGCATTTATACAATTGTCATCCCTCATGTATGCCTTTCTCTTCCCATCTTTCTCTCTCTATATCTTCCTCTTTAGTTTTCAATATGTCAGGGTCACTACCCCAACCCACTGTGATATTCTCTTTTAGGGGAAGTGACCAAAAACCTGCTGTCCAAATTTGTACCGGAATATTTATTTCACTCCGTATTTCTCACTGAATAAAGAATTATTTAAAAAAAAAAAAATGTTATTTATGTAACCTATAGACATGATGATTAATGCATATAAAAATCATAAAAACTACAATGAATGAATTATTCACACATTTAAGTTTCATCAAATAATCTTTCACTCACCTCAATAAACATTCACTCAGAATAAATTCATACAAAGAGAAGATAGAAATAAAAGATTACTTTAGATTAAAAAGTTATAAATGAAGTAATATAAATGATTTACATTAGAAAGTTATTCAAGAAGGCGGCATCCACCATAACCATTACAATTACAAAGTTTAGTTTTACAAAGTTAATGATACAAATGATTTATGCAAGTTCAAAGAAATACTTTACACTATCCTATAAACTACATTTAGATTGATTGCTTTGATTACTAACCTTATTTATGGTCTTAACTTCTTATTCGTCAGTCAGTGCAATACCATCTTGATGTGCTCAGTGTAGTGAGAGAAGTGCAACATGGAAGAACATTGACTGATTCAAATAAGCCAATGAGAGGATAGCTTGGGTTAATAGAAGCATGAATAGATGATAGTAAAATGACATAACCCAACCTCCCTTTTATTTATAGATGGACTGACCCAATGCATTAAAAAACCTAACCTAATGATACTACTCCCAGAACAACTGGAAACTAATAACCTGTAACTTAAATCAAATCAATAAAACAGAAAGACTTGAATAATGACTTTCATTTTGGTTATGATATGATATTGTACTATTGCATTATGTGTATAAGTAGTAAATAATAACCCGGTACCGAGGGGTTATGGAAAATAACCTCGCGAGGGCGTAGCCTGAGCAGAGGTTATTTCAATAACCCAGGGCAAGTGGGTTATTATTTTACTTACACTCCTGCCGAAGACTCCTGCAATGGTTTCAACTTAATTTGTTTATATACAGTTAAATTAAAAACGTTTTACTGATATCATTCGCGGGTTTATCATTTCTTGATAAGAAAAAATATTTAAAATACCCTCAGATTAGGGTTTTAGAAATAAGCGCTTGATTTCCTACAATAAAAACTATTTTATTACCGTGTTTCAACTAAATTGGTTTACATACAAAAAATTAAAAAAGGTTTTAATGATCCATTTTGCGGGTTTGATAAGAATACTATTACAATACTACCTACAATACCCCCTGCTTAGGGTTTTAGAACTAAAAACTTGATTCCTTACATTAGAAACTATTTTATTGCAATAATAACATATATTCATAGGGAAAAGTAAAAAACCAAACATGACACACACAAATATACATTCACTGGCATGTATCCTCGGTAGCTCGGTAGGTAAGAGCGCTGCTTAACAACATAGAGGTTCCTTGTTCGAATCCCACTTTTGTTGTTCATAAATTCTAACTTTCTTGATTCCAAAATCGAAATTTTACAAGCCCAAATGTTTGCGATTGTTTACAATTTAATAACCGACCAAGGTGGTTATGAGATAACCAACCTACGCGGATGGAGCTCACGGCATATAACATTCAACTAAAATAAAGGCAATAACTTCCCAAGGGGTGTGAAGGGTAAATACCTACAAGTATAAGAAGGTAGTTACGAGTTAAAACCAATTGAAAAAAGAAGGGATATTACCGCCCAAGGGGTGCAAACTGGAATGTCCCCATGTATTTCCTTTCCATAAAATAGCCCATAGGACTGTACCTTTAAGTGCTTCCCTTATTATATGATATGTGCACTAATTCTGCATGAATGTGATGAACTATGTTAAGAACTGTATTTCATGTCAATCTTTATGTAATTAAAGGTTTGAGGTTGCTATAATTGCATTTTAAGATTCTGTTCACGTCTAGCATGAAATGGTTACACAAGCAGAATACTAGACTTCTAGTAAGTCTCTGAAAAAAACGATTTACTTTTGATTATATAAGAAAGGAGCCTCATAGTATTGGATATTTCAGATTTACACACTAGCTCCTTTGTTTTATTCGAGTATTCATTTTTCATACCAACTCATATGTCTGTGAAATGCACGTGCCGGGGTGTTCATCAGACAAATCCGGTGTTCATGATGAACACCCGGTATTACCATGAACACCTGTGAACCAATTATTTTTTGTATTTCGGAAATATATATAAGTTCAAAGTTTGCTTTGTAAATTAAATACAATCATTAAAATTGCAATATTCAAATACAATACATTTACAAATTTTGCACTTCAAACATGGGTTCGAACCTGCGTCCTGTTGATTTCAAGCCCAGTGAGTTAACCATTAGACCACGGAGGCCAGTTGAAAATAAAGCAAGTTTTTCATGACCACATGATGAAGTTTCACATTTTTCCTGACAAGAAACATAACCGTGAATTATGGTTAATATTTTATCAATTAATAAAAAAAACAACAACATTGGTACCAAATGTATGCATATCAAAGTTTGTGTAAGCTGTTCTCATATCAATATGGGTAAACAATCTAATCTGTAGGTTGTACGGTTTCGCACGGATTGCACGTGCAGCACGAGAGGCTCATGCCAATGTCATCTACTTGAAATAGACATTGTTCCTCCAATTAGAGTCAATGTTTTATCTTCCCATCATATCTAAGACAATAATGCCTTACCCAACTTATCCGCAATATCAAAACTGATGTCATGTTGAATTTGGATTGATTTAGCTTTGAGCTAGTGTGTAAAATAGTTACCGACCTCGACCTCGGGTTCAAGTTAGATGAACCCTCGCGCACGTGATTCATGAACACCTCGGTCTAACGGCCTCGGCGTTCATGAATCACGTGCGCGAAGGTTCATCTAACTTGAACACCTCGGTCTCAGTCGGTAACTATTACTTACAGAGGTAGACTTGCTCTTCAAGAGGTTTTGTTATATCAAAAATTTATTTACTACAGTCTGGATGTAGGCAAGTAGAACACCAATAGAACGTCGTATCTACTGCATTAAAAATCTATTGGAAAAGAACCAAGAAAATGATATTTTTGGTATAGGGAAAGGAAGTACTTGATGTAATGATGGTATGTTTAAAAGATCGCATAAGTATTCATAATTTGCCAACGAAATAAACCCATCACCCATATAAAATCAGCAAAAAAATATACTTTTCAGGCTGTAGGGATTAATACTTCAGACCAATGTATTTATCAACACTTTAAACAATAACTAAACCGATTTAAACCCATCCATACTTATACGATTTTTTAACATATATATATATATATAGGTATAAAGATGAAGGGGGTCTCACGTGAAGTAAATGTAGATTTGAAAAATAAAATACTTCAGACGACACTTGCTGTAGATATCATTTTAATGATGACTGGATGCGTCGCATTTCGTCTTGTTAACAAGTCTTTTCAACAGTGTGGAGTTTTAACAACATGGCGAATGTTAAAAAGACTTAATGTAAGTACTCAATAACTGAAAATGTGATAGAAGCTCCCGTAAAATATTACTAATCTCACTTGAATTGCTGAATATTCATGCATTTTGAGAAACAGCTGTCCTTGATAACAACAGCTACAAATTTTAGTAATATTTAAATGAATTTATGAACAAATAATTGTTTGAATCTAAATATAAAAACATGGAGAAATACAAAGCAAGTAAAGTTAAAAATATTTAACTAGGTTATTAGCTTAAACATAATCGGTTCATGATTCATCAACACATTTAAATTTCACGAGTACCACGATACAGATTACATTTACAAAAGATACAAAATATATCAAGTATAGTTGTCTAATGTTTATTGATTTCCACCCCTGAAGTGTGAAACAGCCGATAGGTGTCGCTGCAAGCAGGAAGTGATCAAGGTAGGTGGAGTGTTACACTCCGAGTCAGTATTTGACTTAAAGAAGTATAATTATAAAGGAGTTATTGATAACTTAAAGATACATTAACTATCACCAAGTAGTGCAAAGCGCTAATGTCTCTGTTAAATTCATTAAGGTTTGAATTTTTATCAACATACTCTGTGTCTCTTTAACAACATTGCATTGCACAACATGATATTGCATAACGAATTTTAAGATAAATAAAAGGGTATTATAAAACCACAAGAAGAGTACCCATCAGCATGGTTTATTGTTAGAAACGTTTGCTATTAAAACACTTAGTTCCCATTTCTTAGATTGACATTAAACATGTTGATATCAATATGTGTAGCTGAGATATTAATGTGTTACAAAGGGAGGTAACCTCTACTATACCTGATAAATAGGCTAAACTGTGTCAGAAAGCTGGAGCAGAACAGTTTAGTTTTCTTCTACAAAGTTTGGTTATGTTGAATGATACTTAAAAGTTAAAAATAGAGCCATTGGCTCCGTAGCTCATCAGGCTTAGCATTCGATTTTGCTTTAGGTTATGGCTAATGTGGTCACAGGGTCACAAAATCTACAAATATTAATCCACACTAGTCAAAGTAGTTTTCTATGCCTTATCGTTCTGGAGAAGAAGTCGAAATTCCACAAAGTTTATCAACGGACGGACGGACGGACGCCGGACACCATGCCATGCCATAAGCCCATCGGGCCTGACAGGCTAGATGGGCTAAAAAGTTTATTAAAAATTTCCAAACTTGTACATTCTATATTTTGAAAGATTAATTTGCAAAGACTCGCAAAATACAATGTTTATTCCTAATGCAGGATATTTACGATCCAAAAACACACTCTCTTGATAACCTCTATATCACTGTAAAATAAAAATTGACATCCTTAAATTCATACTTTTGAAGTAAGCTGTGATTAGTTTTTAGTTTACAGTGTGAATCAAGTAGAGATTGATAATTAGATACTTCTTTGACAGGTAATTTATGAGCTGATGTGATGAAGGAGAATATGTTCTATTGATAAAGTCAATTTCTTTATTGCAATATATGCAATGGTTTGGTGCAGATAATATGAGTGTTGTCAAGCAAATGATAAATGAATTTGAGCAAAGATTGAAAAGAAATAGAACATTATTGATACAAAGGATTAATAGTAAAGTGATGTTTAATGGTTCGCTATTTTTGGGGTTTGTAAATTATTTAGTTGAACTTTCGTCTTATCATTTTTCCTGAATACAAAATAATTCCATTTTATCTTTTTTACACTGAAGCAAGACTTCAAACCTTATTCATTTTATTCTCTTTCAGATGGACGCTCTCACCAAACTAAATGAACACTTCCTGTCCTGTAATATCTGCACAGAGACCTTCAAGGACCCTTGTACTCTTGGCTGCTACCATACCTTCTGCGGACCATGTCTGACCAAATACACCAAAACTCGACGAGACGCCATCACTGCCAAGTCCATCCTGTGTCCAAACTGTAACCAGATGACGAAAGTTCCAAAACCTCAAGAACCAGTTAACCTGTGGTGTCAACAGTTCAAGCCGAGTTTCCTCAAAAAAGGTCTCCTGGATTCATTGGCTGGTCAGGAGAGCTCAGGTAATTCATTAATCTTAACTTAAACTAAGTTAATTACTCTAGTTAATAACATTTTGGAATAATCAACATCTCTTGAAAAGCAAGTCTAGATCTGTAGTGAACTACATTCTGATTAAGCCCAATCTTATCTTACAAATTTGTATACTTCATATAATTGAAAGTTTTTCAAGATTTTAAAAAGTAGATGAAAGGATAACTCATATGTTTTAATGAACTATTTATGCCATTCTCTTTCAGACCGCGTTGATGACTGTTGTTTCACATGTGAGCATATGGGGAAGACAACACAGGTCACATCAGTGTGTGAAGATTGCGACACAAAGTTCTGTGAAGCTTGTGCTAAAATTCATTTAGCCTCTTCTCGTAGATCAGATCACGTGATTTCACCTCTAGGAGCTGCGTCAACTCCACAACCCAAGAAACGAAAAATCATATGCAAAGAGCACAACAGTTTGGTTGAAAATTTTTGCAAAGATTGTCAGAAAGCTGTTTGCCAGAAATGCTGTATTATCCACCATAGAAAATGTAACTCTGTTGTCACCATCGACTCAATGATTCCGGAAATGAAACAAGACTTAGTACTGCAGCAGAACTATGATGATATAGAGATGCATCGACAACAGACAGGAAACACTTTGAAGAGTAGGAGATCAGAAGTGGAGGAAATCACACAACACAAATCTTCTCTACAGTCAGAGATCAGAAGAGTCAGTCAGCAGGCCGTGGATCTGATCAGAAGAAAGGAGAAGAAACTCCTGGATGAACTGGAAACACTCACTGAGAAGCAGACTGGAGAACTGAGTAGTCAGATAAAATCTGGAGAAATTGACATGCAGACGTATCAACAATACACAGAATATATCAAACAAGTCCTGCAATCAAACAGCTCAATGGATCTGTACGATATGTACACGCTATGTCAGTCAGGGGAGATAACTGCTGAGATGCAGAGAAAAGACAAACAAGAACAGAGAAGAAAGAAAGTTGTGTTTGAGAAACAGCTCGATATGGATAATCTTGACAGGACCTTACAACTCGGTAATTTGAGGTTTGTTGAAGATTCGTCCAATCTTGAAGTAAAGCCAAGCCTAAAAGATGCACCTAAAACCAAACCAACAGTCAAAGGTGAACCAAATCCTGGCCAACTTCTGTCTACAGTCAATGTTAAATCAAATAATGATAAAAAGCAGCCAGATTCCTGTGACGTTGCAGTTTTGAATATCAGAGGTACAGAAACACTGGTTGTTGCAGATTATGAGAATTCAAGTGTCAAGTCATGTTACACACAAGATAAAACATCTCACTGTACATCTCTCAAACTCAATGAAATTCCCTTTACATTAACAAAGATAAGCCAGGACAGACTAGCTGTATCATACTTCTCACACAACAGTATAGAACTAATCAAGCTGACCCCTGACCCGGTCCTGATCTCAACAATCAAAACAAAGAAGAAGTACAGATGTCTGACCGCTCTCGGTGACACGACTCTAGCTGCAGGTTGTGAAGATCCTCCTAGTATTGACGTCCTGGATCTGTCTGGGAGGGTCCTGAGATCTGTGATCACACCCAGCACTGGTCAGCAGCTGATACAGAGACCATTATACATGTGTACAACACGTCAGGGTCACATTGTAGTGTCAGATACAGAGTCACGTTCTGTCTACTGTGTAACACAACAGGGGGAGATAATTTGCAAGTACAAGCTGACAGGAGGAGAGTATTATGGGACAGGTGGTGTAACAACTACAGACACCGGTTCTGTTATCATGGCTGATTACTTGATCAACAAGATCGTCCAGCTGTCAGAGACAGGGCAGTATGTGAGAGATCTGCTGACTGGACAAGATGGGATTGTTAGGCCACAGGGAATACGTGTACACGGGAACAAACTGTATGTTACACAAGATTTAAGTGAACATGTCAAAATATTTCAATTGTAAGTCAATGATCGAAAGCAAACAATGTACTTCAAGTATTCCCACATCTATGAATTGAGAGCAAAATAATATATTCCATTCCTAAAAATCTTCTGCCTAAACCTTTTATCTTATTGTAAACAGTTTGAAGTATGAAATATGATATCAAGTATTGTGAATGTGTTTTAATTGACTATTAAAATATACTGAATAGCATGCTTTAATAACAAGAGTGAAGAAACCTGACTTTAGTGCTATAAGAGTAAGCAGAATGATCTATTGTGATGAAGTTACACAGCTTGGATTAATTAAGAAAGAATTTCTTAACCGCAAATACTACAAAATATAATCAACCTGTCGAAATTGTGCATTCACCACTGAAAGAAATTGGTACTATGTAATAAGTCAGAATCTACCAGCAATGAAATAAGTCTATAACAGTTTGTTTGCAATATTTTAAATTTAATTAAGCAGTTTTGAATATCCTTTAAGAAACCAATGAAACTGAAAATGTTCCGGTTTTCAGGATTATATGTGTCCATCCTAATGATTTTGTTCACGCAATATTTCCATTCCTCGTAAACCCTGTAAATCACATCAAACTGTGTCCTGATTAACAATAAATTAGTTTTATGAGTACGATATGAAGATATTGATCATCTATATTCTCCCCACTCTCTATGTCATCGGTGCTAATGAAAATATGATGCAACACCAATTGATTTAAATGGGTTTATTAATTCTAACAACAAATCAAGAAAACCCAAGGCCTGATTTTAATGAGATTGTACTTGAACAATGTCTTTGAACCAAGGGTGTATTTCATACACAATAAGTTTGAAATACGGGTATTATGTTAATTCTTTTTCTAAATGTTGCTAGCTTTTAATTGATTTTTTTACAACGTTATAGGGCAAACTGACCGAGGTTCGGACACCACCAGAAGTCGCCCGAACTTCGGACACTTTTGATGTACAATATCTACATGTTATTTGTTTCAAAATATTTCCTTGTAATCTGTCTTGATATATATTTCTCTTCATAAACATTTTATTATCGTACCTATTTCCAAACTTACTTTTTCGGACAGGGTCAATAAACCGGTTCATGGAGGAAATTGGCGAAATATTTGTTTTCATGTAAATGTTTGCACAAATTCAAGGAAATTTAGGAAGCGCCAAAAGATCATATGCTTTATTTCTTTTAAAAGAGAAACTACTATATAATCACACTCCGTTAAATATTTGCAATTAAAAAGTGAATTTAGAAGTAAATATCGGGATTTTCGAAATATATGAAAATGACCTTGGTTCGGACAGTTTTGACCATGGTTGGGACACTTATAAATTTTCTTTATAGAGAATTGAAAAACATATAAATTATCTAACAATTGCTAAGGAAACATAGAGAAACATTCAACCAACACATATTACAAAATTATTTACTCCTAAATCATTTAGTTTAGCCTGTACAGTGTTTTAGCGTCAATGCATGCAAATGCCATTGTGACGTCATCAGATTCTAGTGGCGCATTCGTTAGTTGCCGAGAAGTTTATCTTCGGAAAGGAAGCCGTGTATTATCAAAACATTGAATCATATTTGCAAATTATCGGTTTTTCATTGTAAATAAACGAGTTAATGTGTGTTCGTTAATAAAATTAACATTTTTGAGGCATATATTAAAGCTGTGATGTATGCGAGAACATTGAGTGGTACTGTCCGAGGTTAGGTCAAGACTGTCCGAACCCCGGGCAAGTTGATATACACAATCAAACCCGTTAATTTCAGTTTATCTACAAATATTTCTACAAAAATAAAACGTAATACAATACAAAATTTCATTCCTAATGGCATAATTGGCTTAAAATTATTTTCTTCCAATGATAATGTACAGTACGATCTTTGAAAGTATTTGGATCGAAACACCGTCCGAACCTCGGTCAGTTTGCCCTATATGATTCTAGAAAAAACAAGTTTTCGTTTTCCATTGAAGTTTCGTAAAATCTTCTCAATCAGCCGTAGATTTTGTATTGGCCAATGTTCCCTTAACTGTTAGCATACATGAATTTGTATTAAACATCGAAAAAGGTTAAGTTAATGGATTGAAAATAAAAGTTAAAGGTTATAAGCGTTAAAAATAATAGTATGTTTTTGTTTAAACATCATTATTTATACTCACCGTCGATAGTTAACAATATGCCCGATTATCCTAATCTGTCTAATTCCGACAATCCTTACACAGAGTAAAGACAGAGTTATCGCTGCCCTAAACTGTATCCAATACTCACCACCAGGTGGCTAACCCTACGTCATCATTGCTTCTTCTGACGGGCAGAAACAAGCCGATCGAACAGAGGGGAGGCCGGGTGGGAGCTAACGATTGTTAACTATCGACGGTGAGTATAAATAATGATGTTTAAACAAAAACATACTATTATTTAATATACTCTCCTCGATAGTTAACAATATGCCCGAATCCCACAGACGGAGGCGGGTGCGAGAGGCTGAAGCGATAACTTAACTCTATCTTTACAGGTGAGGGCTGGTGACCCACGAGTCGACACTAGAGAGATCCTCGAGGAGGATCCCCCGTCACCCGGAGAGGTTAACCCTGACCCAACCTCGCTATGCGAGGGGGTCCGCAACCAAGGTCGCCAGCTAGCAACAAAAGACAACAGACACACAACTAAAATCAACCTCGGGTTTAATACAAAGATGTAAGAAAAAGAACAAAGTTAACGAGCAGAGGGATGACTCCTGCGCTGAGACAGGAGTATTGTTGTTATTTGAAAACAGCCGGGAGATGTCGCTGCAAGCAGGAAGTGATCAAGGTAGGTTGGGGTGTTACACTCGGAGTCAGTATTTGACTTAAAGCGAGTCTGCGTCCCCGTAAATGTGATGCATCACATTTATTAATTAGTAGCCCGCTACCGTGCGCCGAGTCTCTCCTAAGCTCCGCAGCAGTGTTGATTATTCATCGCTGTACGGAGCTTGACTGTGACAGAGAACCGGTTTACGTAAACTCTTCGGTTTCTCTGATTGAATTGTTTGTTTAATCAAATACATTGTTTAAACCGCTATAATGCGGCTTTAATATATCATGATTGATTGAGTTATCTCACTGTGACAGTGAGTTGTTTTGGTAACAAATTAATGCATCTACAAATTCTGAATAGAATAGCTTTTGCATATGTCATAACATTATTAAATCATCATTACAACACATTTTCTTGTATTGAATAACTGTTTTCAATTGGAAATTTATAATTAATTTCCATTTCAATTACTAAAATATAAAACAAATAAAATAAAAATGTGTTGTCTTTCAAATGTCCTGTAACAATAGACATGCAACCGCAAGAACATATTCTTTGACATATAATTAATAATTAACATTATTATTTTTAAAAATAAATGTAATCTATTATATACCAATTCGTTTATTAAACAGTGTGCTGTTTCAAACTGCGTAAGAAATATCAGTTATACGTAGTTTCCAAAATATGATAATATTCACGATAATGTGAGGATAATGAAGGGTAGTCCAGCAAAATAGATGTCTCCTTCGGGTGCGCAGTCATCGCACATATACCGAAGTTTAGATAATCATTATCTAAATGAGGGACAGTCATGTAATTTGAAAAAGCATCGATTACGATTTGGTTATTTGTCACCAATACGTTATCGATAACACAGACAGACAGATATAGTTTATTATAGTGTCACAAGTTAAATATACATTGTAAAAAGCATGATTAAAAGACATAATATATATTTAACAACCAGCCAATTTTTGGCTTATGAGACACTTTACAAGATAAAACAGTGTACAATATATTCGTAAATATAGGTATGTAAAAGTAGCGATAATACAGGCTTAAAATTTAAAAAAAAATAGATAAATAAGTAAATACATGTAAGAGTTATAAAAATAATTGCCTTCTAAAAAACATATTCCTTATTGTTGTACTGATACATTTAATGCGTTTTGGGCTGTTTTCCGATAAATAGGTCCTAAGGCCCCGTTGCATTATAACAATCTGAATTAAAATTGCTTCTTTGATCATTGTAAAAGTGGCATTCTGAAATAAAATGAACTTCTGTTTCAACATTTTGACAAAATCGACAAATTCTACTCTCTAATGGGGTGGGGGGTCTGCAGTGTCGTCCTGTCTCTACGTATAAGGGGAGGCTTTCACATCGTAGGCGATGGATTATCTTCGTTTTCTCTTGATTAACATTCAGACGCCATTTAGAACACCACGTTGTTACCACATCCAATATTCGCTGCAGCTTGTAAAGTTGAGATATTTTTTTCTATTTAATTTTGTATTCTGTAGATCGTAAATAAGAACCATATAAGAAGTGATCAATAATGGAAATTTGTTGCGGACGATGAAACGTTCACCTATACTGATTTTCATTAGTCAGATATAATGTTCTACAGCCTCATTTGGTTTTGAAAGCTAGACATTCTGTCGGGGATTGAAATAACGTTTAATTGGCGGCAATTGTCTTGTATATGTCTTGTATGTGTATCCATCGTCCACTCAACCAGACAGGATGGCGCCATCAAACAGTGACCCGGCAGTTATATGACCTGTTACGACACATGACTAGAGTCACTGGACGTCAATAAACTGACGTCTCACACCTGTTATCTGTTACATCCGGCTCCATAATACACAACATCAAATGACAGTTCCCCGTTATATCAAGTGTTATTTCAGGCTGTTCAGTGTATCACACATATTCAAAACGATGTTATTTAACCATGAAAAATCACAAAACAAAATGAATAGATGACAAAATTGTTTCAATTTCCAAACCTCTTACCTTTCCTATCTATTAGATGTCTCGGCAGTTATTATGAGCAGCAACGTTTTTATAAAGTGATTGGTTTAAACATTGTTTTTTTTTAAAACAATAAACACAATCAATTGGCGAACGGGCTGTACAACGCTTATTTGAGTATCCACTCTTATTCACGATTCATAAATCTGAACACAAACACAAGAAATTGTGAAAATTCAAAAGCTAAGGGATCCGTTTAAATGTTTACATGTAGGTTTTCAAATGTTAATTATTTGGTATGCCTCATTTTGAAGTTGTCTACGGCATCAGCTAGATGAAACCAAATTAATTGAAAAATGATTTAACCCACACTGTTACTCTTCACTACCGTATAGACGCAGGTTTCGCGAATCATTTGTAGCAAATAGTATACGTAGCTTAATAGAAAATTCCCGTGTCCTTTCTTAGTATAAACTATCCAATGAAGTTGAATGGTATTTTTTTAAGAATTTTTGTTTGTTTAATGATTGATTATCTTCATATTTTACACTAGACAGAAATTATTCTTCAATTTGATAACTTTTTAAACAAACTTTTCAAAAACATTTGTATCACAATTTGTTGATAAAATTAAGTGTTATATAAATTTAACTAAATTGAAACATGTTTATTTCCTAATTTGAAATTATTAAACAAACAATAGCCAAATACACATATTTTGTAAATAAACCATGACATGTTCCTTATCTTGTTTTTGGAGCGGTTTTTTTTAATGGTTTTACCACTCCGATATAAACAGATATATAACATTTTGTGGTGATTTAAACAAAGAGGACTCTAAATAAACAAGCTAGAAGGCGTTCATGATATACAGACAATACTGTTTGTATACAATTTCCTTTTAAAAACACTTTACCGTTGTCATGTGATTCAGACATCAATTGAGATTGTATGAAAATAGCATAATCAAAAATTTTTTTTTATCAGAATTAGAAAATCCTTAGCATTGTTTCACTGAGTAAGTTTCATGACGCTTTGTCAATACTCCAGTCATTAGCGAAACTTGAAAACTTACAATGTCTTGGCAAGCGCATTCGTTTGGATATTAAAATTAAAATACTCTTACGAAACTAAAACGTTATATATATATATATAGAGAGAGAGATATTATTTATTACAGTCTCGCCCAATACAATATATGTCAAAAGTAGTGGATGTATTATTAACCAATCAGCGCGCATGATTAACGAGGGGATTCCCCTAAAGAAAAGCGAACCCTAAACCGTTCTCTTCTCCCCATCTCAGCGGTAAAGCGTAGCTCAGCTCAATAATGAGCAGGCTTCTCAGCACGGGCCGAAGGCCATTTGTGTTGGGGACGGCGGGTCCCTTTAAAGGAGTATAAAAGAGAACTGATAACATATACACGTTTGCAGACTCAGGACGATCCGGACCATGGCTTCGAGCTCACTTCCGGTTTATTAAAAGTAATGGTTACCTTAAAAAGTTGACATCGTCAGTGATCAGATCTTGATTTTAATCATTTAAGGGGCTCTTTAACATATCTGTACTTTATATATATATATATGTTGTTGATAATATGAACTTTATCAAAAGTAAACGTCAAAGCAAAAGTTTGAAAAAACTATTAACAAAGGCTAAATTTACAACAAACAGTGAATCCCCAGAATTCAAAGTTTATAAATGTAACAGAGGGAATTGTGGGACATGCCATTATCTTTTGGAGAACTCAAGCATAAAATTTCACAACAAAAAGGAACGATTTTATGTGCGCTTCAATATTAACTGTGCGGCAAGAAATGTAATATATGTTATATTATTACCCACGTGGTACTTCGTAAAGGGGTTTCATAACAAGTTGTTATGACACATATGGGTCATAACACCTCAAAGTGATTTGATTGGCTTGCGGTGAACTTTGACATTGTCCGGACTACTTTATTCATTCATAAAATGAACGTGTTTTCATTCACAAATTTGAATGGAACTGAGTGAGTCATTCTTCAAACTTTCAGTTTATTTTTTTAATCTTCCTTACCGAATTGTTAAGGAATAAATCAGAGGACAA
This sequence comes from Steromphala cineraria, assembly GCA_916613615.1. Lineage (NCBI taxonomy): Eukaryota > Metazoa > Mollusca > Gastropoda > Trochida > Trochidae > Steromphala > Steromphala cineraria. The sequence continues at coordinate 50,075,337 of OU744726.1, forward strand.
AAGCATCACAATAAAACATCTTACTGATATCTCAAGGCTCATACAAACACAAAAGGGTTTAAATTCAGCACAATTTGATCACCAAATTTCATTAATTTGATCCATGTCGCTCCAAAATGACACAGACAGACATTGATTGTTATCTATAGAATGTAAAGACAACTGAATATTCTTTAGACAACATTTCTTCAAAACAAAACGCGTTTGAACAATGATAAGCATCTTAAACTTACTCTGAAGGCGGTTGTTTACACATTTTGACGAGAAGATACAGGCAAATGGCGGCCGCCATGACATGCCGTTGATCAAAGAAAGATAACTCTGACTGTTCTCTCGCAGAGTGAGATTTTATTTTCATGACAAAAGTGCTTATTACTTACATTTCACCAGACACTATGAATTAACCTAGGGTAGAATTTAGAAATGTGAATATTTAACGTCGTAATAGTATAATAATTGAGGCTGTGACGTGGTTTGATATTCATCCACCGTTTTGTCTCTTTATAGTCATAATAAAAAGTTGTTAAAAAAAGCAATAAATCGTCTGAAATGCAAGTTGGTAATAAATAGGATACATAACTCGTTCCCCTTTCATATCAAGTTTATGTCCCTCGTGAAATAATTTTGTTGTGTCACTCGCCAAGGCTCGTGACAAAGCAAAATTATTTCACTAGGGACATAAACTTGATATGAAAGGGGAAGCTCGTTAGATATCCTATAAATATGTCAAGGGTGTTCAGGGGAATACATTAGACAGACTGAGTGTCTCAGAGACAGAGTCCGAGTACACAAGCAGCAGATTAAATGCCCTGAAACACGATGTATTCCCCTCAGTGCGCACATTGACAATTTACGCTAAAGGCAAAGAAACAAAATTCCAAATATTTCCATTCTATAAAATGGACACAAATGACAGACTGGCCAGAAAATCGAAAGAAGATCACTTCATTAGAATGCTTAAACCAAATTTGAATGCATAATTATATATTTATGTATAAATGTGTTTGATTCTCGCTTGCTTAATGTTATGACGTCATACCTGTGTTACGTCATCACTATTGTGACAATCTAACATCACAGATGTTTTGTACTCCCTGAAGATTACAATGAAACTAGTAGAAGTCTATTGGTGTTGTGTGTTTTTTAACTTTTGAATATATATACATGTATACACAAACTATCAACAGGTACTTAGGGGCACTATGGTCCAATAATTTGGATTCTTAGCGTTGTATTTTGACAAAGAAATTTTCTTACTTTCTCTTTAGGTAGGCCCTAAGGGTAGAGCTTAACAAAATGTATTAACAACATTAACAATTAACAACAAATTAAACGATCAAAGATGATAAAGTACCATTCAATTATTGCTTTAGATGCCCCTTAAGTAGAATGTAATGTAAAAATCGTTTTCAATTATAACCTTGAATCTTTATTCACTTCTTATCGAAGGTCAAACATATCGTTACGTGTAGTTAAGATGAAATTGTGAAGAAAGGGAGGTAACTTCTGCAGTACTTGTTTACTAGGCGAAGCTTGTCAGAAAATTAGAACAAAACAGATATATGATTTATGTTTTGTTTTGGCAATCTATGATTATACTTCAAAGTTGATTACAACAAAGGATAGTTAGATAAAATGATAAATAGTAGTCAAACCACTGTGTATAACCGTACACCGGAACTAGCGAGATGTACAGCGGAGAAATGTTGCTAGCGAGGAGCGTGATCGCAAACGGGATCACTTAAAAAGCAATCATCGTCGTTTCATCAACTTTTTCTATGTTATTATCATGTCAATAGCTTTCCGAGACATAACTATTTAATGTCATATCCTGTTCATAGTCAGAGATAGCAAATATGTTACTGACAACAGCATTACTCGCAACTGTCATTGTTACTGTCCCTTGGATACAGAATGACGAGCACATACATTTTACTAAGTATGTGTGCTAAAATTACCACATGATGTTGTTTATTTGAAAGTTATGAAGTAAAATATTACCTAACTTTCGATTTCGGCTCCTCGCTAGCAACATTTCTCCGCCGTACACCTCGCTAGTTCGGTGTACGGTTATACACAGTGCAAACGTATTCTATTTATCTGTTAAACGAAGTTTGAAAAGTCAGGGAAATTTATTGTATGATTATACTTTAAAGTTGATTACTGCAAAGGATAGTTGCATACTTTAATTATGATTGTTGTAAGAACCTTACTACTAATCTGGCGCGCTGTGATTACTTCATTTTAGTGGTTTAATGATGTCAAATTGATTCTTAATTTTGTGTTAGGATTGCCGTGTGGAAATTTCATTCCGATATAAAGTTATCTCATCTTGGTGTCTTTTCCACAGCATTTACACTGCTTAAAGTTTTAACTCATAAATATCTAAGAATTATGAAAAGTTATAATCATTAACATGTGGACTCAACAGGGGAACTTCTTTGAGAGGCATTTTAGAAGTTGGAACGACAACAATGCTGAGGAATATATGGATGACAACTTCTTTGTTCATTGTATGCCCCTACTTCATACTCTTCCTCTGCTTGAGAACGACAAAGAATCTACTGAAATCCTCAGCATTATTAACAACAGGGGAAGCAATAAGGACAAGGTTTCTTTTTTCATTTATAATCGAACTTACCTTAATTACATATACAAATTAGACTGACTCATGTAGCCAACGGAGGCTAAAGTATTACAATACAATCACATATCATTTTGATTTGGTAGAAACATTATGCAAATTACTTCAACTTGCGCAAAAGTTTTCTGATAGTTTCTAAGCCTTCTCCTTATATAAAAAGTTCATATCTGTTAAAGAGCCCCTAAAATGATTAAATGCAAGATCTGATCACTGACGATGTCAACTTTTTAAGGTCGAAGCCATTTTGCGGATCAGAAAGCATTTATTCAATACTTGGGTCGAGTTAGTAGAATTTCATGATGTTCTTTCTCTAAATGTGTTGAAGATTCATTTTAGGTACCTTCATCACAATTATTTATTAAAAGGTTTCTGAAATAGAAATTCACCATGCGGTCCCTATTACAAGCTTTGACATCCTTTTGGTATCCATTCTTAGTGGCTAGATTGTTTTTATTAAATATGTTATGAATGAGTATTTTAATTTCGGATTTGACAAAAAAATTGCCTGAATAATGCCAGCGTAATCATGGAAATTTGTCTTACATTTGTACATTTCTGTTGAATTTAAGTGCTTTAGAAATTTGTCATCACTATTTAATACATGTATATCGTTTATAAAGTAACTACCTGAATTTGGAATATTTTATACACTCTATATACACAGGTTGCAAAGATTATTTGCAAGAATAATTCAAGGATTCCATATGCGATCATTAACTGCTACTAGTACTACGACACAAACTCTTGGTCTCTATAGTATGGAAGCTACGATAGACATAAAGAAATTGGGCTATCTCGGCAGGATATGTCATGCAAGCTCAACTCACATGATCAAGTACATTTGTAATTGTTCTATTTCAGATATGGACAATTCTTAAGTGGTATATTTAACAAAACATCTGTGATACATGACTATATGTGAAGTATGAACTGTACAAACATCTGCTTCAATACATGGACAAGTGGTATTTTCTTTCAAAATGTGAATGGAGAAGTATATGTAACAGGGCCGGGGAAACTTCAGTTATCCATGCAACCATAACTACAGCGTTTACTACTATACACTCGAGTCTCAGGACTCACCGACTGTGGAACATGGGTTTGCTGTTAGATCTGTACATTAGGCCTGTGTACGCACTAGTGAAGCTTGGAATACTACCAAATTAATAACCTATCTAAACAACCCCATTATGTAAATTGCTTTTAGCAAATGTATATTTCACTTTATTATATGATGGACGAGTGATCTGTCTCCTGATTGGTCGAGGAAGGTGGTCACCGACAATAATCAAAACTTATGTTGACCGCGGGAAACGTCACGCGAGATTACCATAACAATCCAATGACCTAGAGCTAAAATAGATCGCCACTACGAGGAGCGCTGTAAAAAGTTGCTTTCACAAAATTTAAAATAATTGAATAGTTTTCAAAATAACTGAAACTTTCATAAATCATATAATCAAACAGTTATCGGTGAATCCAATGGTTTATTGACCTCGGAAACATACCTGTTTCGAGGTCAATAGACCATTGGATTCACCTCAACTGAAGTCAATAATTGTATATTTTTATTATGTGAAAGTAATTATCTAGCAATCCGATTGGTTTAGAAGTGGTCACATGACTGTGGACAGAAAGTGATATTGACTTGACCCCCGTAAACCCCGGGTCAGACAAAAGTGATATTGACTTGAGCTACTAAAAATAGAGCCGATGACGTCAAACCGTTGTTTCATGGCGCATTTAGAAGAAAAATAGTTTTGTTGGTAAAATGTCCGTGATTCATTGTTATTCAACACTCACAAATTTAGTTTAAAACCGACGGCGTTACCCGGAGGTTTTAAACGCTTAAATTTGTGAGTGATATTTATGAGTGAGATTTATGAGAGAGAAAACAGTTGTATAATTCATAAACCAACAGGAACAAACCCGACTGAACAAATATCTTAAACTCTCCTAGGCCATTGTGACGGTGAGGCGGTCATTATGACGTCATAACCGTTGGTCTTTGTGACGTCGTGGGAATAGCATTCAAAAGGAACCGGTCGCATGGCACAAGGCGGCAAATTAGGAGAAACTTAGCCAATTAGGAAAGTTTAGTTACATAAAACTAAAGCAAATAGAAAAGGATATTTGCCATCTACGGGACTGCGCAATCATCACTCAGCAAATACTTGCAATACAGAGATGATTCTTGCATATGTTGTAGCTGAGGCCTTTAACAAGTTAACTTTAGAATTTGCGTATGTATTATACTTTTCACACAGTGATCATTTAAACTTTGTCAAGTTTGAAAAAAAGACCAAATTCAATATACAGTAGAATTCGGATATAACAAACTCCAAGGGACCAAATAATTTAGTTCGCAATATTCGGTGTTCGCTATACTCATATAATTTTAATGATATTATATAAGGACGGGACATGAAATTTCAATTTTTTAAGAGATACGCAGTAACATTGCACCCAAAAAGTCAATCGTGACAAACTTGTAGGTCACATGTTTTTATGCCATCTTGGTTTTGGAGTTTTCTGCACTTTTGGCTAAGCTTGATCCCATGCACGTTTACATACTGTCATTACTCACCAACGAGAAACTTTACAACATTGTCAATGCCTGAAGGTCAAACATTGGACATAGGTGAACGCCTTGACGACCGCCAGTGCTGTCTTGGCAGCCCTAGTTGTTCTTTAGAATTAGAATAAGAATTGAAATGATTGACACATATACTTGTCCTACTTAAACATTATGCAGTATCGTAACATACGTTTGTTGACTTGATTGGACCTTTTCAAGCTTTGGTAGGCTTATCAAGTGTCACTTATAACATTAAGTGGTTGATTATCCAATTCACCCATTCTTATAACATTACCAAATTGAACTTCAGATGTTAAGGATATATTTGGATGTGAAAGTAAATTAGAAATATTATGAAGTAAATAATGAGTCAGAGACATTGCACCATGTGTATTATGAATCACTCAGATAGGGTGTATAGTGAGTGCTAACAAACGCTGTGTACAAAGTAGGTCGTGAAGATATCGTTGCTACGTTGATAAACAATAAACATGCTACTGTCAAACGTCTGTATCGTGAAGAATGATCAGGTGATCTCTTAAGTGGTAAGGCTGGATAAACAATGCTACCGACCTTGAAAAAATACTTAGAAGAACAATATTTCTTTCATATCATATAATCATTGTTGAGCGTATCAATTAACAAAATTGACAAAGGTTACAATAAGTAATACTCAAGTTTACATTGACAAATTGTCTATCATGAAAAAGATAATTATTCAGGTGTATAAAATATTCCCGTTCAAGACTATAGTTTAAATATACAATGTTTGTAATCATATAATTTAAAAGCTAGAAAATTGAAATAAGGTAATCACTTTCACAATTAATGCTGTTGACTTTAAACTCGGTATTTTTTATTCAAAATTGTTACAATATTAAGCTTTTAAATGACTAATAACCATAGAAATAATGCCATGTAGGTTACCAAAAGCTGGGACTTAACAAACTGCTTCATAGGTCTAAAATATATTTATTTTGGAACGTGGCGTGACAGATCTGAGCAGAGAATAACAGAAGAAAAAGCCCTAAAACCAACTTAATATAACCATGTAAAATATAATATAAATGATAAAATTGAAATGATAATTGAATTTAAAAGGAATATTTATTTGTCTCTGTCTCTGATTTATCAAATAGTCATATGTCATAATATTCATATGATATCTGAATATTGAAAATCGAGAATTACGTTGAGGTCATATAGATACCTTCTGTGGTAACTTAGTTTGTTTCAATTCATCCCTGGTTTAAAAACGATCCAAACAATCATGTTGCTGTGTAGAAAAGTTTGAACATTTGTGAGTTGGTAAGGACGCACAGGTCATGTGAATTATATCTTGCTCCTATTGATTTTCTCATTCAATCTTATCAGTTAGTACGTCAAAGAAAATAAATCTATCACCCGAATAGTTGGGTTGAGTTAACCCATTTAGTATAGTGCAGTCGTATAACTGGGCGCAACACTGGCATATAAGGGACCAGTAAAATGTTGACACTGACATATTGAATCGACCTAAAAGACCAACAAAACAGCATTTATGAACGTCAAGTAACGGAAGTTGATTCAGGGTAAGTATTTTACTGCATAAAGCTATCTTATCTTAAACATTACAATGATAAATTTAATCAATTCAATGTAAACCTCTGGCAAATTGAACCCATGTGAAACGCATTGTGAGAGTTGAAAGGGGTTAGAAAGGTTTGTTCAAAGCAGTACATTTCACAACGTTTCGGGTTGATAAATAAAGAAAAGTTGTTTGATGGAATGTACCCGTTAACTGTCAAATTATGTTTACTTGGATATATTAAACAACTGGTGTATGTCAAAACCTGCAGATTGTGTATTTCACCAAAGATAAAGATTGTTTTAACACTCTGCCAATTATCAGATCTAAGTTTGGAATTCAATTAATCTAGAAGTTTAAAAAGCAATTCTTGATTTTAATTTATTCCGTACAAGTTTATACTTACCTTACCAAGGTGTATTTACCTTATATAGTCTTTGTTCAACTTAAAAAGTATTGGGCCTTTTGTAAATGTTAAGAGCTTTTCACTGGTGCCAGTGTCAAACAATAGACTTGCAATTAAAAATTAAAAATGCATTATTATTAGGTCTCAATTCTGTTTTGGTGAAGATATTTTACGCAGATTGCATGTTAAGACCTACAAAATGAATGTGCCAAATTCTAGCTTTTTAAAAGTTTGTCATTGGTATTTGAAACTAGGTTGGCAGCTATCTGGGTGTGAAAAGAATTCTTGGCTTTGTGGATCAATCTACATATTTTGATACTTCTAAGAAGTAGAACACGAATAGAACGTCGCATCAACTGCATCAAAAAATCTATTGGAAAAAAAACAAGAAAATGATTTTTTGGTATGGGGAAAGCGAGTAATTGATGTAATGATGGTAAGTTTAAAAGATCGCAACGAGTTTTAATAATTTTATCACCCATATAAAATCAGCGAAAAATAACTTTTTCAGCCTGTAGGGATTAATGCAAGTGTCAGTTATAACATTAAGTGGTTGATTATCCAATTCACCCATTCTAATAACATTACCAAATTGAACTTCAGATGTTAAGGATATATTTGGATGTGAAAGTAAATTAGAAATATTATAAAGTAAATAATGAGTCAGAGACATTGCCCCATGTGTATTATGAATCACTCAGGGTGTATAGTGAATGCTAACAAACGCTGTGTACAAAGTAGGTCGTGAAGATATCGTTGCTATGTTGATAAACAATAAACATTCTGCTGTCAAATGTCTGTATCGTGAAGAATGATTAAGTGCTTTCTTCAGTGGTAAGGCTGGATAAACAATGCTACAGATCTTGAAAACAATATTAAGAAGAACAATAAAGGAGATAGTTTCTCCTACGTAGGACTTAGTATATCCTTTGTAGGAGATAGTATCTCCTACGTAGGACTTAGTATTTCCTACGTAGGAGATAGTATCTCCTACGTAGGACTTAGTATCTTGTACGTAGGAGATAGTTTCTCCTACGTAGGACTTAGTATCTCCTACGTAGGACATAGTATCTCATACGTAGGACTTAATATCTCCTACGTAGGACATAGTATCTCCTACGTAGGACTTAGTATCTCCTACGGAGGAGATAAATTGTTTTACACATTGATCACATAACATTGCCTTTTCTGTTTGCTTGAGTCTTTATTAATTCTTTTTCTATGTTAATGTTAATACCACATGGTATTCAAAGTTAAAACGTCGACTGAATTATTGTTATATCTTTAAAGTTTTAAAGTTTATGGGTCACAAATGGAATATGTATCTAACAGTTCACGTTATGTTAAATTGTCTATAGAATATTTGGCTTTATTTTACTCGATCCGTTCATTACAATAACTGTGACTTAAGTGTGTTCATCTCAAAACCCTATTTCATAAAGGGGTGGATCTAACAAAGAACCACAATAATGTTAATCTTCCATGTCACGTTTTGCTTTTTTTAGAGGGGTCATTAAACAATCATACCATTTAATGTTGTTTGAATATATGTTGATATTAATATATTATTAAAGTTGGAATTTAGGAAGTGTTTCAAACTTGAGTTTTGTATACAAAAGCAAAAGGGAGGCCGCCTCATAAGGTATAAACAGGTCAAGAACCAAACTAGATATTCCAGTTCCTATTTACCAACCCTTATTGATTCATAGGACTCCTTACTCGTCGAAATAACATATATTTTTAGAAATTGACATTCAAGCTGTGTCTCAAAGGTTACAGACTCAAGATATAGTATTGTCAAGATATTTATTATCGCCTCAATCTGATCTGAATGCAGCAATAGTATTATATATAATCGACACATATCTCAATCAAAGCATTGCATAAGACGGATAGTCACTTCTTTGTTGTTATATAATTGACAAATTATATCTTGTAGGGGACTTAGTCCTGTTCCCTGACTGTATAGAATAGGAGCCCTGAGTACAGTCTAGTCCATATAAAGCAAGTCTAGACTACACAAAAATGTATCTGCAATAAATCAAGAAACTAAAATAATTTTATTATTTTTCCGTTATGTTTTCATATGTGAATTTCAAACCAAATGGAAGCTACCCTGATTGAATAACGTTGTTCTTGCGCCCCTTTTGTTTACCTTTTTGCACATGCAGTTAATAACCAAATGAACGAATTAATGAGAACACAATAGTTTTTGATTATTTCTAAAATCGTAATGTAAAACAAATTTGTAAATATATAATAAGTATGATATGCTCATCATTTTGCATCTTTTTCCATGCACTGTTACTTTCATCTGTATACATGTATTCGTGTAAGTGAAAGGGGTTAGAAAGGTTTGTTCAAAGCAGTACATTTCACAACGTTTTGGGTTGATAAATAGAGTTAAAGTTGTTTGATGGAATGTACCCGTTAACTGTCAAATTATGTTTACTTGGAAATATTAAACAACTGGTGTATGTCAAAACCTGCAGATTGTGTATTTCACCAAAGATAAAGATTGTTTTAACACTCTGCCAATTATCAGATCTAAGTTTGGAATTCAATTAATCTAGAAGTTTAAAAAGCAATTCTTGATTTTAATTTATTCCGTACAAGTTTATACTTACCTTACCAAGGTGTATTTACCTTATATAGTCTTTGTTCAACTTAAAAAGTATTGGGCCTTTTGTAAATGTTAAGAGCTTTTCACTGGTGCCAGTGTCAAACAATAGACTTGCAATTAAAAATTAAAAATGCATTATTATTAGGTCTCAATTCTGTTTGGTGAAGATATTTTACGCAGATTGCATGTTAAGACCTACAAAATGAATGTGCCAAATTCTAGCTTTTTAAAAGTTTGTCATTGGTATTTGAAACTAGGTTGGCAGCTATCTGGGTGTGAAAAGAATTCTTGGCTTTGTGGATCAATCTACATATTTTGATACTTCTAAGAAGTAGAACACGAATAGAACGTCGCATCAACTGCATCAAAAAATCTATTGGAAAAAAAACAAGAAAATGATTTTTTGGTATGGGGAAAGCGAGTAATTGATGTAATGATGGTAAGTTTAAAAGATCGCAACGAGTTTTAATAATTTTATCACCCATATAAAATCAGCGAAAAATAACTTTTTCAGCCTGTAGGGATTAATGCAAGTGTCAGTTATAACATTAAGTGGTTGATTATCCAATTCACCCATTCTAATAACATTACCAAATTGAACTTCAGATGTTAAGGATATATGTGGATGTGAAAGTAAATTAGAAATATTATAAAGTAAATAATGAGTCAGAGACATTGCCCCATGTGTATTATGAATCACTCAGGGTGTATAGTGAATGCTAACAAACGCTGTGTACAAAGTAGGTCGTGAAGATATCGTTGCTATGTTGATAAACAATAAACATTCTGCTGTCAAATGTCTGTATCGTGAAGAATGATTAAGTGCTTTCTTCAGTGGTAAGGCTGGATAAACAATGCTACAGACCTGAAAACAATATTAAGAAGAACAATAAAGGAGATAGTTTCTCCTACGTAGGACTTAGTATATCCTTTGTAGGAGATAGTATCTCCTACGTAGGACTTAGTATTTCCTACGTAGGAGATAGTATCTCCTACGTAGGACTTAGTATCTTGTACGTAGGAGATAGTTTCTCCTACGTAGGACTTAGTATCTCCTACGTAGGACATAGTATCTCATGCGTAGGACTTAATATCTCCTACGTAGGACATAGTATCTCCTACGTAGGACTTAGTATCTCCTACGGAGGAGATAGTATCTCCTACGGAGGAGATAAATTGTTTTACACATTGATCACATAACATTGCCTTTTCTGTTTGCTTGAGTCTTTATTAATTCTTTTTCTATGTTAATGTTAATACCACATGGTATTCAAAGTTAAAACGTCGACTGAATTATTGTTATATCTTTAAAGTTTTAAAGTTTATGGGTCACAAATGGAATATGTATCTAACAGTTCACGTTATGTTAAATTGTCTATAGAATATTTGGCTTTATTTTACTCGATCCGTTCATTACAATAACTGTGACTTAAGTGTGTTCATCTCAAAACCCTATTTCATAAAGGGGTGGATCTAACAAAGAACCACAATAATGTTAATCTTCCATGTCACGTTTTGCTTTTTTTAGAGGGGTCATTAAACAATCATACCATTTAATGTTGTTTGAATATATGTTGATATTAATATATTATTAAAGTTGGAATTTAGGAAGTGTTTCAAACTTGAGTTTTGTATACAAAAGCAAAAGGGAGGCCGCCTCATAAGGTATAAACAGGTCAAGAACCAAACTAGATATTCCAGTTCCTATTTACCAACCCTTATTGATTCATAGGACTCCTTACTCGTCGAAATAACATATATTTTTAGAAATTGACATTCAAGCTGTGTCTCAAAGGTTACAGACTCAAGATATAGTATTGTCAAGATATTTATTATCGCCTCAATCTGATCTGAATGCAGCAATAGTATTATATATAATCGACACATATCTCAATCAAAGCATTGCATAAGACGGATAGTCACTTCTTTGTTGTTATATAATTGACAAATTATATCTTGTAGGGGACTTAGTCCTGTTCCCTGGCTGTATAGAATAGGAGCCCTGAGTACAGTCTAGTCCATATAAAGCAAATCTAGACTACACAAAAATGTATCTGCAATAAATCAAGAAACTAAAATAATTTTATTATTTTTCCGTTATGTTTTCATATGTGAATTTCAAACTAAATGGAAGCTACCCTGATTGAATAACGTTGTTCTTGCGCCCCTTTTGTTTACCTTTTTGCACATGCAGTTAATAACCAAATGAACGAATTAATGAGAACACAATAGTTTTTGATTATTTCTAAAATCGTAATGTAAAACAAATTTGTAAATATATAATAAGTATGATATGCTCATCATTTTGCATCTTTTTCCATGCACTGTTACTTTCATCTGTATACATGTATTCGTGTAAGTGAACTTAATCATTCATGACATTCAATAAAATGTATTTTCTTCTCACAATTATTTCGTAACCACAATCGCATGATCGTTTCAGTGAATAAATCAATCAATATTTGAAAAATATCTTTAAAATACAAATACAATAAAGAAGTTTTAATGGTTATAACTACCAACTTCTTTATGCCTTTTAGAATCTAAATTTTGCTTGACAAATTTAAATCTAATTATTCTTTATCAACTATATTAGGATACCTTGTCACTTGATTTAAGTTTTAATTATACATTTTTATATAGTCTTCTATCACTGGGTCTTGACAATTGTAAATAAATTCAATTGCAAACATACTATTATTTTCACTGATTTTGATTTATTTCTCTTCGTTTTGTAAGTATAAACAATTGTACTGTTAAATAAATGACCTTTATTATATAATTAGCAATGAAATATAGGGTTATACAGTGAAAATATAATCCATATTTTAAGAAAAGCAGTAGAAAGTCATATTTTCACTGCAGTGAAAATATAATCCATATTTTCACTGCGGTGAGAAAAGTAGGACAGTACCTATTACCTCCCCTTGAAACACGATTATCTCCATTTGAGGAAATCGAACGCACGCCTCGCGTCACGGCGTTGTTTAGGATTGAAGAAAAACGACTCTTTACGATGTTTTCGGTATGTTATTGTTAACATTTTGCAGTGACAATGTATCCTTCGATATCGGAATACAACCAGAAGTTCATATTCTGTTGTTGTAGTTAATAATTGTTCATTTTATCGCCAAATAAATTTACGAAGCGAGAGATCTGACGCACCGACATAGCGCTTTCCTCACTGTATCCGTTCGCGTCAAAACTGACTTTCCAAAATAGATAAGAAGCCTTTGTTTCACCTAATTATAACCAAAAACAATGTCATATTGTAGATCTGATATCATTTAACAATCACACAATTATATATTTTTCGAAAACCTATTTCCGGTTAAATATCGCATTATTTCGATCGAACTTCTTTTTACCGAGAAATTATAAATGGAGTTGCTAGACTCTCATTCATCACAACAGGAAAAGTTTGCCTTTCGATGTCCGACAACTCTGTTTTATGATTTTTAAATTTTATAATAAATAGACTATTTCATCGTTTTTGCCGAATATCATTTCCATCTCATCTCGTGAAGTGAGAAAGTGTCATTTTCACTCGTGGCTGCGCCACTTGTGAAAATATCACTTTCTCACTCCACTCGATGAGATAGAAATGATATTCGGCAAAAACAATGAAATAGTCTCTATTTAGTATCTTAACCTTTCATTGGTAGTTATTTTGTAGTTCATAAATTAGCTCAGGTAAAAACGTTATGTGACTGTACCTATGTGCACGCTGTGAAAGAACATGTAGTTTATGTAAATCCACTTCTGTTGCTGATGAATGTCACTATGTTTTTGAATGTAAAAGACTTTGTAATGAGAGGAAAAAATATGTCTTATCCAATGATTCAACGTATCCAAGCCTACATAATTTTGTCAAACTAAGGACACTATGCAAATAACCAATTTATCAAAATTTGTATCAAAAATAGAATCTCTAACAAAAAACAGTTAACTGCAGCCATCTTGTATTGAATTTTGTATATATATTTATATAAATATATGTTTATTGCTTACTATATTTTGTGTAACATTACTTGTATATATGCTCTTGTACCACCTACGTGGTTTTATGAGAATAAATGATTGATTGTAAGAATACTAAAGTGTTAAACGTTATCAATTTGAATTTATTCTTGGCAAATATTATTTCAACTGAACTCCCACCAAACTTTGACATGCTGACAAGATTTAGATGGTCCGAGTGTCCACTCACTTCATTGTAAACTGAGCTTTTTGCATTTTGTTCCCCAGTTCCTCAAATCGGGGCGGGATAGTGCAGCGGAAAGCGCGTTAGGTTTCGGAGATCAGGAGGTCCGTCGTTCGAATTCCCCCAGGGGCTCGGCAACTTTTTCTGTTTTACATACATGTACAGTCACGCAGTGTATAAAATAGATTAGAAACCTAACCTGTCCCCAAAATAAATTGGTCTTAAGGACTGGTGGACGGGCTATAGTTTAAACACTTACAGTCAGGTTTAGGTGCAATGCTTCACTGAATTTCAGGGAGGTACCACAAATGTTTCGCTTGTTCCAGCCGATGCTCGCAGGTTTCATCGCAATACAAAGCCACACTAATGCTGCGGGCTTTCTCCCTGCAATAATACTAGCAGTCGTGATATAAGTGAATTACTCTTGAAAGCGTAGTTAAACCTCAAAATCACCTCACCTCACCTCCTCACATATTTCATATTTAAGTATGTAAAGTAATTATTGCTCTTCTCTCCAAATTGTTGGAATTTTGGAAGACTTCCGCTTGTATAAGTCGAACTTAAACACCTTTTCCTATCTGCTTCCGGTCCTCAACAGTTTTAGTTGTGGAAAATGTCACAAGAGTTGGTTCACTTTTATCAAAATAACATTTTATTGTAATACACTACTTGTATGTGACCTTATAAAATATCTACAGAGTTACATTGATTGATGATTATGAACACCAATGCCTTGTGATGAGGTAGCAATCCTTTTCATAATCGTAGTGCCGACAAATGGCACTAAATGATATATTAACACAAAGATGTTTGAATAATACAGTATGTTAGGTATGCCTGGTCCGTATTTGACTTAAAGAAGTATATTTATGAAGGAGTTATTGGTAACTTATAGACACATTAACTAGCAGGTAGTGCAAAGGGCTGCCTCTGTCTCTGTTAAGTTCATTCAGGTTTGAATTTTTGCCATATATAGAACCGATAAAATATTCTTACTTTATCTTTAGGTAAGGATAAGCATAACAACATTGCTCACCTCAATTTGATATTGCATAACGAATTGATAAATTATATAAGAGTATCATAAAATCACAAGAAGATTACCCATCAGCATGATATATTGTTGGAAACGTTGGCTTTTAAAACGCTTAGTTCTCATTTCTTAGATTGACATCAAACATGTTGATACGCGAAGCTTAGATAACTGTTTGATACAAAGGGAGGTAACTTCTACTTTACCTGATACATAGGTTAAACCTTGTCAGAAAACTGGGGCAAACAGATAAGTTTTCTTTATGTTATGTTTTGTTATTTTAAATAATACTTAAAATTAAAAGGCTTGATTCATAATTTCGGAAACGCTACATGCTATGTTATGATATAAAACGATTGCTGCAAAGAATGATTTGCATAGAAATATAAATGAAAAAACAAACTTATGCAGTTGAGCAATGTGATTGTTTTGTTTTCAGATGATTTCTGCAAAGAATAATTTGCATAAAAAAATGAAGGAGATCCAAATTTATTCACAAGACAATGTTCACATGAACTTAATAAAAGTGTTTCTATATGTTATTTGATGTACCAAATTATCGACCTTAATTGTGGTTCAGATTTAATTAATAAATTAGTTTTACTGATCTTTGACACATATTAACTTTCACTGTTTTATCATTAGTATCAACTCAATCAGCACTGTGCATTTAATCCTGTAGATAATTTCAAAAACTCTTCAAAATGATAGATGTTCTTCTATCTATCATAATACGAGTTTAGGATTAAAAGTGAAAACAAACAGATATTTCAGCATAGCAACTGCTATTCGATATAGTTAGTTTAACAATGATTAAGATCTACAAACATAGTACTTATTTCAAATTAAATATTTAAATTCAATTAAATTTAAGTCGCTTTAAATTGAGAATATCCCAAAACTTTTTGCAATAAATAATGTAAGGTCAATGAAATCAACAACAAAAAATCAAAATAACTCTGTCTTTACTAGACTGTCGATGGTTTATACTTGTAGGCTACAGTTGTAGCTACGTGAGTAGATGTATAATAACACTATTACTATATCCTGGTTGTGAATGTTTTGTTTTACAGCTTGTAACGAAGTGAAAATCGAAGTTTTCATTAATAATAGACGAGTGGGTATCACTGGTGGATCCACAGGGGGTGTGTAATGGAAGGTGGGGGGGGGGGGGGGAGGGGGGGGGGGGGGGGGGAGGGGGACCCCTCCAAGTTTCTAATGTTGTAAATGTGAGGGTTGCATTTCCAAAACATGATAAAATTGTGCAATAATAGTGTATGACATGGAAAGTAAATTCAGTAAATATTGACATACGTTTTCATTCTTTGATCCAAAGTTGTACATCAAGTAAAGATGTGCACACGAGCCCACCCACACAAGGTCTCGTAGTGGCCCCTGGATAACATTGACTTGCTGAAAAGATTGCCAATTTTAATTTTGAAAGTTTAGACACACTCTACATGTCATCTGTTATAAATCTTACTACCAGAATTTTACTAGATCCTACCCACGTTTTGTACCCTTGTTATAAACTTTTACCATCTGGCCGTAGATATCTTTTACCAAATGTTAAATCAAAAAGATGTAAACACTCTTTTATACCTGTCAGCATTTCCTTTTTAAACAACTGTTAATTCCTTTCTAGAATATTCATTGTTTGATGCCTGTCTTATGAAATGTTTCTGTGTACTATGCATACCATGTTTTTGTTGTTAAATATGTCTTAAATGTTGTTCTCTTATAATGTTCTTAACTCTTGATGTACACAAAATTCCCTTTCGGATAATAAAGCATTATCTTATCTTATATCTACTAAATGACAAATTCTATCGTAAAACTAAACAGGTAAGGTATTTAAGATTCTTTTTGAATTTGTTGTCTTCAAATTGTACATCTTAGTAATAGGAAGACAACAACGACTAACGGCAACATATTTTGTAAATAATAATAACAAGAAGAGGAAAATATTATAATAACAAATTATGGTAAAAGGGTAGTTTAAATTGTTATTTGACATTGTAGTAATTCGAGCATCATTATCTTTATTGTATTGCTAGAGATTACTTAAATGAATATCGCACTGTCAAGAGAACTTGAAGCAAGATATTCTGTTGAACGTCACAATGATGTCATCAGTTTAAGATGAGTAAACCAGTAAACCACATTAAGTGTTGAATGATATAGGCACATTAAACAAAGTGAGGTAAGTTGTATGATACACGAATCAAAAGCATATGACGTTCTTTCTATTGAATCCACAAAACCTTTTAAAACAGAAACGCATCACAGTGGAAACATAAAACAAAAATTTTAAATATTCAATTGCAAACTTGTGAATTCCTAAAATATATTGTTATCTAAAAACAGATGTCACTTTATAAAAGGCAGTGAATGCACTTATTTTAAAAAAAATTCATTGTTTGTCTAGATGAAAGGAGTTATTGTTTAAACTAAATTGAACAACCAGTGAATCTTAGTTAATACTCACACGTTTTAATCAACACTGATTTGTTATTAAAACACCTCGGATATTGTGTTTTCAATTATGGAACCTAAATGAAGCTCTCATAAAATATATATTCACAATTCAAGGACCTTGACAGCATTGCATTTGTAAATAAAGATTGCAATGATTAAAACAATATTACACATTTTCGTTGATGTTTGAAATATGAAGATTGGTTGATTTCTTGACTTTAAAAAGAAGCGTTTAAGAAAAAAAACACCACCATTTTAAGCTATACATGATATATATTGTAAATTAACAATCACTGATTATTTCTGAATTGACTACCATTTGAAATCCATGAAACTTTAATTATTGGTAACGATAACAGAGAAAATCAAAAATCAAAATATTTTCAAATAGCAATTTCTCATTTCAAATACACGTATTAAAAATACTTTTAATGCTACATGCACACGTACATGTTAGAATATTCAAAACACTTTTACATGCAAAAGTAGTTAAAGAACATTTATGACTGTAATAATTCAATGGAGCAAAAATAACCCATCATTTTAACCAAGATCCGTTAAAAATATTTATTTAGAGAATTTTCATAATGCAAAAAAAAATATAAAAAAATCAAGAAATTCTTTGAAATGAATCAGTGATCGAAATATAAAAGTGAGACAAGCGCTCGTAAAATATCAATTCCAAGTCGCATTGCTTCATGCCCAAAGGAACGGACCATGTATCTCTCACAATAAATATCTTTAAAGATAAAGTTAACATGTCTTTTGGAATAATCTTATTATAAGACAAAATTAGTAATTAAATGCTATTTGAAAATAACGTGTTTACTCTGAAATATGTCAATGAACATCATGTAACTGATAGATATATATCAGGAATAATTTCATAATTTCTGTAGTGGTTAATTTTAACAATGTATTCATTAGAATTGAAAAAAGGTAAATTCCTTAGATTTATAATTCATTCAGAGTTTTATTTTCAAAATGTGATATGATGTTTACACCATTATTTAACTTTTTAGTATAACCTATTTACCGTATCAAATATACAATTTAATATTCTATCAATCACAATATGATAAGATATTTTAGGGATGAAAAGGTGAGAAGTTTGAGCAAAGGTTATATTCATTATTTACATTCATTCAAATCCCTCTGTCGTGAAATCAGCCGAGAGGTGGCGCTGCAAGCAGGAAGTGGTCAAGGTAGGTTGGGGTGTTACGCTCGTAGTCAGTATTTGATTTAGAGAAGTATAAAGGAGTTCGTTGATAACTTATGAATATACAAACTATCAGTAGATAGCTCGGGACTCAGTTGTCTAGGTTTGAGTCGATAAATAAGATTGTTTTAATAACTTTGCCAAATATCATTCCTAGTTTCTGTTTAGGTAAGAGTTAAACTTAGTCTTATCAAAATGCACACATTTTAAACTTCATGAAGATCATAATTGATTATTAATACTTATATTTAATAAAAGATTGCAGATAAGCATACACTGATCGCAAGAAGATATTCCATAATTAGAATATAAGCAGGAAGATATGTATTTGACCCATTAGGATGTTTCATTGTGTCTGTATTATATTGCCGAGAAAAGTGTTTAAACGCGTAGCTAAAGGGAGACAATCTGAACTGTCTATATTCGCTATGCTGAAACGAGGCGGTTAGAACTTCAACTAGCGAACATGGTCATTTTATTTTAAGTGAGGTTTGATTCCAAACAACAAACTGTTCACAAAATTAGATTTAAGTTTAATAAAGGCTCCAAGGGCGTATTTCAATAACAAAGTTAGATCTAAAGGTGTTTTTACAATTATTTAATTTGTATGTTAAAACTTGTATTAATCTTGAAGCTTCGACTTTAATTTTGCTATCACTAAAATAAATTTACATGTATATCTAAATGAAACAAAGTGTTCTGACCTGCACTCTAAAACGTCAGATATTCTTACCTCAGTGACAAGTAACGCTGCGCAAATAGAGAATACTATGCTACTGAGATTGCGAAGCTCAAAGTTGAAATGTCCGAGATGAAAACAAGTTTAGAGAAGAGATTACTTTCGCAAGAAATGTTTTCTAGAAAAACAATCTACTTGTACATGGAATAAAAGATGACGAAGATGCGCTGGAGGGGGTGAAGAAACTCACGTGTGCTTTCTATTTTTAGCCATAGGTCACTATTTGCTGCTGAACCGGAAGTAAATTAAAAACCGATGTGTTTTCACTTCATGTTGATCAAAGTAAGGATCGATATATGAAGTAAGTTTTCAGTTATTTATATGAACTCTATTAACACCTTTCCATGATTTTTATGGAACGCAAAGACTCAATCAGAAACAATTGAATAAGGAGACAGTGGCAATATGTCGTTTATTTTGAACATCGGCAATTTGATGCCATCAACAATAATTATCTTTTGTTTATTTATGATGGAGGACAATGTTATTTCATGTTACATAACTATCCTGCTGGGAAGACACAATATCGCAATCCCACCCTTTTCTTTGCTTTTATTCTTCTTTTTTCTTTCTTTTATCTTTTCTTTATTGACAAAATTATGTTCCCATTTCATCTTTTCAAATGATATATACATTTTTATTTACACTCATGTGAGAGAGAACACTTCGAGATAATTTTGGTATCTAACATATGTCAGATACTGCGAGCGCCGCCTCTGATTGGTCGATCCATGGTGATGACCCGAGGTCACGATAACCGAACTACTTTTGTCATTCATAAGTTACAACTAAACTTCATTATTTACTTTCACGAGCAGGTATAGAATGAAGCCATTAAAATAGACAAACATACGACCTTTTTTACTACAGACACCACTGAAAGTCATTTAAACATATAATATAAACTTTTGTGGTGGTAATTCAATTTTATTTTCGCTAATAAACACGCAACATATTTCGTCTGCTCGTCGAAACGAATGGTCAAACGATTCACGAACCATTCAGCACGCAGCTCACTGGCCAGAACATTCTTCCAACTGAAATCATGCAGATATCAGGACATCGTAACGTGCAAAGCATCAACAGTTACAGCAAGATTTCCATGGATCGTCAGCAGCAACAACGACCAACCTGGTACGCTTGTACTTCCGTCACACACAGCAACAGCGAGTGAGAGTGACCTCCCTTCCACCGTCAACGTTATGTCAAGTCAATCACGGACCGCCGTCACTCGCTTCGGTTCAGTGCACTCCATTTTCTCGACACCAATATACGGGGGAATCATTAATGTGAACTTAATGCAAAGCGACATCGTCTCACGGATTATGATGACTGTTAAGTATATAATATATAAGCTGGACTGAATGTTGACGGCAAGCTTGCACGCTGAACATTGTGCTCTACTCTGACGGACATTGTTACTCATAAAATTTCAGGTTTGAGTATTATTAAAGTTTTTAAAATTCAATCTGTGTTATGTATTTCTTGAACGTGAACTTGAAAGTTCGCAAAATGTTAATCAGTTATCAGTCATCAGCTTCTTCACCTAAAATCTAAGAGCTAAAGTCACAGACTATTTTCCTGCGGTATTACATCGTTTACAGTTACACATTGTGACGTCACTGACGCAAAATCAAGCTGTATTCATACGTGCCTCAACACAATGTGAAGAATATTTCGTTGTTATGTCAATAAATTACGGTCGTTAATTCGTGTGTAATAAATAAAATACCAAACTCATTCCCTATGGATACCGTAATTATTACAACTCGTGGCTTGTAAACGTATCTAACTCGATTTCGCTCGTTAGATACGTTTACAAGCCACTCGTTGTAATAAATACGGTATCCATAGGAAACTCGTTTGGTATTCTCTATATCTCATATATCAGTCACAAAACAGACTTCCATGATACTTGCAGCATATTGCCTATTACCATATTTGTCTACCTTAGTTATGAATCTACTTAAAACACTATACCTTTATCATTATAGATATGGGTAACATAAAGAAAATTAGAATGATTTCAGCAAACTGTAGGGGATTAGCAGATAAGAATAAAAGAAAAGAAGTAATGAATATTTACAGAAAGAAATCATTTTCCATAATCTGTTTGCAAGATATACATATTGCCAAGGAACATGTAGACATTATGAAGAATGAATGGGGTTTGCAGAGTATAATTGCACCTTTTAGATCTAATTGCAGAGGAGTGGCTATACTTTTTAATAATAATTAACATTGATACATAAAACATTGGAAGATGAGAATGGAAATTATATTGTTGCTGACATAACCGTTGAAGAAAAAAGATTTACACTTGCAAATATTTATGGACCAAACAATGATGACCCTAAATTTTATTTAAACCTATTTGAAAATATTTGTGATTTTGAAAATGAATCTATAGCTATTGTTGGAGATTGGAATTTGGTTATTGACCCATCAGTTGATTTGGAGAACTATAAAAACATTAAAAATCCTAAAGCCAGAAATATAGCATTAGAGCAGATTGAATCGCTGGAGTTGACCTTGTTGATGTTCGGAGAGACTTAAATCAAGATATAAGAAAATTCACATGGTGAAACACAAACCAAGACAACAAGCAAGATTAGATTTCTTTTTAATATCTCAGGATTTATTGAATCTTACACTTGACGCTGATATTTTGCCTGGATATAAAACTGATCATTCAGCTGTTAGTCTTACTTTCTCAAACTCATTAAACCAAGAAAGAGGGCGGGGTTACTGGAAATTCAATACATCATTACTTTTAAATATTGAATATGCGGATCTGGTTAGGACGATTTTAAAGGAAACAATTGAAGAATATTCAAATGACACTTATTAAGAAATTAATGATGATGCTGACGTTAATCTCAAAATTAATGACAGTCTATTTTTGGAAACTTTTTTGATGAAAATAAGAGGTAAATCAATCTCCTATTCATCTTTCTTAAAAAGAAAACAAAAGATAAATCTAAAGAATTAGAAATTAAGATAAAAGATTGTGAGGATACAATAAGAAGAGATTTTCAAAATATTGATGAACCTTTACTTGCAGAACTAACAAAATCAAAATTCGAATTACAGCAGATTAAAGAAGAAGAAATTTGAAGAATTCAGTTGAGAAATAAAATTCTATGGTATGAAGAAGGAGAACAACCTACAAAATATTTCTTTCATCTAGAAAATAGGAATTATGTAAACAAATCAATAAATAAAATTATCACAGACAAAAATGAGGAAATAACAGATGGTGACTCAATTTTAAATGAGGTTAGGCAATTTTACAAAAAACTTTATTCTTCAGATAGAAATTTCTAAGCTAACTGTAACTTAGACAATATTATAACTCCGGTCTTAAGTAGAGAACTCAAAGAAAAATTGGAAAAGGAAATAGACATAAATGAAGTTGCAATTGCTGTAAAACATACGAAAAATAACAGGAGCCCTGGAATAGATGGTTTTCCCATAGATTTTTTCAAATTCTTTAGGAAAGAACTTAAAGTTTGGGTTTTCAGATTTATTAAAGATGTTTATGATAGAAACATGATGTCTGTAACAATGAAGAGGGGTGTTATCACCTGTATCCCAAAAGCAAATAAAGATAGAACTCAATTAAAGAATTGGAGGCCAATTACTATATTAAATGCTCTTTATAAAATTTTAGGTGCCTGTATAGCTAACAGATTAAAAAGACGTTTAGACTCCTTAATACATGATAATCAGACCGGGTTTATGCCAGGCAAAAACAAAAAGTGAAAATACAAGATTACTTTATGACATTATGTTCGAAACAAGGAAAATAAATTTGAAAAGCCTTTTGATTTTAATTGATTTTGAAAAAGCTTTTGACACAGTTTCTAAAGATTTCATTAATTCTGTCTTGGTCCTGAGATTATTCGCTGGATTAATATATTGACTTATGAAACCACCTCATGTGTCATTCAAAATGGACATATATCTGATTTCTTTCCCAATCAACGGGGCTGTAGGCAAGGCTAGTTCATATTTTCAATAGTTTACCAAACCCTCCTGATGAATTTATAACCTATGTGGCGTGGTGGCCACGAACCCCGTAGAGGGTTATTATTAGCAGTATCGTACTGTAAAGAGACAACATCGCCCGACTTCTTTGAACGCCATTTTATTAACCAATACCTCTCATTCCCACCAGGGAGGTAATTTAAGGTTAAGCAAGTTGAATTAAACAACAAGAAACCTCATTATTTTCCCCATGTTAATTGGTAAATATGTACAGAAAACATTGTCAACTTCAAAAAACACCAAAAAACGTTTTCATCGGTCCTCTAATAACAAAGATATCGCCCTTCAAAGTGCACAAATTTTAGGCTTCTCAATTTGACAGTCTGAAAAGGGATTCTACCGGATGAACGATATTGCCTTTACTGCGCATGCCAGAAAGGGCGATGTGATGTGGCAGGTTATGATTGGCTGAGAGAAGTTTTACAGACTGTGTTTTATTACATCATATAGACAGAACGGAAATGGGCCTAATCATTGTAAATATAACAGACAATGGTGGTAAATAAACAGAACAAACATGTTTTATCACGATTTAGAAGCTTCATCTGTCCGGCAATAAAACAGAGTAGTAATTAAACAGTTATGGCACATCGTAACTGAATGTGTAATTACAGGCCTAGGGAGTTGCGCTTGGGATATTTCACACTCTTTGACAATGTTGTTACAAGAATTAGGGGATGTTGTTGTTTTAGAGATCAAACATGTCTGCCCATCTATGACACGCCCAGTTGTCAAAGCACTTGTCATCCATTGGTCGACAATAGGACAAACTAGATCCAATCAAAAATTAAACATTTAGAATTTATCACATGCATTGCATCTGTCTTGAGATGAACACATTCAGTACAGACACATTACATGGAGTATTTCGCGTTTACTTCAATAAGGTAGGATTTGATCACATGACATGTAAACTAAACTTTGTGCATTCCAACTTATATGTATTCATATTTGTTATTTCAGGCAGTTGTTTGCGTTAGAAGTTTACAAATATTAAAAATTTAAAATAACATTATCTCAAACAAAGATATAGAATGGTATTTATTTTACGCTGAAGAGTTGTCTCTTTGTAAACTAACATTGTTTCTTTATTTTATTGAGAAACGCTCAAGACATGATGAAACATGGTGTCAAAAGGTGTATCAAATTGTATTGCGAACTTAATACAATTTCATGACATGATGCCTCTGTTTCCCAATATTTCGTAGTGTGTATATAGCAAAACCTCATTCAGACTATATAAAATTACTTCAGGATTATTCATAAGTTCCTTAAACAAATTCACTAACTTGTCTTCAATTTTATATGGCCACTCATCACAAAATGTAAACTTAGAACTACTAAATTCAATACATTACTATATCGTAATGTGAGATTTTCAAAACACGATTGAATATTAAGATTTTTTGTTGATGAAATATCCTTATGTTTATACCATTTAGTACCATTTAGTTATGATATAACATTTAGCA
Organism: Steromphala cineraria; assembly: GCA_916613615.1. Taxonomy (NCBI): domain Eukaryota; kingdom Metazoa; phylum Mollusca; class Gastropoda; order Trochida; family Trochidae; genus Steromphala; species Steromphala cineraria. The sequence continues at coordinate 50,100,350 of OU744726.1, forward strand.
TTTAATTGCTTTGTTGTTTGTTTTCGAAAATCATTGTTTCAATATTGTCACTGTATATGATATGTGTACTGATCTGTCCATGTTTACGTTATGTCACTATTTTGTTAGGGAGAGGCATTAATATAAACATATATAATAATATTAATATGGATATATTTTTTTGTCAACCTCGTTTCTTTTTTTTAAATAGATATGATTAAATCACATTCATTTATAGTTTTTAGAGAAGAATAGGCCATCTCGTCATTTGCCAAACATAGTTATATGACATACCATGTAGTCTCATTGATTAATTGACTTTAGATCCCTCTGTAGAAGCCGTGATTAAGCTATCAACAGTCAAAAAGATTCAACCAAAATTAGTAAATCTCTTCATTATATGTCTCACTAACTAACCGTAATACTCGAAAGTTGTTTTCATTGTTTGTGTAGTAATTATACGCCAAGTAAGTAAGTGTGCGCTTGACCAATACTGTAAACAATAGCAATAGCCTGACCAGTTTGGCGAGAAAGGGCGATGTGATGTGGCAGGTAATGATTGGCTGAGAGAAGTTTTACAGACTGAAAATATGATGTTTGTTTTCAAAGTCATTAAATGACTATTTTGCGCATGTTTTTGAACAAACAAAATATCGATGTTATCTCAAGATATATTTTTGTATCCATTTCTGCATTGTGTACCCCCTCGGGGTTACATGATGTTTAATGGTTGTCTCCCTTAGACCAATAGAAATAGTGTAAATGTAAAATATATAGAATATGTGAAATATCTCTACGCCACATCACCCTCCACTTTTAAAAAGTGAGAACCACTCGAACGATAGAAATTTAGAAAATGTTGCTGTTGATAAAAGAAATATGTTAAATATCAACATAGTATATTTACTCCAGGAAGAAAAAAAATCTGTTTTTATATAAATAAGAGTGAGAGGTGACATAGAAATTTTCAGCATCATGTCATGATGTTCTGGGCATGAATCAGAATATCATAACATAATTAATGACAGTACCATGCCATTCACATTTGACATTAAAATAAAATATTTTCTGATGAAACCAAGTGTTAAACATCAACACTTTAAACCACTAATACCAACATTGGTTATTTTGAAAAAGTAAACAACCTAGCTTATGCAAAAATGATTATTGAATATGTGTGCACATTTAAAGGCTTAGGCTAATATACTTTAGTACTTTGTGAAATATTGATAAGTCTCTAGAATAAATATCAATTTAAGTACATAAGATGTATTCCTGTGAAAATCCTTAAAATGCTTCACAACTTCATCATGTAATATTATACATGATATCAAACACCATTTCAAAAACTTTAAATTTTACAATATTGTGTGCCTTCATTAAAAGATTTAGGTGAACATATTGTTTGTACCTGACTAAATCTGAAAAATATATAATATTATCAGTTCAGTACAAGTCTAACCACAACATGATGGTTACTTCATAAGATAAGCATTTCTATTAAAAGATTTTGACAAATGTATTGATGTTACTTATGGAAATTTTGATAATAATCATAGTTTAAGTACACCAATAATATTCCAGTGAATATTCTTCAAATATAAATACTTATACAGATGATCATCTCTTAAAGGTACAGTACCCTGTAAACACTTCAATTGTTGTGCACATCAATAATAAGTAAAAACATCATTTATCAGTGTGTCATGAAAAACCTAACACTGAAACAAATATAATTGTCAACTCTAACATTTAACTACAAAAACCTTAAACAAGTAAACTGGAACAATAAATTTACTTGCTAACAAGTAGAACAATTTATACTTTTCACATTCATTTTCTCTGACTTTGATTGTCAGTTGGAATCTTTGAGTGTGTATCTTGCACTAAAGTTTGACAAGTGGGAGTCAGGTCCTCAAAAGCAACCCATGAATTTTGCCTGCTTTCAAAATTCAGCCATTTCACCCTATAAAACAACTTGTTCTGACAATATTTCTTTCTCAAAATTTTCTCAATGGAGTAGTATTGAGTGGGATGCTCATCTTGGGAGTCTGACTGGGTAGCATTATCTCCAGTTTGACTAGAATCGTACTCAGGTGTGTCTATTTGAGGCGTGTCTGCCACTTCATCCTCGTGGAGGACACAGGGCTCGAGACTGTCCTCATTCGGTGGCGGCGTTGGGTCATCAGGCTCGGTCGCTCTCAGACACCCATGCTTCAGTCGATTAATATGGACTCTGTTCAGAACTAACCGACCGTCTCTTTTTCTTCGTTATTTCATGTGAATGTTCGAAAGTTTTTCGACAATGTAGTATGGCCCAGCCCAGGGTCTGGCAAGTTTTCTTGACTGACCTGAGACTAAAACAGGCTTGTACAGGAACACAGTGTCTCCAACACAGAAATTGACTTGATGTTCATGTACCTTAGATTTCTCACTCATGGCTTCCTTCCTACCAGACAGTGTTTGAATCACAACTTTTCGTGACATTTCGACAGCCTCCATTAAGGGAATCACATATGAAGCTGCAGTTTTGGGTACTTCAAGATTAGGAAGGTTAATGTCCATGTATGTTCTTGGGTGGCGGCCATGGAGCCTTGAATTCTGATAACCACGTGACAGCATCCTCACAAGGCATGCCATGAAATGTCTTTAATCTGACGCCTGTGGAAGCATTATTGTCAATTTTTGTTGCAATTTGTACCGGGGAACGTACTGCATCTCCACCATATGTGGCGTGGTGGCCACGAACCCTGTAGAGGGTTATTATTAGCAGTATTGTACTGTAAAGAGACAACATCGCCCGACTTCTTTGAACGCCATTTTATTAACCAAGACCAAGGGCGCATAACTCTCATTCCCACCAGGGAGGTAATTTAAGGTTAAGCAAGTTGAATTAACGGTTGTCTCCCTTAGACCAATAGAAATAGTGTAAATGTAAAATATATAGAATATGTGAAATATCTCTACACCACACCTCCCTTGAAAGATTGTTTTTTAGATTTATTTGGAATGATAAGATAGATAAAATTAATTTGAAAAAAGATTTTAAAGAGGGGGGTCTCGTATGATTGACATTAAAACTTTTATAAATTCCATGAAACTGTCTATTCTCAGAAGCTATATTAACAAACCTAAGGTTAATAACCCATGTAAATTCCCGCTTAAAGATATTTTGAAATATGGGGCCAATGTTCAAGATATTGTTGAAACAGATAATCCTTTTTGGAGAGATGTATTGAAAGCATGGAAAGCTTACTGTCAAAAAAGTCAAATTGAAGAAAATATAAATGAAATCCTATCCCAACCAATATGGCTCAACCACAACTTCAGGAACCCACACCACATTATTAGACACTGGGCTGATAAAGGAATTCTGACAATTCAAGATTTGTATAATGATGAAGGTTTTGTGCGTTTTGAAGATTTGAAAATTAAATTTGGGATAAGTGGTACATATATAGATCTTGCATATATTTTATATATTTTGCCTTACTCATGGAAAAAGACTTTGAAAGAACACAGTCACATACAGGTAAACCAATTCCACATTAATGCCTTGCATAAAGACTTCATGACACATGGAAAAATCTAATATCGTTGTATTTAGAAACGAAGGTATTGTTGCTAAAAGTGAGAAGTGGGCATTTCGCGGCAAACAAATGAAGGTTGTAACTTACTATAAATAATTGGGCCTTTTATTCTCAAGTCGCTTAAATTGGTCTATGGCTTGTAAAACCCTTGCCGCGCAAGCTAAGAAGGCATTATTTTCCATTTTTAAACTTTTTAAAGTAAATAAGTTTATTTCTTTTGATATTGCATGTATTCTTTTTGACTCAAAAGTATCGCCTATTTTACTATATGGATCAGAAATTTGGGGAGCAAACTATTTCGCAGTAATTGAATCTGTCCACTCATTATATTTTAAAAGATTTCTAGCAGTTGGAAAATTTCCTGCTAAAAAGGCCATACTTGGAGAAATAGGCCGGTACCATATCCATATCGAGAGTCAAATGAGAGTTATTAAATTTTGGATTAAACTTTTAAGAATGCCAGAGTATAGACTACCGTATCAATCTTATCAAATGTTATTAGCCTCAGATAATCGCGGAAAGCATTCATGGGCTGCTGGTGTAAGAAATATGCTGTTTGTTGGCGGATTTTCCTATGTATGGATTAATCAGGATGTTGGTGATAAAAATCTATTTCTAGCAATGTTTAAACAACGTTTAAAAGATATTTAAAGCATTCATGGGCTGCTGGTGTAAGAAATATGCTGTTTGTTGGCGGATTTTCCTATGTATGGATTAATCAGGATGTTGGTGATAAACATCTATTTCTGGCAATGTTTAAACAACGTTTAAAAGATATTTTTATACAAAGGTGGTATGAATCACTTGACGCGTCCACCTATTTAACTCATTATTCCCATTGCAAATCAATATTTGGGCCAGAAAAATACATAAGTGCCCTCAATGATAAGTCTCTTTTAAGTAGTTATGTAAATTTAGAATTTCTCTTCATTCCCTTAAGATTCAATCCTTTAGAAAGGATAATCATACTTTAAACGATTTAACATGTTCATACTGCTCCTCGGGCGAAACGGAGGATGAAGCTCATATTTTTTTAGTTTGTAAAGCCTTCTCTGAATGTAGAAATAAATTTTTGAAATGTGTTAATGCCAATCCACAAACGATGTACAATCTGCTAAATTCAACTAATCCTAAAGTTATTTATGATGTTGCAACTTATGTGAAACAATTAATGTACAATATGAAACCTTATGTCAAATCTTTAAAGTCACGTGACCAACAACGATAACTGTAAATTCAACTGTACTTTGGGCCACCGAGCCTTTTATACTGAATAAACATGTCTGTCTGTCTGTCTGTCTGTCTGTCATGACACCCATGAAGGGTTCTAGAAAATTCTATGATAAACTGATGTCTGATAGCATTCTACTTTCTATTTGTCAGAGATGGGAAATTTTATTTCAAGATACTTATTTTGATTGGCATTTGATCTTTACTTTTTATAGGAATATTATAAAGGATGTGAAAATACTTGATTTTCAATTCAGATTTTTTCATGGAACCATTTATACAAAAAAAGAACTTAAGAAAATGAAACTTGTTGACAATACTGTTTGTATATTTTGTAATGATACAGATGAAAGTTTAAGCCATGTATATTGGGAATGTGAGGAAACCAAACATTTTTGGAATGATCTTCAAATTTGGATGATTCAAAATAAATTGGAATTAAATTTGACAAAATTTGTCGTTTGGTTTGGTACTTTAAGTACCCAACCATTAATTAACCATATTCTTCTTTTGGCTAAAAGACACATTTATGTTTGCAACTTAAAAAATAAGATTCCAAAATTCAAAGACTTTGTTCACATTCTAAAAGATACCTTTATAGTTGAAAATTTCATATCTAAGAGAAATAATGACTTCATTAGATTTGAAAAAAATGGTCTCCTCTATTCCTTATCTTTAACTATGATAAGACTGAAAAGAAATGAGATTGTTTGTTTATTTTAATAATAAATTCAACTCTGTTATATATCATATACTTGTATATCATGCTATTATGTATCTTGTAAAAGAAATCTATGGGAACAATAAAACATTTTTTTTTTAAAAAGAAAAAAAAGTGTTCTTTTCATCAAGGTGACACGTCATATTTAATCATTAATATATCTTAATGAATATCGAATATCAAATATTAATCACAGTAAATAATTATAATTTTATTCATAAACCATTTTATCATTTTCAAATCATTTTACCTCATTTAGACCCAAATCATTGAGGAAAACATCAATAATTGGTTACTCATTCACTCACGTTTTCGTTTCATTAAATGTCAATTCAGCAAGTACATTTCATCTTTCCAATATTACATTCATTGCAGGTGTTATGATAAACAATACACTTGATTCGTATTAAGATAATTATCATGATTTTATCTTCATATTCTATATCTTTATGGACTGATATACCCACAAATCTGAAAAATTATTGGAAGGTTGATTACCCGTACAGGGGATTTTTATATCAAACTTAGTTATATGACAGTTTTAGTTTGAATGGTTCACACTGATACTTAAAGTCATTCAAGGGCTGTGATAATCATTCAAAACCTATTAGAAGCAGCTTTCAACCAATTCAATTCAAATACTGTAGCAGCATCATTTAGGGAAAATGACATTTAAAATACAAGCAGTTCAACTAATTCAATTTAAATACTGTAGCAGCAACATTTAGGAAAAATGACATTTAAAATACAAGCAGTTAAACCAATTCAATTTAAATACTGTAGCAGCAACATTTAGGAAAAATGACATTTAAAATACAAGCAGTTAAAACAATTCAATTTAAATACTGTAGCAGCAACATTTAGGAAAAATGACATTTAAAATACAAGCAGTTAAACCAAGTCAATTTAAATACTGTAGCAGCAACATTTAGGAAAAATGACATTTAAAATACAAGCAGTTCAACGAATTCAATTTAAATACTGTAGCAGCAACATATAGGAAAAATGACATTTAAAATACAAGCAGTTCAACCAATTCAATTTAAATACTGTAGCAGCAACATTTAGGAAAAATGACATTTAAAATACAAGCAGTTAAACCAATTCAATTTAAATACTGTAGCAGCAACATTTAGGAAAAATGACATTTAAAATACAAGCAGTTAAACTAATTCAATTTAAATACTGTAGCAGCAACATTTAGGAAAAATGACATTTAAAATACAAGCCGTTCAACCAATTCAATTTAAATACTGTAGCAGCATCATTTAGGAAAAATGACATTTAAAATACAAGCAGTTAAACCAATTCAATTTAAATACTGTAGCAGCAACATTTAGGAAAAATGACATTTAAATACAAGCCGTTCAACCAATTCAATTTAAATACTGTAGCAGCATCATTTAGGAAAAATGATATTAAAATACAATGAAGTGGTATCTTCTCGTGGTCACAATAAATATCGATATTGACCAGTTGCAAATGGTCATGTCTGCTTAACTTTCAAGGGTCCTAATGTCATATGTTTAATGAGTATCTGCAAAGGATAACAGGTTTAGAAAGCTGAACCCTTATGGAGGCAACAATGATGCGCGGTATTATCAATATAAAGATATATTGCTATAAAGGAACAACATGATACGAATCGGTACATACTTCAGAACATATCAAATACAGTCTAAGTAAACCTAGCCTCACTATTATCCGTTACACTGCTATACTGAGTCTAGAAAGGCTTGGTTGAGAGTCGCGTCAGCCCACGTGAAGAAGTTGACCAATCAGAACTGATCTTACCAAGCCACAATAGTCTGCCTTCGCAGGTATAACGTTGGAGGGTCATAGGTCGCAGAAAGGTCGGCTGACTCGACCTTCAACCAGACCTTTCTAGACTCAGTATAGCAGTGTAACGGATAATAGTGAGGCTAGGTTTACTTAGACTGTATCAAATATGTCGATAATATAAAATGAGTGATTTCCATCTAAACTTTACAGAAAAACACAACCAAATATACACGATTTTACAGAAAGTTCTTAACAAAGTGTGAAGTTGAGCTGTGAAAATAGCTAAACTATGTATACAGGTCATAGTCTGTGATTTCAAAATATCCCTTTCCAAAACAGTTATTAGCTGAGCAATGATGATCGTTCTTAATGCTCTTATTTAGACAAGTATGCATGCAAATTCCTGAATTTGAAAAGTACCAATAAATTGCAATACAGGAACGATTCCCATCCTTACCGAGGTAAAGGCCTTCTCCTGTTTCAGATGGATGCTCTCACCAAACTAAATGAACACTTCCTGTCCTGTAATATATGCACAGAGACCTTCAAGGACCCCTGTACGCTTGGCTGCTACCATACCTTCTGAAGACCATGCCTTACCAAATACACCAAAACCCGACGAGACGCCATCACTGCCAAGTCAATCTTGTGTCCAAACTGTAACCAGATGACGAAAGTTCCTCGTCCCCAAGAACCAGTTGAACGATGGAGTGAACAGTTCAAGCCGAGTTTCCTCATTCAAGGTCTTCTGGATTCATTTGCTGGTCAGGAGAGTTCAGGTAATTCAACTAGAAAAAGATTAACATTCTATAAAAACATATATTTTATCAATAAAAAACCTTCTCACCTGAATGCCCGATGAGTCGAGGCATGGCATAGCATGTTGTCATGTGTCCATCACTATACTTTGGCTTTTATATCTTCTTAGTGAACTACTGATTTGAGAGATTTGAACTCGTTTGTACAGTTATCTTTGCCAATTGGAGCTCTTACAGACTATGTTGACTTACAAAGTATCCTGTATACCAATCGTTATGATCTATTTTTTAATTATGTAGTCGTAATAATAAATATGCTAAGTTGTGATTAAGAATTTATAGAAATGATATTAAAATCTATGTCTAAACGTCAAATATTTCATAATTATTATAGTACACAATTGTACACGATTGTTTTGTAATTGTTGTGAATCTCTATTCATATAGTTTTTAAACAGAAGTCTCATAATTACTATTATTTATTCTTTCAGAGACCAATGAAAACTGTTGTGTCCCATGCCAGCAAATTGGGAAGACAACTCAGGCCACATCACTGTGTGAAGATTGCGACATCCTGTTATGTGAAGCTTGTGCTAAAATGCATCAAGGCATTCCTGTAACTTCAGATCACGTGATCTCACCTCTAGGAGCTGGGTCAACTCCACAACCCAAGAAACGCAAAGTTGTGTGCCCAGAGCACAACTGTTTGGTTGAATATTTTTGCAAAGATTGTCAGAAAGCTGTTTGCCAGAAATGCTGTATTATCCACCACAGGAAATGTAACTCTGTTGTCACCCTCGACTCAATGATTCCTGAAATGAAACAAGTACTGCAGCAGAACTATGATGATATAGAGATACATCGACAACAAACAGGAAATACTTTGAAGAGTAGGAGATCAGAAGTGGAGGAAATCACACAACACAAATCTTCTCTGCAGTCAGAGATCAGAAGAGTCAGTCAGCAGGCCGTGGATCTGATCAGAAGAAAGGCGAAGAAACTCCTGGATGAACTGGAAACACTCACTGAGAAGCAGACTGGAGAATTGAGTAGTCAAATAAAGTCTGGAGAGATTGAAATGCAGACATATCAACAATACACAGAATATATCAAACAATTCCTACAATCAAACAGCTCAATGGATCTGTACGATATGTACACGCTGTGTCAGTCAGGGGAGGTAACTGCTGAGATGCAGAGAAAAGACATACAAGAACAGAGAAGAAAGAAAGTTGTGTTTGTGAAACAGCTAGATGTGGGTAATCTTGACAGGACCTTACAACTCGGTAATTTGAGGTTTGTTGAAGATTCGTCCAATCTTGAAGTAAGGCCAAGCCTAAAAGATGCACCTAAAACCAAACCAACAGTCAAAAGTGAACCAAATCCTGGACAACTTCTGTCTACAGTCAATGCTAAATCAAACGATGATAAAGAGCAGCCAGATCCCCATGACGTTGAAAATTTTGAATATCAGAGGTACAGAGACACTGGTTGTTACAGATCTTCAGAATTCAAGTGTCAAGTCATGTTACACAAAAGATAAAACACTTCACTGCACATCTCTCAAACTCAATGAAAGACCTTTTACATTAACAAAGATAAGCCAGGACAGAGTAGCTGTATCATACTTGTCACACAATAGTATAGAACTAATCAATCTGACTCCTGACCCGGTCCTGATCTCTACAATCAAAACAAAGAAGAAGTACACATGTCTGACTGCTCTCAGTGACACGACTCTAGCTGCAGGTTGTATAGATCTTCCCAGTATTGACGTCCTGGATCTGTCAGGGAGAGTCCTGAGATCTGTGATCACACCCAGCACTGGTCAGCAGCTGATACAGGGATCACGGTCCATGTGTACAACACGTCAGGGTCACATTGTAGTGACAGATACACGGTCAGGTTCTGTCTACTGTGTAACACAACAGGGGAAGATAATCTACCAGTACAAACTGACAGGAGAAGGGTGGTGGACAGGTCGTGTAACAACTAGAGACACTGGTTCTGTTATCGTGGCTGATTACTATAACAACAAGATCGTCCAGCTGACAGAGACAGGGCAGTATGTGAGAGATCTGCTGACTGAACAAGATGGGATTGTTACACCACGGGGAATACGTGTACACGGGAACAAACTGTATGTTACACAATATTTAAGTGAACATGTCAAAATATTTCAACTGTGAGTCAATGATTGAAAGCATGAATTGTACTTAAAGTGTTCCCACATCTATGAATTAAGAGGAAAATATATTCAATTCCTAAAAATCTTCTGTCTAAACCTTTTCTCTTATTGTAAACAATTTGTAGTATGAAATATGATATCAATTAAGTATTGTGAATGTGTTATTTTTAACTATTAAAAAGTATGTTGATTATCATGTGTTATTAACATGATTGAAGAAACCTGATTAAAATGCTAAGAGATTAAGCAGAATGATTTATTGTGATAAAGTTACACAGCTTGGATTAAATAAGAAATAATTTCTTAACCACAAATACTTCAAGATATAATCAACCTGTCGAAATTGTGCATTCGCCACTGTAAGATATTGGTACTATGTAATACATCAGAATCTATCAGCAATGAAATAACTTTCGATGAGTTTGTTTGCAATATTATTTTTGAATATCCACACAAAACCAATGAAACATAAAATGTTATGTTATCCGGAGTTGCACATATATGATGGGTAATGATTTTGTTAAAGTAAATAAATTTAGGTTTCTATTTCTGAGAAGCCTTGTATAGTTACATTAAACTGTGACCTAATCAACATAAAGGTTTCTATTTCTGATGAGCCTTGTATAGTTACATTTAACTGTGTCCTAATCAACATAAAGGTTTCTATTGCTGATGAGCCTTGTATAGTTACATTAAACTGTGCCCTAATCAACATAAAGGTTTCTATTTCTGATGAGCCTTGTATAGTTACATTACACTGTGTCCTAATCAACATAAAGGTTTCTATTTCCGATGAGCCTTGTATAGTTACATTTAACTGTGTCCTAATCAACATAAAGGTTTCTATTGCTGATGAGCCTTGTATAGTTACATTAAACTGTGTCCTAATCAACATAAAGGTTTCTATTTCTGATGAGCCTTGTATAGTTACATTAAACTGTGTCCTAATCAACATAAAGGTTTCTATTTCTGATGAACCTTGTATAGTTACATTAAACTGTGTCCTAATCAACATAAAGGTTTCTATTTTTGATGAGCCTTGTATAGTTACATTAAACTGTGTCCTAATCAACATAAATTAGTATTATTAGACATATTGATCAGCGTTACTAATGAAAACATGATGCTATTACAATTAAAATGGGGTTTCTACCTTTACAGTAATTTAGACAATGCCATAAGATAATAATATGTTTTGTTAATATTGCTGGAATCCGTTTGCTTATCTGCATGTTTTAATATATTTTATGTTTAATGTTTTTTTCCTAAATCCAAATTGAGAATTATAAAATCTCATTTATTTCGGATTTACCTTCCTTTATTTTTGCAAAACAACAAATAAGCTAAACTGCATTAAAGTAAGCTCTGATTTTAATGAGGTTGCATTTGAAACAATGTATTAAAACCAAGGGTGTAATTCATAAAGAATAAGTTTGAAATACGGATATAAAGTTAATTATTTTGTTACATTTCTGAAGGTTGCTAGTTTACAATCGATTAAATTAATGCAATATGTATAAATTTAGAACAAGCTAGTTTTCATTTCAATTGAAGTTTCGTAAAATCTGCTCCATCAACTAGAGATTAATTTTTAGCCTATGTCCCCAAAATTTACTGCATAAATGTATTGATATGGTGGCTGAGAGAAGCCATTTTGTATCATTACATGTACGCGAGTCAAATCAAGGAGGGTAAGTTAAAGGATTGAAAAAGGTAATAAGCGTTAGAATTAACATGGATTATTTGCTAATGCTGCTTTTGATTTCATAATAAATTGGGGATTTCAACCTTTATTGTATTGTTGGCAGCGCCATGATAATGATTTGTTATTGTTCCTTGAGTTTGTTTGCTGAAGAACAATACTGTTATTTATTATGTGAGCATAGTTTTCCGGCAATCCGATTGGTCGAGAACCAGTCACGTGACAGTCGATAAAAAGCGATATTAACTTGACCCCCGTGACCCCGAGTCCGACCAAAAGTGATATTGACTTGAGTTACTAAAAATAGAGCCGATGACGTCAAACAGTTGTTTCATGACGTCATGGTATTGTTATCATGACGTCTTTGTCCCGTTCTTGCCAACAAACGAGCCCAAAAGCCGCTCATTGTTGTAGTTTTCTGTTCTCTTTTGTTTCTTTTTGATCGAGACATAACAAAACAATTATAGACTGGTGAGTTCGGTCAATACCTGTTTTTAATAGACCCGAAGAAAACAATATCGACCTCGGACTTCGTCCTCGGTCAATATTGTTTTCCTCAGGTCTATAAAAATAGGTATTGACCTCATCACCAGTCTATAATTGTATAATATTTTCCTAAATTAAGGTTGAGAAATGTAAGATTTCAATTCGATTTCTATTTTTTTGGGGGCAAAATTACAAATCAACAAATCTTAGAAGCATTATGGCAAGCGTTGATTTTAATGAAATGGTTTTTGAAACAAGGTTATATTTTATACAGAATAAGTTTGAAACACGGACAAAATGATAATTCATGTTATATTTTTGAATGTTGCTATTTTATTACCGATTTAGTGACAGGATTATGTATGATTTTGGAACAAACTTGTTTTCATTTTCCATTGAAAGTTTCGTAAAAATCTGCCTCATCATCAGCCATAGAGTTTTCATAAGCAAATGTCCCCATACCTGGCTGCATACATGTATTTAATATGATGGCCGAGAGGAGCCATTTTGTATTATCAGGCGAATAAATCAAAAGAGGCAAAGTTAAAGGATTTAAAAGGAAATTAACGAAAGAAATAACATGTATTCTCTGATAATGTTGCTTTTGATGTGATATAATAAATTAAAATTGTATATTATATGTTCAAGTAATTGTATAAAGAAAACATGTTAAATGAAATGTTGTGAATAATGGTGTATGGATGATATTATATTAAGTGTTAATAATAGTGTACAATCATTTCACAAAGGCTATTTGTAAATAACTGAATATAGATAACATTTCAAATGACAATAAAGTATGAATTATTTTGTATATAAAGTATTACAAAAAGATATTGTGTTTTATAGATGTGTACATCGATCGTGAAGAAAAAACACGTTTGCTGAATAGTCAACCTCGTTCTGGGTGGAGACATGAAAATGGGCACCGTCCGTCCATTACACTTTTGAGAATATTTCTGTAAAAATATTTCTATAAAATATTAGGATTTTGGAGAAAAGTGATAAATAAATTTGACTTGGAGATAAATAATCATATGAAGGTGTGTCAAGAATAACCATTTTGATTTTTTGATTGTAATTTTTTATGTTTTTGGCTAAAATGAGGACTCTGATAGAAAACTGTTACAAGTCAAGTTCGGCTCACAACTTCTAAACTTATCATCACATTTTGATAAAATGTAATATGGGGATGTATAATCGTATGAAACAAATGATGAACAAATTTGAATACATTTTTGTAGTATTTTGTAGTGTTCATTTTGGTGCTTATGGTTAAAATGATGAATATGAAGGAATATGTTAGTGAATCATTTTTTATCATATATTATCTTTTTGTTAAAAAATGATCAAATTGATCATCCTAAATACTAAAGAACAGTTTATTTGGTATCTTTTCAAGACATCGATTATAGGACAAAACTGATTATACCTATTGGCTTGATCTTTGTTTGTCAATTTACTCCAATCATGCCAAACAACTAGTGAACAGAATATTGTTATCATTAGTAATTCGGATGGAAATGTTTCCTTCAAATCCTTTAAAATATTTGCTTTTTGTGTGACATATGAATCTGAAATATGATAAAATTAAAGTTTCTATATCAAAACAGTGATAGAAAAAGCTTTACTTAAAATAAGATGAGTAAAATATATACATAATGTGCCATTTGCGGGGGATATATAGCTCGACCATGTTCACTACTTGTTATATACTGGACAAATTATCCTGTAGGGGAGTTAGTCCTGTTCCCTGACTGTATAGAATAGGAGCCCTGAGTACAGTCTAGTCCATATAAAGCAAGTCTAGACTACACTAATATATATATATAGTAGAGTTAGTCCTGTTCCCTGACTGTATAGAATAGGAGCCCTGAGTACAGTCTAGTCCATATAAAGCAAGTCTAGACTACACTAATATTTATCTGCGAGAAAATCAAGGAAAAAAATCATGTCATTATTTGCCCATTATATTTTTCATAATGTGAATTTAAAACATGAGGAAGTTTCTTTGATTAAATAACGTGACCCATTAAAAACCTTTTCGCAGGTACAGTTGAAAACCAAATGAAAACATCAATGAGTACACAAGTTTTAATTGTACCCACGCTACGAAGTAGTCGGGGGTATAAAGCGGTAAGCGTGCCGTCCGTCCGTCCGTCCGTCACACTTTTTGTTCCGCTCATAACTCGGATACTATTTGTTCAAATGTCACGAAACTTCATATGTGTAATCACTATGGTCCCTAGATGTGCCTTTTGTATATTTCGGTCAGATGCCCTCATTATTCTTTTAGATTTTAGACTTCTTTGTTGTAGAAGTGGCTGTTTGAGGAAGTCATTTTTGTTCCGCTCATAACTCGGATATTATTTTTCAAATCTCACAAAACTTTACTTCATATTTGTAATCACTATGGTCCCTAGATGTGCCTTTTGTATATTTTGGTCGGATGGGTTCATTGTTTTTTTTAGATTTTAGACTTCTTTGTTGTAGTGGTGCCTGCTTGAGGAAATCCTTTTGTTCCGCTCTTAACTCGGATATTATTTGTTCAAATGTCACTAAACTTCATATGTGTAATCACTATGGTCCCTAGATGTACCTTTTGTATATTTTGGTCAGATGAGTTCATTGTTTTTTTAGATTTTGGACTTGTTTGTTGTAGAAGTGACTGTTCGAGGAAATCCTTTTGTTCCGCTCTTAACTTGAATACTATATGTTCAAATGTCGCGAAACTTTATAACGTAATCCCTACAGTCTTTAGATGTGCCTTTTGTTAATTTCGGTCAGATGCCATGATCATTATTTTAGATTTACAACATCTTAATTGTAGAAGTGACTCTTTTAGGAAGTCATTTTTGTTCTGCTCATAACTCGGATACTATTTCTTCCAATATGATAAAACTGTATATATGTAATGGCTATGGTCCCTTGATATGCCTTTTGTATATTTCAGTACGACCACTCTCATTATTATTTTTAGATTTCGATTTCTTTCTTGTAAAAGTGACTCTTTGAGGAAGTCATTTTTGTTCCGCTCTTAACTCTGATGTTATTTGTTCAGATGAGCCATTTTATGTACTCTCAGTAATTTTTTTATGGTTAGCTTCTTTCTTATGATACAGTCACATTGAAAGGACGATTACGGCCTAATCCTAAAATTGAACTGTACCTATCCGTCGAATAACGCTTGAGTGATTTTGTTACGATCGGTCGAATCTTGGCGAGCATGAGACCCTGGGAGAATCTAAGTTAATTAATGAAGGGGGTTTACGGGTTGTTTACAAGCATTATAAGATAAGATAATGTCTTTATTGTCCCAAGGGAAATTTGTTTTACATCATATATACAGTTCTCCAGTTACAAACAAAGCAAACTAAATGTACATGATAATATTATTATGCATAAGATTTGTCTAAATAAACATGAACACATCCGATTTAGTCACACTCACATTCACTTGACTAAAACATATATATAACATTAATCAATAAACTGCTCATTGTAGGAACGAACACTGTTTGGAATAAAAGAGAAGCGAAAACCTGTTTGTTCTCCCAGTCGGCATGCGCAGTCTGCGTCCTGAAGATAGCCAAGAATATTCCGAAAAAAGAATATGTGATTGGTCACTTAAAATTTTATTTGTTTTCTTGGAAATTTGCTGCTCATAAAAATCGCCGATACTTTCAATTGGAAGTCCAATAATATTGAAGCTGTTTTAAAAATTTTTGAAAGTTTGTTTTTATTCTGAACAGACAGATTTCCGTACCAGCTCAAGAAATTAAAGGTCAAGATACTTTGAATAAATGTTCTGTAAAATAACCTCAATATAGTTTGATCTATTTTAAAATGTCTCAATCTCCACAAAAAATGCAAGCGTTGCTGTCCTTTCTTATAAATTTTGTCAGTATTTTCGTTCCAAGAAAGTTTTGAATCCAAGACAGTACCCAAATATTTGTATTCTGTTACTCTTTCTATTTCACCATCATCTATAGTCACAGCATTTTAATTTTAATAATGTGTGTAATTACGATTGATCACTTGAAATGAAGTGAGTTGCTTACGTGATAAAGTCTTATTTCATCGACGGACATATTACTGAGCAAAAGGTTCATACTGTAAAATCCCTTTCTGTTTACCTAAATTTAATATTTTGATGAAAGGTAC
This sequence comes from Steromphala cineraria, assembly GCA_916613615.1. NCBI lineage: Eukaryota > Metazoa > Mollusca > Gastropoda > Trochida > Trochidae > Steromphala > Steromphala cineraria. The sequence continues at coordinate 50,116,950 of OU744726.1, forward strand.
AAGTTAAATGGTTAATTGATCCTTTGTGTCCCTATTCAAGTACATGTATGACATGTGCATCACATTTTACTTATACTTTTTTTTGGCATTACTTCCAAGTTTTCACCACTTTCTAACTTTCATTAAATTTGGCTATAATTGAGGTATGGCCCCCACGTTTTATATTGATAATATTGTTTACTCAATCAATCTATTTTTATTTCTTTGTGCACAGTCTACATTTCAGATTCATAGATTGATATATGTACATAATCACAAGATTTTTAATTTACATAAAAAACAATACTATTGACAAGTGACGTGTACCATTCTTCTTCATAAGTCTAAACACAAATTCTGACAAAAATTTATAATATTTATTAAAATTTTGCTGTTGTTCCCAAATATAGCTAAATCCAAAAGTGTACAATTCTTTATATATTAACTCATTATATACAACATCGCATCATCCTAACCTCAAGTGATCAAAATAAATGAATGAGAGTCCTAACAACCCCTTTGCCTTATTTTGGAACGTTCCAACGTAATGTAAGCCAATCAACAACTAAAATCACAGTACCTATCCGTCGAATGGATTTTTCTATTCTATAACTAGAAATTCGACGAATCGGTATGCGACCGAAAGGACATTGAAGATTTTATTAATACAATAGTGACTATATAAGAATAATAAATGTCTGAAAGAGACATTGTTAGTTTAAAAAGAGCTTATGTAGCTTACGTGCAATCAGGAAGTCTATATCTGCATTTTCATTGACTTTTAAACAAATTAAATCAGTTTTGCAATTTTGTAGGAATACTTACTAATTGTAGTGTCTTAGTTTCTATAATCACTTAGGGAGGCGGGGGTATAAAAAGTGAGCTTGCTCACTAATTCTCTTGTTATTTCTAAAATTGGCATGTTAAACAGATTGTAAACATTATGATTATGTAGGGTTTTATTGAGTAAACTTCAAAATATTTAAATATTGCATTTTTTGTAAGACAATGTGCTTTTGGGAACAATAAAAAACCTTTTTGAAAAAAAGTTGGCAAGTTTAAGAGTGTCCGAGTGTCCACTCACTTGACCAGTACCATACAGACACTTAATTCTGTAAGTTTTAATTTTTATTCATTTATTAGTAGATTAATCTCATGAACCAAACTAAAGTTAAAGCTAAATAATGCAAAGAGATTGTGAGTCAGACTTGATGAATGTAGCTATAATTCACCCACATGGTCAAACTAGTGACCACTCCGTCCTGGTCAGAAAGTAGTCCCGGTCACAGGGTGTGACACACCTACATGTGTGACGTCACAGTAGAGTGTCAACAAAGTAATAGCTTCTAGTACTTGTACCTCAGTACCGATGTTTTATGATGTTTTTGTATACCAGTCAACTGTTGACAGACATTCATCAGATACTCAGCAGGTATCTTTTACTTTACAGTAGGATCAGTATTTTGGTATAACATTATACAAGAGTACAAGTCGACCTTGAAATTGCCTTTTATTGTTTTTATGCATATATATATTTGAGAAATAAAGTAGCCCTAACCATCATGTGTTTTGCAATAAAGTATAGTTTTGCCCTGAACTATCATAGTTAAAGCATGAGGCCGAAGAAACATGCACTAAAGAAACATATCTTAGTATCTCAGAGATCTTTATGAAGACAATGGAGGATAGCAGGTCACCTGGTTTCATACTCAAAGGATACAAGAGGAATATTTGGGAATAATTCAAATATATAATGGAAAGTATATAGCCTCCTTTCTCTCACACAAAATGGTCACCAATGGATTTTATGTGAATCTTTATACTTTGTCCACTGACAATGGCTGATTGAGATTGATAGAGATTGATAGAGATTTTTGACACTATCAAATTAATAGTATTTACTTACAAATATCAGTTATATTTAACATATACAATTTTCAACAAACATGCTACTGCCCCTTTAAATACTTTATATATTCCTGGTACAAAATCTTCAAATTTAGGGTCCTGCATATATAAAACCCCAAGTAAGTTGAGAATGAGGGAATCTCATTTAAACAAGATCGACACCTATCACTCGTAACTCGCCAGGTTTCTTGCATCGAGGTAGATGTGTTGGTGATAAGTTCGATCTGATTTAAATGAGATTGAACATGGAATTTCCTGAATCTTTTCTCAGGGTTTCAGAGGACGGATTGTTTTGTTCAGTGTCAAGACTGATTGGAGTTGCTGGACCGTACCAAATACTATTTACAAAACGCATCTTATGTCATAAACCACCCCGTCAGGCTGCCGTTAACACACTTAAATACAGTGTTGTGTTGTTGGTGAATGTTTTATGTTCAGTTAAGCTTACGAATAGGAACAAAAATACTTCTTTACTCTGCGAAATTAATATTTCAAATTCTTTGGTGTCTTTCATAATTTGGAATATCTTTTCAGAATCGATATAGAACTACGCTTCATGATTCTTTATTGTTTTTTTTTCTATCAAAATATTGACACTTTGCTGATATTTTTCTATATAAGTCTGTACGTAAACTACAAAATTCCAATAATTTAGTTAGTAAAAACCTTACATAGGGTCTTCTTCCCTGTATTTCTTGATCTTATCACAACATTATGTCAGCCTAGAAAAGCAAAAGATAGGTTGAACAGTAAACAAAGCGGGAGGCTTGAAATGATATGTCTACATGTAAAATTAGGCAAGCAAGAGTTATCTCCCATTTAAAGTGACACAGAGTATCTTTCTTAAAATTTTATTTGGTTTTGATTAGCTACAAAATATCTAATATGCTGATTGAAGTTCATATCTCATCACTGGACTTGCAAATATATCTATTTATGCATAATATCCCTTAAAGGCTTGATTTTATGGAAGAATAAAGGAAACATCTCAAATACGTTTATAATTCGAAATTATGCATCCAATTAATCTACCTATTAGTTACAATACCTAATAAACACTATCGAATCGAATGTATCTTCCTGTCAGCTTATGACAAAGTTTCAAAATTACGTTTGGCGAATTTGCACGCGCCACTCGAGTCACATTGTCTGGTTTTCGATCAAAATCCCGACTTTGAATGGCCGTATTTTCGCTCTAATGTACTGATTGACCTTTTCAAAATTTGACATATGCGATCATATCAACATTCTCTGAGTTATCTCCCATTTAATACTCTTCGATGCCAGGTCTTTGTTACTATTAGTATTAGCACTGCCATATATGATATACATGTTTATTCAAATATTAATCAATATAAGCGATCGCGAATCTTATGTATTGTAAATAGTATCTTAGTCGTTTAATTACTCAAATCGTACGAATTCGTCTTATTAGATTTCTCTTTCAGTAACAATACAATATTTGACATGCATAAATGATGCCTTATTTTGTTAAAGTGGCATACATATAAATAGTTCTATGGAATTCTTCTAACAGCTGAACAAACACTCATTTCTAACTGGCTCTTCTCTTCTCCTTCCAGCAGCTGTCTCGTATCTAGAGGCAATAGAGCTCTTCATAGGGACATATCTACATCCACCCAGTAAACCTAACACTTCATTTAATGTTAATGTTAATTATTTTTATAAAGCTACAATTCATCATCCTCACTAGTCAAGAAGTCTGTACACAAAGTTTCAGCTTTCTAGGCCTCATGGTTCTGGAGAAGAAGATGAAAATAGGTTTTTAGGGCTTGGCCCCTTTGGCCCTTATTAGGGGTCACAGGGCCACCAAAGCTACAATTTATAATCTTCACTAGTCAAGGAGTCTGTACACAAAGTTTCAGCTTTCTAGGCCTTATGCTTCTGGAGAAGATGAAAATAGGTTTTTAGGGTGTGGCATATGTGGCCCTTATTAGGGGTCACAGGGCCACCAAAGCTACAATTTATAATCCTCACTAGTCAATGAGTTTGTACACAAAGTTTCAGCTTTCTAGGCCTCATGGTTCTGGAGAAGAAGATGAAAATAGGTTTTTAGGGCGTGGCATATGTGGCCCTTATTAGGGGTCACAGGGCCACCAAAGCTACAATTTATAATCTTCACTAGTCAAGGAGTCTGTACACAAAGGTTCAGCTTTCTAGGCCTCATGGTTCTGGAGAAGAAGATGAAAATAGGTTTTTAGTGTATATCATAGGTGAAGTGATTTGGAGTTTAGCCTGCTTTTAAGAGTATATGAGTATTGGTGGTACAGCACTTAAATTCAGTGTAGCATTGCACTCAAATCTTACTTATTGTAGAATAGTTCTCTACTGCAGACAACCTGGCAGGATTTGATTCAATTGAACCCCAGACCTCTTGATCCAAAGCCGAACACACTAACCACAGCACTATGCGGGATAATCCCGTCTCTGCCATCACCAAGAGCTATTTGGCATTGAACTTACCAAGAAGTGTTACCCAGATTTTGAGAGTTGTATGTTTGGGTATGTAGTAGAGCAGCATGCTGTCACAAATTTCTGCTCACTTGATGATAGCATATGAACATCCTTCAGTTGTTGTTGTGTTGAGATGCCCTGGCTTGACAACATGCCTCTAATGCTGAAAATTATCAAAAACATTCTAATCTATTTATACATATTTATTTAAGGATTGAAAACAAGTTCAAAGAGGAGATGTAATGCATTCTTCATAACAATGACATATTGTTATCTCCATTAACTAATCAATTATCTATGGGAATGCAATGACCATATAATGGAGACAATATATTTTTTAATTAGGCCTTTATGTGACATTCTTAAACTCATGCAAGTGAGATATTCTTGGCATCTAACATGTCAGATACTGTGAACGAAACTTCCAAATGGTTGTTCCATGGTGATGTCCTAAGGTAAATTTAACCAGACTATTTTTTTGTCATTCATGAAATTCCATTCTTGACATTCACAAGCTGAAAGTAACTTAACATTACGCTGAAAATAAACATGTCTTGTTCAAAAGTCAGCCTGTTGGTGTTGACAGAATGTTATGCATACTATTATGGATTAATCAGATGATTTATTTTGATTTGCGAATCATTCAGCATTCCTCCTACCAAATTCATGCAGATATGAAGTCACTACAATGTACAGAGAATCAAAAGTAACAGCAATATTAAATTTTCAAAGAATCGTCATGGTCCCAGCAATAGAGTTACACAGGAACTGCGAGTGATCTCCCTGCCAATGTCAACGTTAATTCATGTCAGGCAGCTGTCACTATTTTTGTGTGCAGTGCATTCTCTGTACTCCGCTATCAAGGAACCATCGAAGTTACCTTTCGTGGTCCTAAAGCTGAGATTTGCTCCACGCCTGCTACACTTACAGCAGTACTCTACTGACTCGCGCATATTTGAATGCAATCAACATTATGACATATTCCTTGTTTCTTATCTTATAATAAATTTGAAAAAAAGGTTGAACAAAATTAAAATGCAAATTATACACTCATTTGTAAAAGTAGTGTAAGGAGTAAAAAGGTCCACTCCATCTATGAGTCTAACCACATTTTAGGTCTAATCAAATTATACTGAAAGATTTTGAGATGGAAGCCAGGGAACTTTTTTACCACCCTAATACTATACCAAACTATTTCAGCATTCTATGCCTAGTGATTTTGGGTAAGACAATGATAAAGAGGCAGAAGGTTTCAGTAGCAGCAACAGGGTCACCAATTCTAAAATAAAGTTACTTATGTAGCTCATCTGGCTTCATATCAATTTTGCTTTAGGGTGTGGCAAATGTTGATCCCTGAAACTTTATAAGGATCACAGGGTCACCAAATGTATCTATTAAATTACTATAAGAATCCAAATTACCTCAAATTTCTGTATACAAGGTTTCAGCTTTCTAGACCCTATGAAGATGGCCCTTATTTGGGGTCACAGGGTCAAAATAGCAATGAATCATAATCCTCACTAGTCAAGAAGTATGTACACAAGTTTTCAGCTTTCTGAACTCTATGCTTCTGAAGAAGAAAATGAAAATAGATTTAAGGGTGTAGCCCCTGTTGTCCTTTAACAGAGGCCACAGGGTCACTAATTCCCACTAGTCAAAGGAGTACGTAGACAAGGTTCAGCTTTCTAGGCCTTACGCTTCTGGAGAAGAAGATGAAAATAAGTTTTAACAGAGTGGCCCCTTATTAAGCAATATAGGGTCACAAAAGTTATAAATTACAATCCCCACTAATTATAGTCTAGGAGGCTGTTCAAAACGTTTTAGCTTTCTAGGCTTTGTGCAACTGGAGAAGAAGATGAAAATAAGTTTTTAGGGTGTGGCATATGTGGCCCTTATTAGTGGTCACAGGGCCACCAAAGCTACAATTTATAATCTTCACTAGTCAAGGAGTCTGTACACAAAGATTCAGCTTTCTAGGCCTTATGGTTCTGGAGAAGAAGTCGAAATTCCACAAAGTTTACAGACGGATGGACGGACGGACGGACGCCGGACACCATGCCAGGCCAGATGAGCTAAAAATTACCAAAAACCCTGAAAATAGCCCTTTGCAAACGTTGTCTTTCCCAATCCCTGTCAGCCATACATTACTAAAGTGAAAAAGTGGGGAAAGCAAAAAATTCATGGACAGGTGTCATACACTCTTCAAAAAAGCATTTATAGATAAGTGCTAACATTTAAGTCATTTACTATTGTCATCAATATCACATACTAATATATTACTATTTTCATGTGTTTTACCTTCAAGGCCTTGTCATTTCACTTTGCATTCTGCCAATAACTGAGTGGCAAGTATTTGAATTGATGAATTCATAGTCCATGTTGAATCTGTGGATAATAAAATGGCCTTAAACAATTAGATATATAGAGGATACATACCAGTAATGTTACTTTCCATTATACCAGGTTTATTTCATCCAGTGTCATCATGGTAATTTTGACATTTCACAAGTCCTCTAGCATTAGTCATGAAATATCAACTGTACCAATGTCACAAGATGAAATAAACCTGGTATTTGGAAGTACTATTCTTTTCATTATATGATTATCAATGAAAAATTTAATTAAAATGACTTTAACACTGGAAAGTTACCCCAATTTGTTCACCTTAGTAACCTAGCTGAAAGCAGTTCTGACACCTGACCAGTGACAATACAATTTAATGAATTTATCCTCACTGGTCACAGAGAAATATAATATAGCTTTGAGCTTTGGTGTTGCCTAGTTTACTTCACTGATAAAACTCAAGTGTTTCATCGCTGATCATGTAATTAATTTGTATTTGATTAATGATCCTAGCTGAATGTTAGACATTATAAACCAGGTTAAAAGTTATGACATGGACATGCTGGAAAAGGTCAAGCCTTAATAAGTTAAGTGTAAGTTATCACAATGTAACATTAAATATCAAGTTCAGAAATTCATTGAAATCAGAAAACAAAGATTGATAACTTACATTGTTGTAAGACTGCAAACATAATGTACCCAAAGAAGCTGAATTTCAGGTTGAATATCTGTTGATGATGCCAGCATTAAATCTGTCCATCACAAGATCACTCTATTCAGTCAACAGTGAACACTGGAATGATCAATCAAAGAAGTGAAGCATGTGAAACAAGTAAAGCTTGCAAAATAGAAACTTCAATCACGTTAGAAAATTAGCAAAACTAATCTTAATTTCTTTAATCTATTATCTGATTTTTTTAAAATGACAGTCGTTATGATGTAAGATGTAAGAGAAGTAATATAACAGAAATGTTATTTTTCTTTACAGGGAATGTAAGCATTATAAAAATGACACGTATTGTTAACAAATATAACACGGAGAAACTTTTGGCCAGTTTAATATGATGCATTAATTAATTTAAAGTGAAATATGAAACTCTGCAGATGAAACAAGTCTGTACCAAACAAATAAAAAAATAGAAGTTATATCTTTATTTGGAATTGTCAAAAAAAGGTTTGGTAAGAACCTCAAAACAATTGGACTAACAAAAGAGTCTCACATGATTATGTTCAGATTTACAAAAAATGCCCTCTCTAGTGTTGTACCAAGAGCAGGTCCTGATTGGTCACATAGTGTCCCTTAAAATTTGGAGAAATAGGATACTTCTACTATTGCAAGGGGACCAATCCGCAAAAAAAAGGTCAAAATGACCCTCTTACCTTACCTCCTAGAAACACTGCTTCTCAACTGACAAACAATTCATCGCGGCATATTGGTGCATAAGTAAAAAGTAAAGTGGAGTGTAATGATTCACATTTCACTTTTGTCAACACGTCATTAAAGGGGCAGTAAGCATGTTTTTAGGGAGAATATAAGGTGATGTCATAAAAATGAAATTTAATGGTTCCAATTGAAAGAAAATGTATTTAAACTAAATGGAGCAGTAATAATTCAAATATAATGTAAAGTTTAGCCATGCAATTAATTTTTCTTACACAAAATGAATTAAAGGTGTTCACACAAAATGGCCGCCAATGGATATTTTAAAATTAAGTGTAAAGATATCACAATGTCACGTTAAATATCAAGTTCAGAAATTTATTGAAATCAGAAAACAAAGATTGATAACTTACATTGTTGAAAGACTGCAAACATAATGTACCCAAAGAAGCTGAATTTCAGGTTGAATATCTGTTGATGACGCCAGCATATTCAGCTCAAATCTGTCCAACACAAGATCACTCTATTCAGTCAACAGTGAACACTGGAATGATCAATCATAGAAATTAAGCATGTGAAACAAATAAAGGTTGCAAAATAGAAACTTCAATCATGTTAGCAAATAAGCAAATCAAATCTTTAATTTCTTAATCTTTTATTTGATTTTTTTAAATGACAGTCGGTATGATTAAAGAGAAGTAAGACTGACAAAAGAATCTCACTTGATGATGTTCAGATTTACAACAAATTGCCTTCTCTGGTGTTGTACATTGTACCTAGAGCAGGTCCTGATTGGTGTACCTTAAAATTTGGAGCAATAGGATACTTTTACGTTTGCCAGGGGACCAATCGCCTAAAAAAAGAGGTCAAAATGACCCCCTTACCTGACCCCCTAGAAACAACACTGCTTCTCAACTGACATCGCTGCATATTGGTGCATGAGTAAAAAGTAAAGTGGAGTGTAATGATTCCCTTTTCTCAACATTAATAGTAGATTTATTAATTGTGCAAAATCTAGTTTATATACAGTCCTTTCATTGAGTATAATAAACCTTTTGATTACACAATTTCATTCTTATTTTTACAAAGAAACATTCTATAATGAAATTTATCTTAAAGGTTGACTTATTGATTTTATACTGTCCAGTGTCCACTGAAGCCAAGAATAATAAAATTCGATATTTGTAAGCGTTCTGACAATACAGTCAATGTCCCGATTCGATAGGTATCGCAATGATATTAAAGAAAGATAATGATTCGACACAGTTATGTCACAGCACACTCTTTTCAGGGTATGTAATAGAAAAAACAAGAGCCATCAGAAGAGATGGCTTATCCCCCCGGCCCCACCGAAGTTAATCACTTTAAGCATATACGAGGGGTGTTCAATAAGTGTTGCAACTTCAATATAAAACCAACTCGCGTAGTCAATTGTTTACTTTTATTTGTCAATATAGTTACCCTTCACCTCAATACACTTATTCCATTTCTCGTTAAGACTTTTGAAGCCGCTTTTGTAGAAGTCTTCCGTTTGCCCCTCTAACCACGCCTCTGTGGCAGCTTTGAAGTGCCTTCCACGTAGGGCGGATTTCAGGTTTCTGAACAGGAAGTAGTCACTGGGGGCTAGGTCTGGGCTGTAGGGTGGGTGGTTAAGCTGTTCGAATCCACAATCACGTATAGCGGCCTGTGCAACTCTTGACTTGTGGACTGGAGCGTTGTCATGCAAAATCAGAACACCACGTTTCAACATTCCACGGCGTTTCTGTCGAATTGTCTTTCGCAATTCTTGCATTAGGTTGGCATAATATTGACCATTCATTGTAGTTTTGGTTGGCAAGTAATCAATTAATAATATGCCTTTTGCATCCCAAAAGATTGTCGCCATAACCTTGCCAGCTGATGGTTGAGTGCGAAACTTCATGGGAGGCGGTGAACTCGGGTGCTTCCATTGCTTGGATTCCAGTTTAGTTTCCGGATCCCAGTGGAGGATCCAGGTTTCGTCACCTGTCACCAGACGAGACAAAAACCTGGCTTCATCCGCATTAAACCGATCCAGGAGCTCCATGCAACTTTCGGTTCTTTTCTGGCGATCTTGTGCTGTGAGGTTTCTGGGTACCCATCTTGCAGATACCTTGGACATACCAAGATGGTCATGAATTATTTTTTCAACACTTCCAACTGATATCTGGAATTCCAAAGACAGTTCAGAAACTTTAACACGGTGGTCAGCTAAAGTTCGTCTTTCGATAGCGGCAATAACTTCCGGTCGGGTGACTTCAGATGGCCTGCCTGACCGTGGGTCATCGTCTAAGGACTCCCTGCCCCGCTTGAACTGAAGAGACCAGCGACAAACTGTTGAAAAGTTAGGAGCATCCTTACCCATCACATTACACATACGATTATGTATTTCTGTAGCTTTGCATCCCTCTTTAGTAAGGAACTTGATCACAGCGCGTTGTTCATGTTTGAGAGAATCCATGATTATGGAGACCCCTAGGTCAGCGCAGCTATATCTAAATAATTGTTATGTCTAGAAATTGTTTTGACATGTGTCAATGTTATGTTTTGACTATAGTAACACCTGCTATAAGCTATAGCTGACACTGTTTATGTAAACACCAATGCCCCGCTTGCAACACTTATTGAACGCCCCTCGTATATAGAGATTATTAACCGAGTGTGTTTCCGTATCATTAATATCATATAATAGGAATAAAATTTGTATTATGCGAGCCTTTGGCGATATAATACATGTATTTTTATTCCTATTATTTGATATTAATGATACGGAAACACACAAGGTTAATAATTTCTTTATCATTTAATGTCATTTTGAAATAAACGGGTTTAAACGAAAATATGATTCCTACTTAAAATATGTTTGACCTAGATTTCGCGGAGTAATTGCTTTCGCAATAAACCAAGGTGAAGGTCATATTGTCGGCGATGTATAGTTGTGAACAGTCTAGAAATATTCCTTCATTAAATTATTTTTTCCACAGTGTTAGAAACGTCTTTTACAATCTATCAACATTTTCAGTATTATTCCCAGTGCACGGGTAAATATTGTATTTTTTTATAACACAAAATGTGTAAGAACCACTTGTCAACGTCGCTACAACGGGGGAAGTAACTCTAACTGCATTTTGAAAAGCTGCATTGTCATTGTTGTTACGCCAGTTCGGTTACGGTATCCTTAGACCAAACGCCGACTATTTGCGAAGGTGAGGTTGTTGCGTTTGTTACTCCGCTACTATCACTAGAATATGATTTGTTTTTGCTGATAAGTTGGTAACCGACATGGTCAAAGCGATCTAGGCCTATGTATATTGAAGCACATATTTTTTCGATAGTCGAGCTGCATATCGTTATATTTTGTAAACGAACGATGAAAACAACTTGAAATGCTTCGATAACCAAGTTATAATTTCCTAAATACGAATGCGTGATAAGGTTACCCTGACGGCTTTTGTACGATATTTTATTCGATAAAAAACACAAAACCTGAAAACTCCTGACAACGTTATCAATGGTCAGTGACCGTTTTAGGACTCGCATGACATGCATGTTTTGAGAAAATAGTTCGTGTTTTGACCTAATTTGCATCTTTATCAGATTTTGAGGCAATCGGATACCAAGTTTATCAGATAGCTTTATTGCATCGACAACACCCTCCATTATATGATAATTTGATATACTGATGGTGTGAATAATGTTGTATTCATACATACAGCTAGTTTTGTTCGACTTTTAATAACCAACAAAAGACTATGATAAACCACAGATAAATCTTCTTAATAAGTTAAATTGCTTATGTTATGCCATTGTCAACTTCCTCATGTGAATGGAACCCAGAAAAATAAAAAAATTCCAGAAAGTTGAAAACCCCAAAAGGCACAACTACATGCTATGATGAGTCAATATACCAAGTTTCATTGAGCTAGCTGTAACGGTTTTCAAATTCTGCCCCGGAACATTGTGATCACAGACAGACATACAGCCAACAACTATCTATATAGATAACAAGTTTGAACAAACATCTTGTTTTTAAGATCAAACATATATCACAGTCTGTTGTATATTGTCACATTATGGTCAAGAATTTTTGTTCTCAATGTATTGATATCATGTAAAAAAAGTCATTAGTCACACCTCTAACAGGAGTCTCATTTTGGGATAAGTCCAAATCTTCAAAGTCTAAAAGAATTTTAATAAATCTTGAAAAGGTTTGCAAGAACTTTTCAAGTTGTATTTCTCTCATTGTGCAGTATATATCCTTAGCTGACAATGTAAAACTACAAATACCCCTTTCATCCATACATCAATGTTACAGGAGGATAAGCTTCAATGAAGTTTGTTTCTGCAGACAGTATTTTTACTTTACATTGTTACACTGATTTACATGTATGCACAGATGAATGATATTCATAGAAAACCTCTGTTTAAATTATTAGAGGTGTAACGATACCGCAACACAGTATCATATCGCGAAAAAAATGATCCAGGATTTATTGTATAATGCACATGGTGAAAACTGAGAAAGCGATATTAAAGATACTTATTAATACTAATTACGCACACAAGAACCTCATATCAAAATTACTTCAAACCAAGTAAAATCAAATTCTTTAATTGATTAATTTAATTAATTTAATTGATCCAAATATTTTGTGAAAACAATATTGTACTCTACTGTGCATCGGGATTTGCATCACATCAGCACATCTCATTCCTTCAGTATGGTTCGTAACACCTCTTTAAGTAAATTAAGTTATACATGGAAGTGGAGCAACCTTCCAAAAACTAGCTAGGCTTGAAAGTGAAAGTTTATTCGTATTCAAGGTCTCATGGTCAAAAGTACAAAATCGTATGTACATATAATCAGAGCGCATGAACATCGAGATGGTATATTACATAGGTAAATTATGTTTGAGAAAAATAGCAAGATTCTTAAGATATTCATTATTTTGTGAAGCCATAAGCAAGTTAAATTTTTCCCTTGTCGGATTGGTATGAAAATGGCTTGGTAACAGCAATTTTCTACTTATTTCATAAAATGGACAAACTAATAAAAAATGAAATTCATCTTGAATAACGCCATAATTACATTTTGTACATTTGAGTAGGTCAGTATTAACATTTTTATCATATCGGTATTGCTGTATATTAAGTTTGTGACTCATACATCTGAACTTACACAGAGTACGTACCAAGTCTCTATTTGAAATAAGCTTAAAAATGTAAACCTCTGGTTCCAGAATACTCTTGTAAGAACAATAATTATGCAGATATGATGACGAACATAATTTACTATGCCATAATTGATACTGAATGTCATGACATCGTTGTTTAAAACATTTCAAAAACGCTGGAATGTCACCACATTCTTGAGATATCCATACATATGAAAAACCAGTTTCCATTAACAAGGTACGAACATGCGACACCCAACTGATACCACCATGGTCGTTATATTTAAGCATAAGATAGCAGGCCTTTGGATGGCGACTCGTTTCCATGTTTAATAACCTGGTCCAATATTTAACACATCTTTGAAAATAGTAAATACATAGTCTTGTTCTACCAACTTCTCCAAGAATAGTTGAGTTTGATACAAATTTACCGACTCCTAAATATTTCTTGAAAAAAGAACTATGAACTTGTTCGATTTTATCTCTCACAGAATAACCCCATATTTCAGAACCATATAAGAGTATTGGTGCTATTTTTGTGTCAAATATTTGGGTTATTACACTCAATGGGAGTTGAGGATATTTGTTAATGAGTTGAAAAATGGGAAAGCAGGCCTTTTTAGCTTGAATAGCAAGAGTTTCACATGCCTTTGACCATACAAGTCTTGAGGAAAATATTATACCTAAATATTTGTAATATGAAACAACATTGAACTTTTCTCCATCATACATCCATTTTTCGTTCTTACTGAGATAACCACCATTTCTAAATACGACAATGCATGATTTATCTAAGTTAACCTTTAGACCCCATTTATCACAGTAGCTTTTCAGTAAATCAAGCTTCTTCTGTAAACCAATAACAGTGTCATCTAATAACGTTACATCATCAGCAAACAATATCAACTGGATATCATCAGATCCGTCTCTCACAAAAATACCTCTTGAATTCTTCAATTAACTCGTTGATAAAAAAGATAAAAAGCACAGGACTAAGAATGCAACCCTGGCGAACCCCGGCGGATGTTGTAAATACTTCAGTTTTAAGATGTCCAACTCTAACACAAGCAGAAACTTGTTCATACATATTTTTCAATATAAAAAACATCTTACCGTGTACACCCTTTGTTAAAAGAAGGTATAATAATTTGTTCCTATCCACGAGGTCAAACGCCTTCGCTATAAATGCGGCATAAAATCTATGTTTCGGCTTCCGCAAATATTTCTGACACAAAGACTGCAGAATGAACATATTGTCGACAGCTTGAATTTCTCTAATAAGTTTTCAACGATCATACTCACTCTGTTTTAGGGCAATTTGTTTGCCTTGTATGGACATATTCGAGGGGAATTTTTCCCAAACAAAACTTTACAGTTTGCTAGCCTGAGAATTGTGACTCTCTCACAGGAGGGTTCTAAAAATGTCAAATTCAATTAAAGCATTCATAAAATCTCTTCTTGAGAACAATAATTGAGCTATTAAAGAGACACAGAGTATGTTGATAGGATCACGTATGTCACATTTTGAAATCGATGTTACTACATCGGTAACCACTAACTGTTACTGAAAATAACAAGTTAAAGGTCAATCAGTACATTTGAGCGAAAATACGACCATTCAAAGTCGGGATTTTGAGTGACAACCGGGCAATGTGGCTCGAGTGGCACTCGCAAATTTGTCAAACGTTATTTTGAAACCTTGTCATAAGCTGACAGGAAGATATATTCGAATCGATATTGTGTATTACATATTGTAACTAATAGGTAGATTAACTGGATGCATAATTTCGAATATAAAACTTATTTGAGATGTTTTCTTGATTTTTCCATAAAATCAAGCATTTTAGAGATATTATGCATAAATGGATATATTTGCAAGTCCAGTGATGAGATATGAACTTCAAGCAGCATATTAGATATTTTGGAGCTTATCAAAGCAAATCCAAATGAAATTTTAAAAAAGATACTCTGTGTCACTTTAAACTAAACTATAAATGCCCAAAAGAACAATGACCAATTCAATTTGAAATAAAATGGTCGATAAGGTACAATGTAACAAAGATATGAGTAGATGTAACGGAGGGATGGTACCCATTTTATACCCCTTGTTCCTTAATTACTATTCAACTTATGTCAACATATCATTGCATGAATTAAACTTAGTCTTTCTGAGAAGCTGATATTTGTTTAATTATCTTTGGTCACGGGGCCCTCAATCGGTCATTTAGGCCCGTTAGTTCGAATCTAGTTTTTTCTAGACCAGGTTTAGTGCTAGTCGTGGTTTAGTTAAACCAAGACCATTGGTCTAACTTAAACCATAATTTTGAAAGGTAGTTTAGTTAAACTAGCATTCAGACCAGGTTTAAATGTATCACATTATGACAATGGAAATGACAATGACTGTGACAATGAGAGGCCTGGAATTAAATTTCCGTTGCAGACGAAGAAGAACGTGAGACTAGGGCTTCGTCAATACTTAAAATTTACATTTACATTACCCAAAACATAGCTTAAAGTAAAACAAATTCTTGAGAGGCATATAGAAGTCGGTAGTTCATATGACAGAGTAGGATGGATTACAACTTCTTTATTGTATTTGCATACGACGGTTCAAGGCAACTCCCTGTCCCTCCATCAAGCCAAATCCGCGCCCCTTCATCAAGGCAACTCCGTGTCCCTTCATCGGGTAAGTATGAAGGGGCACGGAGTTGCCTTGAAACGTCGTATGCAAATACAACAAAGTCGTTGTAATCCATCCTACTCTTTGTCATATTAAAGTAAAACGCTAGTTCATGGATATGAGATTGTTTTAAACATATTTATTTCACAAATGGTGTACATATTGTGAATGGGATCGGCCAACAAGCTGACAGCGCTTATGTCAAGGCCTCTCCCTTGAACATTTTATCAATACATGTTTAATACATACAAACACAGAAACAAAATATGTAAACATGCGACATTTTTACAAGCATGATAAAATTTCATAATTAGTAGTAACCTCTAAGCAAGGCATATTGTTTTAACAGTCGTAGTCGTGTACGGATTGTATAATATGTTGATTTATGGTTGCTGATTTTTCATTGTTGATTGATTTCAGGTCATATCCTTTAACATAGAAATATTTGTTTTGTCGGATATCATTATATAATGGGCATGTAAAGAAGAAGTGGACACAATCCTCAGAAAAGTAGCCACATGAACATGTGGGTAAATTTGATATATGTCTATTAAATTTATGATAGTTAAGGTCACTACAACCTAGACGCAGTCTACAGTGAGCTATTTGAGCATGTCTTTGTCCAAAAATATGAAATTATGAGAGCGTAACTTGAACTCATATATCACATGATGTAATTTTGCGCGGATGAGCGGAGCTGAATAGCAGATACAAAAACTCCAAAGAAATTATTCTGAACAAGTGCAACCTGCAAATTCATTCCGGAAAAGTAAAAGTATTTTATACTGACATGATTGGGCATTATTCTAACCAGACCAACTTGCCACGTTGAAGTAGCAAAGTGTTCACGAGGTATTTCTTTTTACAAATTTCATGTTAAGTTTGTTATGTTAATAATTACGATTTCTCACCAAAACTAATATTGCAGCATCATGCTTGTGAGGGTTGAATAACAGGTAATTCATCTATGCTGAATAGGTCCAATGATCTCCCTGCGTATTCTCGAGGAGGCGGCGGATTTCAGGAATACACAAATCCCCACAAAATACATATACACAAAGAACTTAATTAAGCACCCCCCTATTTTGTAAAATGAATTTGGGTTGCCTTGGACTATTTGGATTAATTTGATTTATTGACCACTCCAGATATAACAATTGCTTTTTTATTGACTGTTTAATTGAACTTAAGATCGCTAATGAGCAAAAATAACGAAAATATGAGAAAAACTGTGAGACTACTGAAATTTGGCCAAATATAACTATTGTCATAGGGGGAAAACTACACATTAAACTTTGGATGTTATGAATCAAAAATAACAATTTTGATCGCTAGTTGACATTCATACACAAAAACACTTTTTATCATGCATGATAAATGGCTAGCAAGACATTGAATTTTTAGGACTTTTTTCATCAAAAATTGATAAAATGCCTATAATCTTAACATCTGTAAGTAAATTTTAGATTCCTTTAGTTGAAATTGTTGACCAAACAGTTCTCCTTCCTTCAGATAATCCATTTTCTTTGACAGTGGCCAATTAATGTCTTTGTGCAGTTTTCTTTAAATTCATATTTTGATAATTTTGTGATTTTGAAGGTTCATACTGCTTTAACGATTGACGTTTGCTATGAGGTTATTTACCCAAAAATCATCAATTCATGAGAATGATAATAATCACATTGCAGCAAAAAATATTGACTTTCATTTTCAATTTTAAAGTAACTTGGATTTTGACTAAAAAATACCAAGTTTTTGTACTCAATCAATCAATCTTTATTTCACAAAAACCACTCACTGTGGTACATGAAAAATTACTTTGTATATTTAGAATGACATTAAGGCTGTGTATATAGATGCTTTACATGCGATATTTATTAATAACATCGCATATGAATGAGATGAAAGTTACCAGTAAAACCAGTTATTCAGCAACAGTGAATCATAAGCCGAATGAAGTTTATGTTTCCACAATGCTGGATGATCGTTCTATTTAAAATTCCTAATTGTTTGATTGTACATTTGTTTTGTTTATTATCAGCAGTGTTTTTCTGTTTGAAAAAGTGGGGGGGTGCTCAATTAAGTTCTTTGTGTATATATCAGGAACTACGTATGTAGATCAAGTCTTACCAGGTAACAATCGCCATATAAGGGAATTGTGGGGAGTGGTTGATTTGCTAATGTGCAAACCACGTGAGGGCATTAATCTTTTGCTACTTTATAACTTGTGAAATGTTCTAGACGTCACCGCATATAGATGCAGAGAGCTGTACATGAAGTATACTGATCTCTCTTCCAGGTATTCAAGGTGAGCTTGTTTTATTTTATTCATGATAAAATACACCGATAGAAATAATAGTATTCTAAATTCAAAAGCTTTGTACTACTAAATAAATGCACGTTTATATTTGATCGAGAAGCCTAATCCCAATTTTCTTAAATACGGTTTTATCGAGTCAATCATTGTTAGCATGTTAAAATATTCTTCAACATTTTGCTTTGTGGTTGCTTGTAAAATGGGTTTCATACAGGTTTAAATTTAACAACTGAAACCACCATAGTTTGGGTTTTATTTATTTCCGATCAATGAATTACATGTAGATACGCAGATAATAGTCGATAGGACTTTTCTATACATTGTTGTTAAATTCAATTTTGTGGCAATTACTTGTGAACACATTCCTCGCGACATTATATCCTCCAGAGTGCAGGCATATGACATTTCAGCAACCAATCACATTATTGACGAAATTCACAAACGTCATATTCTATGGGCATATGAACAATTCGAAAGATAACTTTTGCGATTAATCACTGGTATAGAATCTTGTTATAATGGACTATATTATATTATATTGTATAACTCAACAACCAGGGAAGCGAGTGAAGAGATGTTTTGGATGCAGTAAAAGTTCAGTTGAAATGATATGAACTTACCTTGTCACTTAACATATTTTCCCCCTGAGAAATCTATTTGTAAGAATTTATTATCTAAGTTATAAAATTAATTTGAGTTAATGAAAATTATTTGATTACTGCAATAACGTATCTTCGTTTATTTGTACGAGTAACGAAACAGGCATAATTATTTTTAAGCAATGTTAATTGGCCATTGGAGTAATCTCCCTTTGACAAAATGGCTGCGCCCACTAATTTGTTGCTGGGCACTGAAACAAAACCTTAAAGCGTAACTCCCGGATAATTTAGACTAATTTATCCAAGCCAAACTGTACATTTATGATGGTGTTTTCATAATATATAGTACATATTATGAATTTACGTGAGGTCATTTTATTTTTAAACAAATCATAAAAGTGATTAATTGCGATTTTAAAAATAATAGTAAGCTTCCTGCCTCGATCGTGTTGTTACGTAGATTTTACCGGAAGTTACGTCAACTGTGGAAAACAAGAGTGACGTAGCCGCCATTACTAACGTAAACAACACCACGTTTTATTTCAGTGAACATGTTCTTGTCGATATTGGCCCATCAAACTAAGTTTAAGTGATTACATTTTAATATCTGCTGTATGAAAGGATATTCTAAGTGAAGGAAAAGCTATATGATTATTTCGGCAAATTTTACGGAAACAGTTAATGTCAATTATCCGATATATTGACAATGCCATCCTCGAAAACCTGTGGGCTGCACTGTTTTGCCTCTGGTGAGTTAGTCGTTGTGTCTTTTTTCCTTATATATTATCATCTGTTTGTGTATGGAATCTTTCATTTACCATCTTCGTATTAAAATTCCTTTTGCATGTGTGAAAATATTTCAATATTTAGCCTTGAAAAAAATATCATCTGCCGTCTTTCGAAACGTGGCTCTCCGTGTTGTCAGTACTAGAGTTTTAATTTTTATAAATACATATAATATGTTTATTGGAAGAGAATATTCGATCCTTCAAGAATAGTTTTATGTAAAACATAAAATGGAAATATTCATTTGGAAATAAATGTGACTGAACAAAATGTATATTTATCCAGTGATTTCTTGGACAATAATGATTTATGTTTAATTTATGTTCATATGAATTTTCCCATGATTAACAAATACGAGGCATTTGTTAAATATAATTGAAACTAAAAAAAAATCAATGCATGTGTATTTTCTCTCAACTGTTTTCTTTTAAAAATATTTCATGTTCCATATTTAAAGTTGTTTGTTATTTGAATGAACAGCACATTTATTTTCTTTATGTCAAAATAAAATATGTTATATTTTCTTGAGCAATCACTCAAAGTAATAATGACAGGTATAAATATTTGGAGTAGCTTTTCTCGAAAACATTTATTTATTTATTTCTGTACTCTGATATCCCCCCAAAAAAATAAAATAAAAAGTATTAATTTGATATACAAAATAACTTCCTTCAATCAGTCAATTATCTTGTTTATGTGAAATTCAAAAACATTTAATTTATTAACAAATATGTGTTTTTACCAGGAGGTCTGAAACAATTATCAAAATATTTATTGAATATTAGAAATAATATTATTCTATCAATATTTAGTGTTTGTGCATGTATTAATTCAGAATCCAGAACGATTTATAATATTAGTTTTACAGGCAATGCTCAATAGAGTCCACAAAACAGCAATAAAATCAAATGGAAATATAAAAAAAGAAGATTAATATATAATTCTAATATTGTAATTATTCTATAATGATATTAAATATGATATTCATTTAATAAACAAATCTGAATAATTTTTGTTTTATATTGCCCAGCTTACAGCAGAGTAGCATCTTATTAACATAGAGAAAAATTTAGGACTATTTTTAATTTAAAAACTCTGAACTATTATTGACTGAAATCGAGGATATTTAATATCAATTACTGATAAAAACACTTATAAAATGCAGATATAAAATCAAATTTTATTTTGATATATATTAGATAAAGACTTCGCATATATCGTAACATGATCGGTAAATAATATGAAATTTATAGATATTTAGTGAAATTGTAAAATTATTGAAGGATATTCTGGACGATTTCACGTACACCTGTTACGACATTGCAATGCAATTCATAACATATTGTTTTGATAACTTGTTTTTATTGATACGTATAATGTAACAAAAAACTAAACATTTCTTATAATTTGGTATTTCCTGTCGGTGTTCTGTGGAAGTAGTCCTTCTAACCCGGACTTTGGTATCGTGCTGTATTTTGCAAAATCAAACTACAAAAAGACAGAAACAAAAGACGCAATTTCACTGATAAACAAACCAACATACATTAGAAATTATTTATGAAAAAAACCCGATGTTTTCCTAGATGTATTTGAACTGAAAATCGCATTGTTTCGCTGTACGATTCCATTGAAGCAGAGACGTATATAACAGGGACCCGCATCTTGGCTTAATCATTTGACTTGTGCCGCACGTCATGGTCCAACGCACAGGGCGACTGGGCGCTGTCATTGCGCATAAGTGCCTTGGTATAGCAATTTGAGAACCAGGTGACCATTGTAAACAAATCATTGCAGCAGAGAAGTTCGACCATGCCGAGCGAGATTGATTAAACAAAAACGTTGTTTGTATTTAGTGTCAGCGCGGGAAATCAAAGTGAAAGTTAAGTTAGATAATGACTATTTTGTTATGACAAGCCCATTGTGAATTTTCATTCTTATTTGTAACATAAAAGTTTTTTAAAAAGAACAAGAGCCCTGCACGTATGCCATAATAATGAGACGAGACTGGCTTCAGGCCTGAAGTCTTTAGTTTAACTCTAAAAACTTTTTAATTTTAGCATGTAAAATATTTTCGATGGACTACAAATTAAGTTAAATGAATTATGGGTGTAGATAAGCAAGTTAAAGTGTTTGAAATTTTTTTACGACATGTACGAGCGATTGTTGAAATTGATCGGGTCAGCCATTTTGCCTGCAATCTATAATATTGAGATGTGACCGGATGCCGTTAGTTTAACTCTAAAAACTTTCTATTTAAAGCATAACACTCTTTTTTAATAACATGCAATTAAAGATAAATGAATTATGGGTGTAGAGAAGCAAGTTAAAAAATTTAAAAAAATATTTTACAACATGTACGAGCGATTGTAAATGGAGTTGAAATTTACCGGGTCAGCCATTTTGCCTGCAATCTATAATATCGAGATGTGACCCGATGCCATTAGTTTAACTCAAAAAACGTTCTATTTAAAGCATAACACTCTTTTTTAATAACATGCAATTAATGATAAGTGAATTATGGGTTGTATATGTTATATACGTCTCTGATTGAAGGGATTCATTTCCGGGTTGGTTAATAGATAGTTATCAAATTGTATGGTCAATGTTGGGGTTATTCCTTTCAACCGTTGCTTCAGAGAGTTATTTACAGACATTTTGCAAGTTTTTACATGGATTTGTCGAGTGGTATGGCCGCTACAACCCTCGGTGTTTATTTGTCTGTCAGTGCTAATAAATGGCGAGCCGTGTTTTCCACAGTTGATGTCACACATTCCATCGGCAACAATCGCATATATCGAAGATATATGAACGAAGTTGGAGCAAAATCACCCGGGAGTTGCGCTTTAATTATATTTGACATGTACCGTTTGGGATTTTCAACTTCTTGGAATCTTTGTTTTGGCTATTCTATACAAAAGCGATGACCATGATAGTTCAGTGGAAGCCAAACGCCTTGTGGATAATTCTTTTCATACATTCCAATAACTTATTAGAATTTTCAATACAAGAATGAAAGCAATTTAAGACTTGTTGAAAGATTGATTCCAATTTTCATCTTTGGCATAGTTATAATACCCCCGACGGTCGAGGGTATATAGTCATACCAACGATTCCGTCCGTCCGTCCTCCCGCCCGTCCGAGGGAATTTTTTGTTTTCCACAAGTCTTCTACTCGACTTGAAGGGGTGTAGTGCCACATTACAAACAAATTCGTTTAATTTAGATATTTTTTTTACAAATTTCTGTGTTCTGTACTTAGACTTTTTCCAATATCAGAATTTGTCTGACCAATTGCAGAAAAACTATTCATCTAATTCATTTCGAATCTTATCTTCTAACATAGTAGGGGGGCAGTGCCAATTTACAAGTGATTCTGTTTATTTTTTTTAGAATTTTATTTTTATGTACTTGGTCATTTTCAATCAGAATTTGTCTGACCAATTGCTTAAAAACTATTCATCCGGTTGTTTTCAAAATTAGCACATGTCTTCTTCCCTACCGTGTGGTGCAGTGCCATATAGCGAGCGATTTTGTGACTTTTTAATTTTTTAACCTATTTCTATATTTTGTACTCAGTCATTTTCCAAGATCAGAATTTGTCTGACCAATTGCAGAATTCATAAAATATTTTTCAATTCTTTGTTAGTGGGTGTCAAATTCTGTGTAAGATGTCTATTAATGGTTTGGATAATAGGATGTCTAACTTTTGGGAAGTAAGCAGTAATGTAGTTGGTCTGGGATGCAGGGTCGGGGGTATTAGTGAGCAACGCTCACCTTATTGCTTGTTTACAACTGTTTTTTGTCAGTCTTTTCATGGGTTATATACAGATAAATATTCTGATCTTTTGATGGCTCTTGAAACACAGATAGAATTCCAAAATATTTGAATTTAAGGGGAAGACGTTGTGGAATGACGCAGATATTTTCATGTAGCCATAAATTTGCATAATCCGTATTCTATTCAAAATAATATTTGTTAACACATCATCAAAAAGGGGGAAAAGTCATATTAAACTAGCCCCCTAGCTAGTTTAAATTTTGCTCTGAAATCAAGGTGGTTTAGGTTATTTTAGACCAGGTTCAGGGCAAACCAGCTTTGAACTTACCGATCGTGGTTTAACTCTAAAATTAAACCCGGACTAGCTTAAACCACCTTAAATCTAGCTTCGAACTTACGGGCCTTAGGGTTTAACTATATTTATGGGGACCAAAAATAAATATTAAGTTATATGATCAACTTTCCTGGTAACTGAGATGAAATGATAATTACAAATACATACTGCATAATGCATTATTGTTATTCTGATGACTTATCCAGTGATCAATCTACAGATATGACCCTCTGAGTCAAGGGACTCGCTCGCTACCTTAAACCTAAATTAAGTGCCATTATGTATATTTTGCTTATGTAATCGCAAAGTTACAGTCCAATATATCTGCCCTATTGGTGACCTTTCTTGCATATTGGTGTCTTTATCCTGCATAGTGGCGTCCTAGTTTTGAATATTGGCGTCCTAGTTTTGCATATTGGCGTTCTGGTTTTCCATATTGGCGGCATTTGTAAACGTGCCCAACACTTGCACGTGCGATACTGTGATACAAAAGATTACAACAAAAACTATGTAAATGGATTTTATTGTATTTTCGAAAAAAATGATAATGTGTTGTTCCCAAATGGGAAGAATCTTGGTGTAAACTTTGGTACATGCTGAGAATTAGTTGAACAGCTCTGAGACGGTGAGATGCTGGTGAAGTCTGTCCTCTTTGACAATCCATGTAAAACTGAGCATTGGGGAATCTCTCAAATCTGAAATGAAATAAAAACGTTTTAAAATGTTGTTTCACCTACCAAACAGTAATATATACACAGCTGTACGATAACGTTATTTTTGCGTAGATACATTTATCGTAAGATTGCTTTGGAACTGGAGTTTGTTCTGAGACTATATTGTTACAAATTTCCTTAACTGTTGTTGCCGTGTCGTTTTTTTAAAGTAAAAGTGACATTGGTATGTTGTTTGAAACATTTATGTATACGTTATTTTTTTCTTATCTTATTTCACTAAATGCTGACTGTTGCTGCAAACGATTCTAATGCTAATCGGTATAGTATAGAAAACCGTAGAGGATGGTTCAAAATTACTTTCATTAATAACATTTATTAACGGGTACATTCAATGTAAGAAGCATTAATGTTTTGACAATGTTGCTAACAATCTTTAAATAACATCCGATGGATGTTTACTTAGAAATCGCATGGCTAAATAACATTTTTTACAAGCTTGAATTACTTTTAATTTCGTATGTTTCAAACCAGTTTTTAGATATAATATAGGCAATGAACTCGGGCAGTAGCATGTTCGTAGGAAAATGAAGAGATTTTGTGGAAAAAGAAAAGAACGAAAATGAATATTACACAACAAATACTTGCAATGTATTTGTTTTTACAAACAGCAGTTACGAAACGAACTAAACCTTTATAAGCTAAGTTATTTGAATCTTTACCCTACCAAAATGATGTTCATAAATGCACTGAAATTGCCGCATTCAGTTTTCGCGCAAAATGTCGAGTCTGGTTGACCTTTTGAAGATTATAAATTCTTTATAAACTTAATTATATAAAAGGGGAAACGATAAGATAATTCTTTGAAAACGTGCTTCAACGTCTAAAACGAGCAATGCAGTAAATGCTGTATCGAATGTTAACATGATATTTAAGCGAGAAATATCATAAAGCTTACCTGAGTGATTTCATCTGTTGTTCCATACTCATACACGATGCCCAATGTGTGCAGGAAATGCAAGCAAAATGCGAGTATTTATACTTGTCCAATACTCCTTGAGCTCATGGACCTCGTGCACTTGAAACGATGCACGCGCTTCATCATGCAGCCATCAGATGCAGGACGCCAATATTGGAACATGCGGTAATCACAAAACTAAC
The DNA here is from genome assembly GCA_916613615.1 of Steromphala cineraria. Lineage (NCBI taxonomy): Eukaryota > Metazoa > Mollusca > Gastropoda > Trochida > Trochidae > Steromphala > Steromphala cineraria. The sequence goes on from OU744726.1 coordinate 50,142,553, forward strand.
ACGCCAATATGTACGAATTTAGGTTTAAGTGGAATAAACTCCTCAAACTCGCCAATATTTGCGGGTCAGGTATCATCGTCGGCCTAACGGCCTCCGACGATACCTGACCCGCAAATATTGGCGAGTTTTCGGAGTTTATTCCTTACATAAAGTCTTATGAGTCCAAGTTGATTTAAATGAGTCCTTTAATAAGTAAGCACATAGTATCACACACACAAAATATGCATCCCAGGACTCGCAGCTTAAATATCTACGAGTCCTTTCTAAATTTTATGAGTATTTGAAGCAGGACTCGCAGATAAATTTATCCCTGCTTATCTCACAAATGTTACATTTAAAGTAACTACCTGAATTCTCCTTCACATTAGAAATTACCATATGCACACATACATTTTTCAGCATCAATCTTTAAACAAATCTTATGTTTTTTCGACATGTGCACAAAATTGATGGGCCCTTGAAAAAAGAGGGAATGACTCAAGTCCACCGTAAACGCTCTAAACTTTTAATTATCAATATTTGTGACAATTGTCACTCATAACTAGTGTCATCAAGTTGGCCAGTAAGCCGTCAAACATTATCACGTCATTATGCAATCAGATGATTCTTTCTTGAAAATAAGACCAGGAATTGGGAAAGACATTTTTGACAATGGGCCATTAGTGTGTACATTTCTCATGAAGGAGAACACGTTTGATGGATAGTCAACTTTTTGGGGAAGTAAGTCCTGTTCCCTGACTGTATAGAATAGGAGCCCTGAGTACAGTCTAGTCCATATAAAGCAAGTCTAGACTACACTAATATGTCTCTGTAAGAACATTAAGAAACTAAACTTATTTCATTATTTCTCCATTATGTTCTTATGAATTTAAAACTAAATGAAAGCTACTCTTAATGAATAATGTTATTCTTGTGCCCCTCTGTTCACTTTTTTGAACATGCAGTTAATAACCAAATGAACGAATTAATGAGAACACAATTTAAGATTGATTTTGATTATCTCTAAAATCGTAAGTTCTGACATGCTCATCATTTTGCAACTATTTCCATGCACTTTTACTTTCATCTGTATACATGTATTCGTGTAAGTGAACTTAATTTATTTATGACATTCAATGAGATGTATTTTCTTCTCACAATTATTTTGTAACCACAATCGCATGGTCATTTTAGTAAATAAGGCAATCAATATTTGAAAAATATCTTTAAAATGCAAATACAATAAAGAAGTTTTAATGGTTATAACTACCAACTTCTTTATTTTAGAATCTAAAATCTTGCTTGACAAATTAAAATCTAATTATTCTTTATCAACAATATTAGGATACCTTGTCACCTGATTGACTTAAAATAGATTTAAGTTTTATCTATACTTCTTTTACATAGATTTCTATCACTGGGTCTTAAATATATTTTATTTTATTTTCACTGATGTTGATATATTTCTCTTCAGTTTGTAAGTATAAACAATTGTACTGTTAAATAAATGACCTTTAGTATCTTAACCTTTCATTGGTAGTTATATTTGTAGTTCATTAATTAGCTCAGGTAAATACGTTCTGTGACTATACAAAACTGAAGTGTTAAACGTTATCAATTTGTATTTATTCTTGGCAAATATTATTTCAACTGAATTCCACCAAACTATGGCATGTTGACATGATTTAAATAGTCCGAGTGTCCACTTATTTGGCTAGTGACGGTACATAACTACACTAAATCAAAACAAATCTGTTTGTGTAATTTTCATTTCTTTTCATCTATTATTAAATCAAAACTCTGGAACAAAACTCCTTATCTAAGAGTAAAGGATAAGACTGTCAGACATGGTGACTGTAGACTGTAGTTCACCCATGTGATCAAACTAGTGACCACTCCGTCCTGGTCAGAAAGTAGTCCCGGTCACAGGGTGTGACACGCCTACATGTGTGACGTCACTGTACAGTGTCAACAAAATAACAGATTCTAGTACTTGTATTTCAGTACCGATGTCTTGTTTTGTTCGCCCTTTTCATAAAATGAAACGATAAATAAGTAAAGGCTTTAAAGGGGCAGTAGCACGTTTTTAGGGGGAATATAAGGTGATGTCAGGAAAATGAAATTAAATGGTTCCAATCTTTAGACAATGTATAAAAACTAAATGGAGCAGTAATAAATCAAATATATAATGTAAAGTTAAGCCATGCGATTCATTTTCTTACACAAAATGAATTAAAGGTGTTCACACAAAAATGGCTGCCAATGGATTTTATGTGAATCCTCATACTTTGTTCTCTGACTACGGATGATTCGTTTGTGTTATGAGATTTATGATACTATCAAAGTAATGCATTTAGCATTAACTTATAGTTATCAGTGAAAAATTGAAAATATAAAATTGTCAAAAAGTAGATGTTTATTGATATTTCAAAATGATTATGAAACTTCATGAAAGCATTGTTTAAACAACCATTAAACATAAGGCATATGTTTTATTTCATATAAATGTAAACGTTTAGCAGAAACAGAAATTCAATTTAAAACAGTAGGAATAATATGTATGTATCTAACATATATTTGTGTTGTCTACTGTCTTTAGATACCGTGACACCGATATATTTTGTTACACAAGGGGTTAATGATTTGAAAGAAGTCAGTGCTTCGGGTTAAAGTTTATTCTCTCTCTTAACAGATGTAGATTTAAACATAACCCTTTTTACCTAGTTCTGATTTGAATAAGTTGAATTAGTGAGCTAACAAGGAGGAAGCCTGAATTGATTAAATCAAAGTTGCATATTTTTAAATTTTATAACATAAAAGAAGCAGATGCCAAAGTTAGTTGTGCCATTATTTTGGCTAATGGGAAAGGTTTGTGACGATAACCACCCTGAAATGGTTTCCAGTGGAATGTTTGGCCGCTATGTGAAACTACCAAAAACCGGGGACTTGGTCGTATTCGAGCAGAGGTTACATCGACATTTTATTACTTGATCTACTTTTGTTTGGATATAAGGGTGTCAGTTCTTATTCTCATATAATATTAACGTTGATTTCAATTGGCATTTCAAATGACAATATGGGATTTCTTCATATAAATGTGCAGGTTCACTTAATTTCAACCATATGATCATTATCACCACAATACCAAATTGTTAACTTGCAAATGGAACACTTTGAATTAAAAGAAGCATTGAGGTCCACTGTCAGATTACAATTTCTCAAGAGACTCAAAGCTCAGTGTTGTCAAGGTTTTTATTTTCAATGCAGACTAAAAAATCTTAAGAGTTGTCGTTATGAAATAATGCAGATTATCATGTATTGTCATATTTCATAATAAAGCTGAAAGGTTAGTTTATTCGTATAAATACATATTGTATATAGGTATAATAGTAGATTGAACTCTTGTTACTTTGGTGAAGTGATGATAAAAATATATTTAACAATAGAGCTCTTTGACAAAAGGGCGTATATAGATCCATTTGTAATTCTTAATTTTTTTTTATTTCTGTATAATATTAAGATGATACTTATATATGATATGTTGAAGACAATTTTAAAGTTGCCAAATATTCAATTATATTAAAATATATATTTCAAAAGTTAATAAAAACAAATGTCATCTAGTTAACTTTTGTGTTGACAACATAAACTGAACTTTTTTTGCATTTTGTTCCCCAGTTCCTCAAATCGGGGCGAGATAGTGCAGCGGAAAGCGCGTTAGGCTTCGGAGATCAGGAGGTCCGTCCTTCGAATCCTGTGGTCGGCAACTTTTTCTCAAACTAAAACACCCGTTGCATCGGCCATATTGTTAGTTTGGTCATCTTTCACGAACCCCCCAACTACCCTCACTAATTAATAAATAAAAGATTTATCTGGTTCCTGGTTACGCTTGAAAACGATCTGAAATAAACTGGCGATTTGTTTGTTATTTTAATTTGATAAAACAAACTTATGTTGGTTTCGTAAAAAGCTTTTGTATATTGGTGGTGTTTCACTGAAAAGAAAGCCTCGACTGGTCATTTCGAAGCGCTCTTAAAATATTAAAGTATGCTACAGATGTTTGGTTACACCCGCAACACGTTTTATGCAATGTTCCCTATCATTATATATAAAAGGTATTTTGATTGGTCAAATATTCGCGCCGTACAATGAAAGTTGCCAATCACCGTGAAGCTCTCTCAAGCCCTTATTCTGACGTTCGCAAAGCGTCACGTCACGTCCACAGGCTCCAGAGAAAATACTGCAAAGTAAGGCTCAAGAGGTATGTAAATGCTTTTAAATTAGTGTTTTATGTGAGCAAGAGATTGATGAATGCATATTGAACTTTGAAACATGTAAAAAGTAAAATAAAACCTCTATATATGCATGGTATAATATATCATAAACGTTGAGGTCTAGTCTATTTTACCGGAAGGGGTGATGCAAAGGGCGACTACTCTAATCAACTTTACGGTACTTGACACTGTCGGCCTTTTAAACACCAAAGATGTACTTATAATAATTTATTCTGTTATTAATCGACACTCTAGTCGTGGTTAGTACATCCCAAAAGATTATTTTAATTATAAATAGTAGATTTTTATGGTAAAGCATGTAGACTATTAATTTTAGCTTTGTATTTGTTTTATTTCAGTTTGCTGTCTTGTTCATTGTTGATCATAATCAAGGTAGGTGAAGCTATGTTTTCCAACAGCAATATTTTGTGTTTATGATATAACATGAAAGTAGTATATACATGTATGTAAACACATAAATTAAAAATATTCTGCAATGTTTACATTTTAAGATAGATTTTGATTAGGACTAATTTTTAAAAAATACCTTATTTATTAACTTGAAATAGTGCTAATATTTTTTTTAAATCCTTTGAACATTGGCTGAAACATGTTCTGCAATGTGTACATTTTAAATCGTGTTTATTAATTCATACCTTTTGTATTTATTAACTTGGAATATTACAATATTCAAATTTTAGTCTTACCAAAAGGGATTACAAACTAGAATTAGTCTGCAGCCTAAAATATTTAGATAAAAGTAAGGTTAACTATTATATGAACATACAATATTGATTGTGCGTGTTATTTTTCAGGACAACGGACTGTAGCTGAGGTCTACATTGGTGCACACCCTAATAGTTGACTTCTACATTGGTAATTTGAGATTATCATATTACATTCGACTGTAAGACTGAAATGTCCATGACATATCAATGAGTGAAAATTAATGCATCTTCATTTTATCAGATAAAATTTAAAGATTTAACAATCCTTTGTTTTAGGGTGTCAATAAGGCATAGGGGGTAACCGACAAAACTAAAAGTCACGTTTATAGTAGTGGTGTTCCGATTAATCGATTTGGTCGAGCATCGGTCGGTTGACCCATTTGACCACATAATCGATTACAACTTTCTGTAATCGATTTAATCGATTACTGATAAAAATCAAGATATTTTTGCAGTAATTGTCAGTAATATTACTAAAAGAATGATTCTGATTGATTTCATTACTAAAACATGTTATTTTTGTTTTCCAAATATAGGATCAAGTGAAAATGCAAGCAAGAAAGTAGAAAACTTATTTTTTAAACTTTTCTACCCTTATGAAGGAATCAATCTTAGACACCAAAATGCAACTACATGTTTCAACCGATTCCCAACACTACAAACTATCATGTATAATTATGTAACCTTAAAATAAATTTTTTATTAAATTATGGTGATAGTATGAACATACAAAAGATTTTGAATTTTCTTTTCCAGAATGATCACTGGCTGAAGCTGAGGTCTACGTTTGTGGCACAGTGCAAGTTGACTTTCTATATTGGTAGGTCATTTTTTAATCGATTGAATTTGAACGTTTGACACTTTCAAGTTAGAGCTAAATAGATTTTGAGGAATATTTTTAAATTTTTGACAGATTTATTTTACAGTCGACTGTTATAATATATACAATTATTTTCACTTATTATTTTCGACCAACTTCAATTTAAAAAAACAATTTCCAGGAATGATTTTGGGAATGAAAGGTCAGGGGTCCAAATGACCATATACTCACCATGTAAATGCCATAATAAGGAGGGCAATTTTTAAAACTTATTGGCCATTGTGTCAAATGGGTCATGAAAACTTAAATTCACACCCTCGGACAAAACAAATGTCATCTATGAATTGTATATACCGGAGGCTCTTTAAAAATTAACAAAAATATAGACATGGCCTGGGCCCTGTAACTGAAATTAGTAGAAATAACTGCTGTAGTGGGGATAGTTCAAAGTTTTAGATTTTGACAGTTTGGTTACTACTCTTAATCAGCTTTGTAAAAAAATTTTCTTAAAAGATTTATTGACTTTGCTTCAGGAAGTTGCTTCTTTATAACAATGGGTTTAATATTTTCCCCCCTTTTTTATAAGGTTTGTCATTTTCAGACAGGATGCCACCGACGTTAAGAAGTAGCAGTGGGTCGAACAGCAGACCTAACTACAGGCCTCCAAGACCATTCAGTTCCAGTTCACTGCGGGCACGATCCCTGAGGTGGAATGACCGTCAGCTGTTTGATGTGTTAGTGCTGAACACCAGGGTCCAAGACGGAGTTCAACAGCATCTAGTGCATTATATAGGGTATGGAAAAGAGTATGACCAGTGGGTCACAGAGAGTAGTCTCGTGACAAGATCTTGCCTGGCCAGTTCCGAGTCACCAAATGACATTTTTAAGTTCCAGCTTCTTTCATCTTTAAGGGACCAACTGCACTCCTGTAGAGGGGTTGACTCTCTTGTGACAATAAAGATCCCCATTTCGTCCCCGGAGTTACTGAGGGACATTTTAGATGTTTCCAGAGAAGTGAAGTGTTGGAACGGCTCCACACCAGGCGCAGAATACAGATTTCTAGATGCCCACAGCCCTGACATCTTGTTCGGAGAGGAATGGTGGTTCAGAATAGTCAACAAGGCTGGCGACTTTGTGTTCATCAACAGGGAAACTGTTATCTTTCGATATTATGAAAGAAGGCCACGGGAAGAATACACCCGAGATATGAGGAAGAGATTGTGTCACAGAGGCTACATGTTTAAGATCACTTTCGTTCGCGAAAAGGGGAATAGATATGACATGAACCTATTAAGAGCTACTTTGATGCACTAGGTGAGGTGTACTCTCTGCCTTGATACTAGGATGATTTGGAATTTCTTGTTGTTTTTTCTGTTTCCTTTCTTCCTTCATCCTATTATGTCTGTTAATGTGACAGTTTGTATTTCGAAGTCTTGTCTTTTCGAGGAATTCAGAAGACAAACAAAAGTGAACACTTTTAAGTTGGACATTTGTAATGAAGTTTTGAAGACAGTATGTAGACGGAATGGAATTGATTTCAAGCATGTCGTTAGTGAAAAATGTGTAACAACTCTTCAGAGCTTTTTGAAGAAATTAATTTCAAAACATGATAAAACTAAAAGAAAGAGAGGCAACCAGTATAAGCGATTGCTTGAGGATTGGCGTGTTGACAAATACACATTCACGATTGATGTGACTGAGGCTTGTCTTCCTGCTCTAAAGAACCGTTTGTCACGTGAACGCAAACTGAGAAAGACTTTGTTTAAAAAATATCGTTCAATTGTTTATCAGGCCAAAAAGCTAAAAGCTCATAAATTTGTTCTGAAGAAAAAGATCCAAAAACTTTATTGTATGATTTTGCAAAATCAATCAAGTAAGTCCGTAAAACCTTTAAGGATTTTAGAACCAAATGCAAATCTTTCTAGATCTCAGATGTTTCGAAGGAAAAAGATGTTACTGGATGACTGTAAGAAATCTCTAGAATTTGTTGGTAGGTACAATATGGAAGCAGTTTCTGTGCAGGTAAAACAGGAAGATGGCAAGATGTTATGTTTATCTTTGGATAAGAGTTCAGTGTCGGATGTAAATGAGAATGTCTCTGACATTGATTTGGATGCATTGTTGTACGTTAAGGACTCTGAGAACATGTCAAACATAGCTTATCATGAGTTATCAATGATCGTACCAAATATGCCACGGTTACATTCAGTTGTCAAAAGGGCACAGGAAATCAATGCTGATGTAATTATCACGGACACTCCAAATGATACCGTTGGCGTTCAGCAATCTTTACAAGCCCGACTTGTTAGTTGTGTGTCTACAATTGTTGAATCAGGGAGAGGTGGGTCCATACTCTCAAAGAAAACTGTTAATGTTAAACTCACAGGTGATGGAACAGAACTTGGCAGGAGAAAGAAGCTGATAAATTTTGGCTTTACAATATTGGATGAAGACATATGCACCTCAGTCAGAGGAAATTACTTGTTAGCCATGTTTACTGGTAATGAAACCTATGATAATATCAGAAAATCCCTAGAAGATATAATAGCGGACGCCAGAGAGTTGCACACAATCACTATTGAAGGTACCTTGATTCGTGTTTCATATTTTCTAGGTGGCGATCTAAAGTTTCTGAACATGGTTTGTGGTCTTGCAAGTTGTGCCTCCACTTACAGCTGTGTATGGTGTAGGTGTCCTAGCTCAGACAGACATGATATGGGCAGGGAGTGGTCAGTTGTTGATTGTGAACAGGGTGCCAGGACAGTAGAAGAAATTTCAGCCATGAGCCACAAAAAAAGTCAGAACTTCAACTGTCTTCATCCACCTCTATTCAGCTTCATTCCTTTAACGAGAGTAGTGCCTGATTTGCTACATTTGTACCTACGAGTATCTGACCAGCTGGTCAAACATCTGATCTCTGAGCTTAGGCTTAGGGACAACATTCATAGATGCAATGGGAAATATGACAGGACAAAGTGTAAAAATGTCCTTAAGTTTGAGAATTTTGTACAAACTTTAGGGATAGAATTTCGCTTCAGAAATGATAAAGAAACCGGCAGGTTTACTTTCAGGGACTTCACTGGTCCAGAGCATAGGAAGATTTCTGAACGTATCAAGGTGTCAGAGTTCATACCAGATCACCCAAAGTTATCTCATGTCACATTGTTGTGGTCAGAGTTGTCATAAATATCTGAACTACTCTCAAAAAAGTCCTTTAACTCCAATGAGTATCTGGAGGTAGGTGAAAAATGTAGAAACTGGGTCAAAACGTTTGTGTATGTGTACCAATGTAAGGATGTTACTCCGTACATGCACATCTTAGCTTTCCATGTTCCAGAAATGATCGAATTACATGGCAATCTCATCACTTTCTCCCAGCAAGGTTTTGAGAAACTGAATGACTATGCTACCAAGTGGTTTTTTCGCTCTACCTCACACAGGGGTAAAGAGGCTTTTAAACAAATTATGCTGAAACAAAACAGGCTTGAGTTCCTAACAAGGTCGAAAAGAATTCTATGTGATAAGAAATGTAGCAAGTGCAAGCTTGCTGGACACAATCAACGCTCATGTAAAGAGAAATGACTTGGTTCTTTGTTTAAAGTGTGGACATTTAGTAATTGAAGTGGCTACATTCAGATATGATTTTTCCTTCAGCTGTTATGGTAATGTTTGTCTAAAATACCATTGGTCATTGATAAATTTGAGTTTTAGCATTAAGGATCATGAAGGACACATGTTTCGTTCAGCCTTTATATAATGTGTTATGTTCAATATCTGGGTAACACATATTAACTCATAACACCCTTCTTTGACATTGGGATTTGATGCCACAACAATTAGAAATAGAATATAGTTTCTTACGTGGTTTTAATTGCTTTTTTTTATGACGTTTCATTCAGGGATAAAGGGTCTTCTCATCTTATAACCTGATCCAGGTATGATACATATCTTAATAAAACTGTCTTTTCGTTGTGCAAATCGGCATTCGTAACGATCAATTTATCGTCGTAAATTTCTGTTTTGAAATTGGATTTTCAGCTAGTTTCAAGTATTTGTTAATAACCAAGTCATTATGTTGTTAATGATAGTTGTTTGGATACGGTATAATTCTTGACAAATAGTTGTTTAATGACGAAACGTTTTATGGTAGGTTTATACACTTTTATAACTCAAAGATTTTTTATATTGATTTACATACAGGTTTTCACAAATTTCATTGTAACAAATCCCAAACCAATTCAAGCTTTCAATAGGAGGAGTTGATTTCGTCATTAGTATAACAGCTTTACAAGAGTTTTTTTTACATTTATGATTATGCCATTTCTTATGTGTGACGTTTGATACGTTATTTAGCATGTCGTCGAACGACGTATTATTTTTGCAAACCTAGTTATCATGTTGACGATTCCAATATCTCGAAATAAAAGTTTATTTCGAAAATATTTTTTTTTGTCCTGATTTTACCAAGGCCATTCCAAAATGGTCGCTATGTAATGATTGGCAGTCCCGAAGCGGCCTTAAAATAACTCAACAAAATGACAGTCTGCCACCCCTGCACCAAGAAATGGACTTGTCCAAACGGAAGGAAACGGGACAAGTAGAAGATGTTTTGACTTGTTTTCTGATCGGTCAGGTTTGGGTGCAATGCTTCACTGAATTTCAGGGCTGTACCACCCATTGTTCACTAGTTCCAGTCGATGCTCGCAGGTTTCATCGCAATACAAAGCCACACTAGAGCTGCGAGCTTTCTCCCTGCATATGATACTAGCAGTCGTGATATAAGTGAAATACTCTTGAAAGCGTAGTTAAACCCGAAAATCGCCTCACCTCACCTCATCAAATTTATCATATTTAAGTATGTGATTGGAAAGTTATTTTTCCTCTTCTCTCAAATTGTTGGAGTTTTGGAAGACTTCCGCTTGTATAAGTCGAACTTAAAGACCTTTTCCTATCTGCTTCCGTTCCAAAAACGTTTTAGTTGTGTAAAATATCACAATATGCACTTTTATCAATTTTACATTTTATTGTAATAAACTATTTGTTTATGTCCCAATAATATATATATACAATTTTACATTCATTGATAATTATGAACAACAATGCCTAGTAATGAGCTCGAGGTAGCAATCCTTTTCATAATCGTAGTGCCGACAAATGGCTTCATTTCTCATTGTAGTTTGTCTATACCAAGCGTGCATCTCCTCTATCAAGTCGTCAAATATTTATCAACAACAAAAATCTATCAAATAACATATATTTTGGTTATGATATGATATTGTACTATTGCATTATGTGTATGACCTGGAATGTCTCTTTTATTTCCTTTCCATAAAAATAGCTCGATAGGACCGTCCCTTTTAGTGCTTCCCTAATTACATGATATGTGCACTAATACTGCATGAATGTAATAAACTATGCTAAGAACTGTATTCCATGTCAATCATTATGTTATGAAAATAGGTCATAAGTTTGAGGTTGGTAAACTAGTGTCCAAAAGAAACGATACCAAGTTTTTAACATCGTCCGAAACAAAATGCTATTACCTGACAGAGTCGAATTTAAGTGTGCCTAACAGGCATATGTCTTGTAAAGAAGTATGCACATTTTCATTCTTCAGGAAAAGATACTTTTGATATTGTGTCTCTTCAAACGTACATGGGATGCATATATCGAAATTTCAAATTGTTTTATGCAAAGAACTTTTGTCATTTCACTTTAAAATTGATAAATTATTGAATTTAGGTAAGAATACAATCTTGTTGATATAATGCACTTTATTTGACATAAAGTCGTTGACGCGTCATTGCACTAGAACGTTTTAAAACAAGCGAAGGGTCCAATTTCTCCCTGCAATCTCGCCTAGTTAAGGAGATTCCAGATCGATGATTTTTTTTAAATGCATGTTTCTCGCAAACATGAAAAGATAATGTTTCAAAATTTTGCATAGAAGTAAGTTGACTACTGAAGAAATGATAAAACTATGTTTTAGTCGTATCAATCTGAAATGGATTGAGTTATTTGCGATGTGTATGGTATCGTTTCTTTTGGACACTAGTTTATAATTGCATTTTAAGATTCTACACGTCTAGCATGAAATGGTTACACAAGTAGAATACTAGACTTATAGTTTGTCTCTGAAAAAAAAAAGATTTACTTTTGGTTGAATATTTGAACGGAGCCTCAGAGTATATTTCAGATTTACAGATCTAGACTTGCTCTTCAAGAGGTTTTGTTATATCAAAACGTTATTAACTACAGTCTGGATGTAGGCAAGAAGAACACCAATAGAACGTCGTATATACTGCATTAAAAAATCTATTGGAAAAGAACCAAGAAAAAGATTTTTTGGTATTTGGAAAGCGAGTCATTGATGTAATGATGGTATTTTTAAAAGATCGCAATGAGTATAGTATTCTAACGAAATAACTCTGTCACCCACATAAAATCAGCACACACAAAAATTTCATCCTGTAGGGATTAATACTTCAGACCAATGTATTTATTCACACTTTGAACAACTAAACCGATTAATTCCCATCCATACTTACAGGTTTTTATCAACTTCTTTGAGAGGCATTTTAGAAGTTGAAAATACAATAAGGAAGAGGAATTTATGGATGACAACTTCTTTATTCATGTTAGGCGACGCTTGCTTGACAACGACACAAGGAGCTGTGTCGTAACGCCGCCTAACATAAATAAAGAAGTTGTCATCCATATAATCCTCTTCCTTAAGGTTTGTATCAACATTACTATATGTTTTAACATCTATCACTATTCAATGGCGGAAAACTCGATAGAAGCTCCCGTAAAATATAACTAGTCTCACTTGAATTGCTGAATATTCATGAATTTTGAGAAACAGCTGTCCTTGATAACAACAGCTATAAATTTTAATAATAATGAAATAATTTATGAAAAAATATTTGTTTGAATCTAAATTTAAAAACATGAAGAAATACAAAGCTAGAAAAGTTTAAAATATTTAACTAGTTTCTTTGCATAAATATAATCAGTACTGGTTCATCAACACATTTAAATTTCACGAGTTTCACGATACAGATTACATTTACAAAAGATACAAAATATATCAAGTATATGATTCTAATGATTTCCACCCCTGAAATGTGAAACAGCCGAGAGGTGTCGCTGCAAGCAGGAAGTGATCAAGGTAGGTTGAGTCTTACACTCGGAGTCAGTATTTGACTTAAAGAAGTATAATTATGAAGGATAACTTCTTTGAACATCAAACATCAGTAAACAACTTGGACAGCAAATCAGCTATATCCGACCACATCAAAGCCAACCCCAATCACCAAATACAATGGTCTGAAACCAAATGCCTTGTTACCATTCAACCGGATTCCCGACTCCGAAAATTAAGAGAAGCTTTGGAAATCAAAAAGATTCAGCCATCAATTAACCGCGATCAAGGTTACTTCATCCCGTCAGCCTATGATCTTCTCCTTAATTAATTAACTGTAATCACTCATGTACATCACTGGCCTCTATCAATTAATTAACTGTAATCACTCATGTACATCACTGGCCTCTATCAATTAAATGTAACACACTGCATTGTACATTACTGGTTTCCTACCACTCATCCCTGTTTAATTACATTTAATCTCTTCATTAAGTTGTTGTCACTGTGCATTGTATTATTTACTTATATATATGCCCCTAGCTCATTACTCTTCCTCTGCTTGAGAACGACACAAGAATCTGTGTCGAAACGTCGCATACAATGAACAAAGAAGTTGTCATCCATATATTCCTCAGCATTAATTATGAAGGAGTTATTGATAACTTATAGATACATTAACTATCACCAGGTAGTGCAAAGGGCTGTTGTCAGTTTAGTTCATTAAGGTTTGTATTTGTGCTGTGTATAGAACCGATCAAATATTTGTACTTTCTCTATAGGTAAGTATAAGCATATCAACATTGCTCACCTGAATTTGATATTGCAAAACGAATTGATAAAACATATAGGAGTATTACAAAATCACAAGAAGACGATCCATTAGCATGATATATTGTTAGAAACGTTGGCTTTTAAACCACTTAGTTCTCATTTCCTAGATTGACAATAAACATATTGATACGCGAAGCTTATATACAAAGGGAGGTAACTCCTACTTTACCCGATAAATAGGTTAAAACGTGTCAGAAAACTAGAGCAAAACAGTTTAGTTTTCTTTTATAAAGTTTGATGATGTTACATAATATTTTAAGGCTTTTCAAAAGTGTGAATCATAACTTCAGACCGTGTACATATTATGTTTACATATTATCGCCGAAAAAATAATTCACATAGAAAAATAAATAAAAAACAATGTTATTGAGTTTGTCCATGTATGTGTTACATGCAAAAGTAGTTCAAGATCATTTAAAACTGTAATCATTCAATGGAGCAAAAATAACGCATCATTTTGACCAAGATCCGTTTAAAATATTTATTTAGAGAAGAAATAATAGAGACCTTTTACATAATGTAAAAAAAAAAGAATTTAAGAAATTCTTTGAAAATGGATCAGTGATCAAAATGTAAAAGTGAGACAAGCGCTCGTAAAATATCGATTCCAAGTCGTATTGCTTCATACCCAAAAGAACGGACCATATATCTAACACAACAAATATCTTTAAAAATAAAGTTAACTTAAATAAATAATAATAAATAAAAATAAATAAATAAATGCTATTTAAAAATAATATGTTTGTTCTGAAAAATGTCTATGAACATCATGTAAGTGGTAGATATATATATCAGGAATAATTACATAATTTCTGTACTGGTTCATTTCAACATTGTATACATAAGAATTGCAGAAAAAGTTTCCTACCAAAGATTTATAATTCCTTCAAATTTTATTCAAAATGTGATATGATGTTTACACCATTATTAACTTTGTACATTGACCTATTTACTGTATAAAATATACAGTTTAATATTCTGTCAATCACAATATGATAAGATATTTTAGGGATGAAAAGGTGAGAGGTTTGAGCAAAAGTAATATTCATTATTTGCATTCATTCAAATCCCTCTGTCGTGAAATCAGCCGATAGGTGTCGCTGCAAGCAGGAAGTGATCAAGGTAGGTTGGGGTGTTACACTCGGAGTCAGTATTTGACTTAGAGAAGTATAAAGGAGTTCATTGATAACTTATGAATATACAAACTATCAGCAGATAGCCTGGGAGTGAGTTGTCTAGGTGTGAGTCGATAAATAAGATTGTTTGAATTACTTTGCCAATAATCAATACTAGTTTCTGTTTAGGTAAGAGTTAAACTTAGTCTTATCAAAATGCACACATTTTAAACTCGACTTGATATCATGAAGATGATAATTTATTATTAATACTAATATTTAATAAAAAATATGCCAGAGAATCATACAATGATATTCCATAATGAGAATATAAGTAGGAAAGTATGTATTTGACCCATTATGAAGTTTCAATGTGTTTGTATTATAATGCCGGGAAACCTGTTTAAACGCGTAGCTAAAGGGAGTCAATCTGAACTGTCTATATTCACTATGCTGAAACAAGGCGGGTAGAACTTCAACTAGCATACAGGGTCATTTCATTTTAAATTGAGGTTTAATTCCAAACAACAAACTGTTCACAAAAATAGATTTAAGTTTAATAAAGCCTTAAACGTACTAATGGCTACAAGGGCGTATTTCATAACAAAGTTAAAGGTGTTATTACAATAGTGGAAGTTGTATGTTAAAACTTATATTAATCTTTAACCTTTACCTTTAATTTTGCTATCACTGAAATAAATATACATGTATATCTTAATGAAACAAAGTGTTCATATCGGAAAAGGTGACCCGTCATATTTAAATCATAGATATATCTTTATGAATACGAAATATCAAATATTTATCATAGCAAAGAATTATAATTCAATTCTTTAAATCATTTTATCATTTTCAAATCATTTTGCCTCATTTAGACTCAAATCATTTGAGGAAAACATCAATAATTGTTAACTTATTAACTCAAGTTTTCGTTTCATGAAATGTCAATTCAGTAATTACATTTCATCTTGCCGGTATTGCAGTCATTGCAAGTGTTATATACATGTATATGATAAACAATTCACTTGATTTATATTAAGATAGTTATCATGATTTTATCTTCATATTCTATATCTTTATGGACTGATATACCCATAAATCTGAAAAATTATTGGTTGATTACCCGTACATGGGATTTTTATATCAAACTTAGTTATATGACAGTTTTAGTTTGAATGGTTCACACCGATACTTAACGTCATTAAAAGGCTGTGATAATCATTCAAAACCTATTTGTTAGCAGCATTCAACCAATTCAATTCAAATACTGTAGCAGCATCATTTAGGAAAATGACATTTAAAATACAAGCAGTTCAACCAATTCAATTTAAATACTGTAGCAGCTTCATTTAGGAAAATGACATTTAAAATACAAGCAGTTCAACCAATTCAATTTAAATACTGTAGCAGCTTCATTTAGGAAAATGACATTTAAAATACAAGCAGTTCAACCAATTCAATTTAAATACTGTAGCAGCTTCATTTAGGAAAATGACATTTAAAATACAAGCAGTTCAACCAATTCAATTTAAATACTGTAGCAGCATCATTTAGGGAAAATGACATTTTAAATACAAGCCGTTTAACCAATTCAATCTAAACTAGAAAGTTTTTTTACCCTTAAAAACAGATGTCTCCCCCTTCATCAAATGCTCCAAACCTCTACACAATACTATCATAAAGCACCATTAATGTTCTCTGTATAATTCAAATTGAATAAATATGTTGAGTAAGTAAACAACAAACCAGTGCTTGTATTATGAGACGTTTATTACTAAGACAGACAATTAAGACAGTTTAACATACTGTATATGGTGATGATCGGTCACAAAGTATTAAAGATCTGCTCCGGAAACAAACACTACCCTTTAAAAAAGACTTAGTCCAAATTGATGCCATGGAAATAAAAAATAAATTTTTTTTTGAGAAATCTATAACCTCAAAAAGGCACATCTACATGATATTGAGAGACAGTATACCAAGTTAGGTGATGATCGGTCACATAGTTTTAAAGATATTCTCCGGAAACGAAATGGGAACGCCAATGCCAACGCCAATGCCGACGGGAACTCAGCTAAAACCAATATGTCTCCCGACCCTTCGGGGGGAGACATGATACTGTAGCAGCATCATATAGGAAAAATGACATTTAAAATACAAGCAGTTTAACCAACACAATTTAAATACTGTAGCAGCAGCATTTAGGAAAAATGACATTTAAAATACAAGCAGTTAAACCAATTCAATGTATTTACCGTAGCAGCATCATTTAGGAAAAATGACATTAAAATACAATTAAGTGGTCTCTCCTCATGGTCACAATAAAAACTGCATATTGGCCTGTAGCAAATGGTCATGTCTGCTTAACTTTCAAGGGTCCTAATGTCCTATGTTTAATGAATATCTACAAAAGACAACAGGCCTAGGAAGCTGAACACTTATGGAGGCAACAAGGATGCACGGTATTATCGATATATCGGTATATTGCTGTACGGGAACAACATCATACGAATCAGTACACACTTCAGAAAATATCAAATATATCAAACGTTATAAAATGAGCAATTTCCATCTAACCTTTACAGAGAAACACAACCAAATATACATGATTTTACAGAAAGTTCTTAACAAAGTGTGAAGTTGAGCTGTGAAAATAGCTCAACTATGTATACAGGTCATAGTCTGTGATTTCAAAACATACCTTTCCAAAACAGCTAATAGCAGAGCAATGATGATCGTTATTAATGCTCATATTTAGACAAGTATTCATGCAAATTCCTGAATTTGAAAAGTACTAATACATTGCAATACAGAAATGAGGAACGATTCCCATCCTTACCGAGGCATTGCTTCTCCTGTTTCAGATGGACGCTCTCACCAAACTAAATGAGCACTTCCTGTCCTGTAATATCTGCACAGAGACCTTCAAGGACCCTTGTACTCTTGGCTGCTACCACACCTTCTGCAGACCATGTCTGACCAAATACACCAAAACTCGACGAGACGCCATCACTGCCATGTCAATCCTGTGTCCAAACTGTAACCAGATGACGAAAGTTCCTCGGCCTCAAGAACCAGTTGAACGATGGAGTGAACAGTTCAAGCCGAGTTTCCTCATACAAGGTCTTCTGGATTCATTCGCTGGTCAGGAGAGTTCAGGTATTTCAACTACAAAAAGATTAACATTAGATTAAAACATATATTTTATCAACATATAACCTTCTGACCTGAATGCCCGTTAAGTTGAGGCATGGCATGTTGTCGTGTGTCCGTCAGTATACTTTGGCTTTTATATCTTCTTCGTGAACCACTGACTTGAGAGATTTGAATCCGTTTGTACAGTTATCTTTGCCAATTGGAGCCCTTACAGACTATGTTGACTTACAAAATACACTGTATACAACCTAATGAGCTAAATCTATTTTGAGAATATTTCAGTCACCACTGTTTGTGTAATGTAATAAGAAGATAAGACTTTTTTTCTTTATCTTAAATATTTGCTTCTTTCAGAGTCTAATGGACAGTCTTGCTACACCTGTCAACAGTTTGGGAAAACAACACAGGCAAAATCAGTATGTGAAGACTGCGACATCATTTTCTGTGAAGCCTGTGCTAAATTGCATTTGGAAGCTCCTTATGGAAGAGGTCACGTGATTTCACCTCTAGGAGCTGCATCAACTCCCCAACCAAAGAAACGCATTGTCATGTGCCCAGAACACAACTGTTTGGTTGAATATTTTTGCAAAGATTGTCAGAAAGCTGTTTGCCAGAAATGCTGTAATATCCACCACAGGAAATGCAACTCTGTTGTCACCCTCGACTCAATGATTCCGGAAATGAAACAAGTACTGCAGCAGAACTATGATGATATAGAGATGAATCGACAACAAACAGGAAACATTTTGAAGAGTAGGAGATCAGAGGTGGAGGAAATCACACAACACAAATCTTCTCTGCAGTCAGAGATCAGAAGAGTCAGTCAGCAGGCCGTGGATCTGATCAGAAGAAAGGAGAAGAAACTCATGGATGAACTGGAAGCACTCACCGAGAAGCAGACTGGAGAACTGAGAAGTCATATAAAATCTGGAGAAACTGACATGCAGACGTATCAACAATACACAGAATATATCAAACAAGTCCTACAATCAAACAGCGCCATGGATATATACGATATGTACACGCTGTGTCAGTCAGGGGAGATAACTGCTGAGATACAGAGAAAAGACAAACAAGAACAGAGAAGAAAGAAGGTTGTGTTTGAGAAACAGTTAGATGTGAATAATCTTGACAAGACCTTACAACTCGGTAATTTGAGGGTAGTTGAAGATATGTCAAATCTTGAAATGAGGCCAAACCTAAAACCTGCACCTCAAACCAAACCAACAGTCAAAAGTGAACCAAATCCTGGACAACTTCTGTCTACAGTCAATGCTAAATCAAACGATGATAAAGAGCAGCCAGATTCCTGTGACGTTGAAGTTTTTAATATTAGAGGTACAGAGACACTTGTTGTTACAGATTATGATAATTCAAGTGTCAAGTCATGTTACATAAAAGATAAAACATCTCACTGCACATCTCTCAAACTCAATGAAAGCCCTTACAGATTAACAAAGATAAGCCAGGACAGAGTAGCTGTATCAAACCTCTCACACAACAGTATAGAACTAATCAAGCTGACTCCTGACCCGGTCCTGATCTCCACAATCAAAACAAAGAAGAAGTTCAACTGTCTGACTGCTCTCAGTGACACGACTCTAGCTGCAGGTTGTAAACATCCTCCTAGTATTGACGTCCTGGATCTGTCAGGGAGAGTCCTGAGATCTGTGATCACACCCAGCACTGGTCAGCAGCTGATACAGATACCACAGTACATGTGTACAACACGTCAGGGTCACATTGTAGTGTCAGATTGGGGGTCAGATTCTGTCTACTGTGTAACACAACAGGGGATGATAATCTACCAGTACCAACTGAGAGGAGGAATTTGGACAGGTTGGGGTGGCGTAACAACTACAGACACTGGTTCTGTTATCGTGGCTGATTGCTATAACAACAAGATCGTCCAGCTGACAGAGACAGGGCAGTATGTGAGAGATCTGCTGACTGAACAAGATGGGATTTATAGTCCACAGGGAATACGTGTACACAGGAACAAACTGTATGTTACACAATATAACAGTGAACATGTCAAAATATTTCAATTGTAAGCCAATGATCGAAAGCAAACAATGTATTTCCAGTATTCCCACATCTATGGATTGAGAGCAAAATAATATATTCCATTCCTAAAAAGCATCTGTCTTAACCTTTTATCTTATTGTAAACAGTTTGTAGTATGAAATATTATATCAAGTATTGTGAATGTGTTATATTTGACTATAAAAAGTATGTTGATTATCATGTGTTATTAACAAGATTGAAGAAACCTGACTTTAGTGCTATAAGAGTAAGCAGAATGATCTATTGTGATAAAGTTACACAGCCTGGATTAAATAAGAAAGAATTTCTTAACCGCAAATACTACAAGATATAATCAACTTGTCGAAATTGTGCATTCACCACTGTATGAAATTGGTACTAGGTAATAAATCAGAATCAACCAGCAATAAAATAACTCTAAAACAGTTTATTTGCAATATTTTGAATTTTATTAAGCAATTTTGATTATCCTTTACAAAACCAATGAAACATAAAATGTTATGTTATCAAGAATTGCAAATTATTGGTAATGAGTTTGTTCAAGTAAATTCATTAGGTTACTATTTCTGATGAGCCTTGTATAGTTACATTAAACTGTGTCCTAATCAACATAAAGCTAGTTTTATAAGACATGAACATATTGATCATCTAGTTTCTTCCCATCCTTTATTTCAGCGTTACTAATGAAAACATGATGCTATCAATTAAAATGGTATTTTCAACCTTTCCAGTAATTTAGACAATACCATAATGATGTTCTTAGGTCTTCAAGACAAAGTCTGGAAGACCTATCCGTTTTCTTCAAGTTCTTATTATTATTTGTAAAATTTTTGTGAACGAGCTACAGCTCAAAGGGCTGCTCCAAATTCAATGAAACTTGGCATGCTGATAGACCTCACCCTGGAATCGACGTGCTAAGCTTTTGGGCAAAACCGACTCGTACATTAAAGGTCCAGGTCGAATCCAAAATCGAAAATTTAACATTGATTTTTTTTTCAAAATGCACTTAGAGACTTGAATTTTTTTTTAAAAGAAGCGCAATGAAAAATAAGGAAAAAAGGAAATCAGGACGAATTCGTAAGACACGTGGTTTGGCCACCATCTTGCTTTTAGTGCATTTTTGGCCCCACCCGTCTTTGAGAATCTTCTCCTCTGAAGATACTTGCACTAGAGAGCTGAAATTCATACTGAATGTAGCTGCAGTATTGTAGATTATAATCTTTTCTTTTTAAGGTCCTAACGTCAATACTTTGTGTGCTGTGACCTTTTAAAGTTGACCAAAATCTCAAAATCGCCAACTTCAAGGGCAGATAACTCAAAAACCAGACCATAGAACTGAAAGATTTTTGCATGAGAGTTAGATATTGGCAAGGTCTTTAAGATAAAGGAATAAAATCGATCGCGAAAAGTGATTTCCGGTCACGAGGAAGGGTCAAAGTTTGCATTTTTTAAAACGGGTGTTTTGGTGGGTATGTTTAAAAAATCCTTGTTAACCAACGACACATGATAAATATTTGTTCTATATATCATATGAAAGCCAAAACATAAAATCTTAGATAAATCTCATTAAAATTAGATTAAACATTAACATTGATTTTGGATCATTTAAATGTGGTCAATCCTACTTTCGGTTTGATTGATTCTGATATAAGAATGATTGAAAAATTGTACTTCATTGGCAATAAAACACTAGGAAATGTTTTATCTATATCATCAGGCAGCAACAAGGCTGTATAACCTGTGTGAAGGTCAAACAGGAAGTCTTGAAGACCTAAGTACTGCCGCGGCAGTCCTAGTTTGTTATTATTGCTGGAGTCAGTTAGCTGATCTGCATTATTTGATATGTTTAATGTTATTTTCCTAAATCAAAATTGAGAAATATAAAATCTCAATTAATTCGGTTTTTCCTTCCTTTTTTTTGCAAAACAACAAATGAACTAAAATTAGATGCATTAGGGTAAGCTCTGATTTTAATGAGGTTGCATTTGAAACAATGTATTAAAACCAAGGGTGTAATTCATAAAGAATAAGTTTGAAATACGGATATAAAGTAAATTTTTTTGTTACATTTCTGAAGGTTGCTAGTTTACAATCGATTGAATGAATGCAATATAGATAATTTTAGCTAGTTTTCATTTCCATTGAAGTTTCGTAAAATCTGCTCCATCAACCATAGATTATTTGTTAGCCCATGTCCCCGGTGTTATCCCATAGTGGGCCACGAGTAGATTACGTAATGAGTAGACCGGCGGGCCACTATAGGAGAGCTCGTTAATGAGGTGTGATAGGCCGACCCGTTCTGGGAGAGGTTGTTAGTTGTGAAAACATACTAATGAAGGTGTTAAGTGTGATTAACCAGGTCGTGAGCAATAGATCAGAGGAGGTGTTAATGATGAGTAGTAGGAAGTTAAATGTTCCCTAACTGTTAGACATTGAGAATGAGAAGGAAATAGTACATTTGTACAATAGTACATTTGTGTTGTTTAATGTTTGTGTTAGCTGAGAAGGTAAGAAAAAAACTTTTCCTGGGGGGATTCAAGTACAACAAGAAGAGGGTGAACAAGAACAAGACCATTAGCTGGCGCTGTAGGCATACGGGCCGCCTACATTCTCCAGGGAAGGGAAGAAAAAACACTTTTGCTGGGGGGATTCAAGTACAACAAGAAGAGGGTGAACAAGAACAAGACCATTAGCTGGCGCTGTAGGCACACGGGCCGCCTACATTCTCCAGGGAAGGGAAGAAAAAACACTTTTGCTGGGGGGATTCAAGTACAACAAGAAGAGGGTGAACAAGAACAAGACCATTAGCTGGCGCTGTAGGCACACGGGCCGCCTACATTCTCCAGGGAAGGTAAGAAAAAAAACTTTTCCTGGGGGGATTCAAGTACAACAAGAAGAGGGTGAACAAGAACAAGACCATTAGCTGGCGCTGTAGGCACACGGGCCGCCTACATTCTCCAGGGAAGGGAAGAAAAAAACTTTTCCTGGGGGGATTCAAGTACAACAAGAAGAGGGTGAACAAGAACAAGACCATTAGCTGGCGCTGTAGGCACACGGGCCGCCTACATTCTCCAGGGAAGGTAAGAAAAAACACTTTTGCTGGGGGGAT
The DNA here is from genome assembly GCA_916613615.1 of Steromphala cineraria. NCBI lineage: Eukaryota > Metazoa > Mollusca > Gastropoda > Trochida > Trochidae > Steromphala > Steromphala cineraria. The sequence continues at coordinate 50,165,758 of OU744726.1, forward strand.
TCAAGTACAACAAGAAGAGGGTGAACAAGAACAAGACCATTAGCTGGCGCTGTAGGCTCACGGGCCGCCTACATTCTCCAGGGAAGGTAAGAAAAAACACTTTTGCTGGGGGGATTCAAGTACAACAAGAAGAGGGTGAACAAGAACAAGTCCATTAGCTGGCGCTGTAGGCACACGGGCCGCCTACATTCTCCAGGGAAGGGAAGAAAAAAACTTTTCCTGGGGGGATTCAAGTACAACAAGAAGAGGGTGAACAAGAACAAGACCATTAGCTGGCGCTGTAGGCACATGGGCCGCCTACATTCTCCAGGGAAGGGAAGAAAAAAACTTTTCCTGGGGGGATTCAAGTACAACAAGAAGAGGGTGAACAAGAACAAGACCATTAGCTGGCGGTGTAGGCACACGGGCCGCCTACATTCTCCAGGGAAGGGAAGAAAAGATTTTCCTGGGGGGATTCAAGTACAACAAGAAGAGGGTGAACAAGAACAAGACCATTAGCTAGCGCTGTAGGCACACGGGCCGCCTACATTCTCCAGGGAAGGGAAGAAAAAACACTTTTGCTGGGGGGATTCAAGTACAACAAGAAGAGGGTGAACAAGAACAAGACCATTAGCTGGCGCTGTAGGCACACGGGCCGCCTACATTCTCCAGGGAAGGTAAGAAAAACACTTTTGCTGGGGGGATTCAAGTACAACAAGAAGAGGGTGAACAAGAACAAGACCATTAGCTGGCGCTGTAGGCACACGGGCCGCCTACATTCTCCAGGGAAGGGAAGAAAAAACACTTTTGCTGGGGGGATTCAAGTACAACAAGAAGAGGGTGGACAAGAACAAGACCATTAGCTGGCGCTGTAGGCACACGGGCCGCCTACATTCTCCAGCCCGAGGGAGGACACCAGCCTACCAAGCGTCGAAGGATCACACATGTGAACACACAAGTTACTATACAAGCTTGGACTAGAGTACATGACTTGTGAGAGAGACATGCATGGCCAGCTACCTGTTCACCTGTGGATCCATGCTTTCATGTAAATGAACTGTGTATATAATCTGAGACTTAACAAAAGACGCCATGTAAATAAATGATACTGCCAAATTTTCTTACTTTTTGTTATCTTTTTTTCAATAAGTAGTCTTATCAATGGTTAATCACTTGACACCTCTTAACAAGGTATTCACACCTGCTAATTAAGGCAATCAAACTTATGTGGGCCACTATGGTTCAGCTTAAATGTCCGCGGCCCACTCTGGGACAGCTCGTTAAGAGGGTGTGAAATTAAAGGTGTTCACAAAAAAATGGCCACCAATGGAATTTATGTGAATCGTTATAATTTGTTCTCTGCCAATGGATGATTGGTTTGTGTTAAGGGAGTTTTGACACTATCAAAATAATTGAAAGGATTGAAAAAGGTCATAAGCGTTAGAAATAACACATAATTCATTCAGTATGTTTTAAGTTCTTATTATGGTATAAGGATAATAAAGAAATTTTTAAATGCTTGTGATGGAATGATAACTCTTTTTAAACTTTTATGATGACGTAAAATCATATTATAAAGACAATATTTGTAAATAACTGAATAAAGATAACATTTCAATTGACAATATTATTTCAAAGTATGTATTACTTGTATGTAAACGGATCTTGTTTTTTAAGTGTGGACATTTCTCATGAAGGAGAACAAGTTTGATGGATAGTCAACTTCTTTGTTGTTAAAATGGACAAATTATCTTGTAGGGGAGTTAGTCCTGTGCCATGACTGTATAGAAAAGGAGCCCTGAGTACAGTCTAGTCCACATAAAGCAAATCTAGAATACACAACTATATATCTGCGAGAAACCGAAAAATAAAAAAAAGTTGTCATTATTTGCCCATCATATTTTTCACAATATGAATTTTGATCTAAGATAAAGTTAACCCGATTTAATAACATCATTCTTGTGACCCTTTAAATAACTTTTCGCGGATGCAGTTTGGAACCAAATAAACGTATTATTGAGTACACAATTCAAGTTTTAATCATTTATAAAATCTTCTTGTAAAACGTATTTGTCAACACTATAATAATGTATTAACGGAAACTTCAAAATATATAAATATTGCATTATTGTATGACATTGTGCTTATGAGAAGAAAAAAGAAATGTTTTATTTTAATTTGATATGTTGGCAAGTTTAAAGGAGGTCTGAGTGTCCACTCACCTGAACCCAACTTGTAATCTAAAGTTAAAGCTAAATAATACTAAAGAGATTGTGAGTCACACCCATTGGTCAAACTAGTGACCAGTCCGTCCTGGTCAGAAAGAAGTCCCGGTCCTGGATGTGTCACATCTACATGTGTGACGTCACAGTACAGCGTCCCCAAATAACTTGTATCTCAGTACCGATGATTTATGATGTTTTTGTATATCAGTCAAATGTAGACAAATATTCATCGGATACTCAGCAGGTATCTTTTACAGTAGGATCAGTATTTTGAAATAACATTATACAGGAATATACGTCAACCTTGAAATTGCCTTTTATTGTTCTTATACTAATATATATTTAAGAAATAAAGTAGCCCTAACCATCATGTGTTTTGCAATAAACTATAGTTTTGCCCTGAACTATTATAGTTAAAGCATGAGGGCGAAGTAACATGCACTAAAGAAAACTATCTTAGTATCTCAGAGGTCTTTAAAGGGGCAGTAGCACGTTTTTTGATAATTTTATATTTTATAATTTTCAGTCATATTTGTACGGTAATGCTCAGTGTATTATTTTCATAGTGTCATGAATCTCATTACAGAAGCCAATCAGCCATGATAAGGGGACAAAGAATGCAGATTCATATAAAATCCATTGGCGGCCATTTTTTGTGAACACCTTTAATTCATTTTCTGTAAGAAAAAGGAATCGCATGGCTAAACTTTACATCATATATTTGAATTATTACTGCTCCCTCAATTTAGTTTAAATACATTGTCTTTCAATTGGAACCATTAATTTTCATTTTCCTGACATCACCTTATATTCCCATTAAAAACGTGCTACTGCCCCTTTAAGAAGACGATGCAGGTCGCCGGGTTTCATAATCAAAGGATACAAGGGAAATATTTGGGAATAATTCAAATATATAATGGAAAGTATAGCCATGCGATTCCTGTTTGGCCGCCAATGGATTTTATGTGAATCTTTATTCTTCGTCCTTTGACTATGGCTGATTGATTTGTGTTATGAGATTTTGACACTATCAAAATAATACATTCAGTATTAACGTACAATCATCAGTAAAAAATTTGAAACATAAAATTTTAAAAAACGTGCTACTGCCCCTTTAAATTCTTGATTTATTTCTGGTACAAAATCTTGAAGAGTACTGCATATATAAGACCCGAAGCAAGTTGAGAATGAGGGAATCTCATTTAAATCAGATCGACACCTATCACTCGTAACTCGCGAGGTTTCTTGCAGCGAGGTATATGTATATTGTTGATAAGGTCGTTCTGATTGAATGAGATTGAGCATTGAATTTCCCGAAGCATTTCTCAAAAATCATTTAGTCAAAATCTTACATAGGGTCTTCTTCTCTTTATTTCTTGAGCTAATGAAAACATTTTGTCAGTCTAGAAAAGCAAAGATAGATTGAACAGTGAAAACAAACTGCGAGGCTTCACAGGCTATGTATACATATAAAATTAGGCAAGCAAGAGTTATCTCCCATTTCTTACTCTTCGATGCCAGGTTTATGTTACTGTTAGCACTGTCAAATATGATATACATATATTCAAATATATATACATATAAGCGAATCTTATGTATAATAAATAGTCTCTTTTTCGTTTAATTACTTCAAACGTAAGAATTCGTCTTATTGGATTTCTCTTTCAGTAACAATTCAATATTTTACATGAATAAATGATTCCTTATTTTGTTATTGTGGTGTTACAATCGATCGCTCGTTCAATGTGACATTATGGAACTCTACTAACAGCTGCTTAAAGGGGCCGTAGCACATTTTAGGGGGAATATAAGTTGATGTCGAGAAAATGAAAATATATGGATCAAATTGAAAGACAATGTATTTAAACTAACTGAAGCAAAAATAAATTAGATATATAATGTGAAGTTCAGCCATACGTTTCATTGTTCTTAAACAAAAAGGATTAATGGTGGTTACCAAAATATGCCCGCCAATGTTTACGATTTGTTCTCTGACAACGGGTGATTGGTTTGTTTAATGAGATTTTTACACTATCAAAATAATAGATTTAGCATAAGGTACAAGTATCAGTGAAATATTTAACATATACTTTAAAAAAACGTGCTACTGCCTCAGATTATATATATTCAATTTATTCAATCATTATGTATCAAATTTTTGCATTTCTTACTTGATTTGCGTCACAGACATAACACTTTATTACACATGATTAGATAAGTATACATTTACTATTTTCACAACCATCCTTGTTATCTCTCATATATGAATGATATTAGTCCTGTAAACTAAAGTAATATTTAAAACTAGGCTTTCTTTACAGGTTGATATCAGTGTCCTGAGAGTGGCATGAGAGAACATTGGCGGGCCTTTTTATGTAGACACCATTAATCCTTTTTGTTTAAGGACAATTAAATGTATGGCTGAACTTTACATTATATTTTTAATATATATATTCAATTTATTCAATCATTATCTATCAAAATAGTTTTTTGCATTTCCTACTTCACATCGGCACCACAGACATAAAACTATATTATACATGATTAGATAATTATACATTTACTATTTTTACAACCATCCTTATTATCTCGCATATATGGATGATATAAGTCCTGTAAACTAAAGTAATATTTAAAACTGGACTTTCTTTACATGTTGATATCAGTGTCCTGACAGTGGCGTTAAGGTGAAATATACAAGACGGACTAAATGACCGTTGTCAGGACCGCCCATGTGGTCAGACAAATGACCACGCCCATCACAGTTTTAGAAACCAGGGTCTATATTTCCGAAGCTCTCTTAGTGCTAAGATAGTCGTAAGCCAATGTTATAGTATGGTACTTACGACTGTCTTAGCACTAAGAGAGCTTCGAAAATCTAGATCCAGAAATTACCTTATATCTATATGAAACTTTGAGCCTATAATCCCTAGTGTCTATGACATATAAAATGCGCCAGTCATAGAACATACACCCACATGTTATATTCAGGTAATATTTAGGAGAGCTGGTTAGCTGCTGTTATGGTCGATGCAGGCGGATTCTGGGGATGTGGGTTCGAACCCCGTGTGGGACTGAAAAAGACAAGAAATTGCACTAATCCCCAATATTACAAAGTTACAATTGTACATTATCTAAATGGCATGTATCTTTATTCAATGTATATTTTCAAGAGTTTTATTGCAAATCACGATTTCATATCGGACATTGTTAATTAATAAAAGATCAATACAGGATACAAACCATTTCTTATGTTGTGACTGCAACAATTTACTCTTACAAGTTTGATATCTATATGTTGATTATAAGTTGCTAGTATTTCTTTCTTCAATTTGCCCGTTCTTTTATTTTGAGCCTGGGTATGTAATGTTTTATGCTTTAATAAGTAAAGCTTTTAGGTTCGTTTTAATTAAGCTTAATAGAACAGAACTGTATGTTCCCATGGTAAATATGGCCGTATGAATGTTCTTATCTGGGCAGGTGCATTGAATGTTCGTGGAATCATGCGTGTTGAATCAAGTGACAGAGTTTATAAACACTGTGTATAACCATACACCGGAACTAGCGAGGTGTACGGCGGAGAAATGTTGCTAGCGAGGAGCCGAAATCGAAAGTTAGGTAATATTTTACTTCATAACTATCAAATAATCAACATCATGTGGTTATTTTAGCACACTTACTTAGTAAAATGTATGGCTTGTCATTCTGTATCCAGGGACAGTACAATGATAGTTAAAAGTAAGGCTGTTGTTAGTAACATATTTGCTATCTCTGACTATGAGCAGGATATGACATTAAATAGTTATGTCTCGGAAAGCTATTGACATGATTACAACATAGAAAAAGTTGATGAAATGGCGATGGTTGCTTTTTAAGTGATCCCGTTTGCGATCACACTCCTCGCTAGCAACATTTCTCCGCCGTACAGTTCCGGTGTACGGTTATACTATAAGTTACACGGCGTTTTGACAGGGTGTACGGGACTGTAAGACCCTTCGCCGAAGGAAATGCAGAATGTACAAGGGTCTTACAGTCCCGTACACCCTGTCAAAACGCCGTGTAACGAATTTATTACCCTTAAGATCTTTTATTTCAACACAGTTTACTCATTTTCGACCAAAATAAGTCATAACTAGACTGCGGTCCAAGCTCAGCACAGTGTGAACATCAAGAGTCGCGGTACGGAGCTAACGGCAGTTATATAAAGGGAGATAACTCTGTGACTAAAAATATCCGAATTAAAAGTGTTGTTAAATGAAATAATTAAAGAGAAACATGTGTTCATATTGAATGAATGTAATAACACAATGGAAATTAACAATGACAGAACATTAGAATCTCTCAAATGATGTTGGTCATTGTAAATTTTGATTCTGAAATTCTCAGTCGAGCGGCCGTTTTACTTCCGCATTCCATCTGAGGTCAAGGTCATCCGTATGACCCGTTTGGTATGTCACGTGACAAATTTGACGGGGTGTACACTTCGTACACCCTGCCAAATCCGACTACACGGGTATGTATGCTTTGGCTATTGACCAATCAGAATTCGAGAAATTTATCTTAAGGGTAATAAACAGTGATAAACAAACGTTATAAAGTTCCCTCTTCATTTGAGTCATTGCTTGTCGGGACAGGATGGTGCAGTGGTTGGCGCATTCTGCTTCGGATCAATAGGTCCAGGGTTCGAATCCCGCCATGGGTTCGGCAACTTTCTTTTCAGAAGAACTGTTATACTTGCAGTCAGGTTTAGGTGCAATGCTACTCTGAATTTCAGCTCAGTGCAACTCTCGTGGTTCGTTAGTTCAAATCGATGCTCGCAGGTTTCATTGCAATGCATAGCGGCATTAAAACCCCAAACCCTTCATCTCACCTTACATGGATACTAGTGTTATAGGCTATCAAACACTATCAACTCTTTTCCTGTTTTAGATAAGTTTCTATGGTTCTGGTTTTAGATCACAATTCAGAATTCAAACGTTCCTATTATCAAAATAAAACGTTGTTTAGCTTTAAAATAACACTTTCCTGCAACAGTTGTTACTTCACGATCTAATAACAATATTGGTAAAGTTTGGCGTATTTTTATCCCTAACTTCTCAATGTGTTGTTTACTGTGATCAGGTTCCCCGCTCTATTTTCAACTTTGTCTCTATTCACATCCTCTGAAAAGCTGTTCGTTGATTTGTTTGTGGAATAAATTATCTGATTGAAAAACGAGAGGATCATTCATGTGAAACATACTGAACCTGAACTACAACTGAGTTTTGTAAGTGCCTATGTGTGAAGGTGTATGACCAAGTATGACAAGCATATATGACTAATATAGACTCAAGCTCGTACAGTTGTTCTAGACAAGGATCAATGGATCAGTGGAATATACCAACAACTATTAAAGGTGTATTGTTACTTTTTATGATTCAATATAACTGGCTAAAGAGAGATCTGTTGACGTCTATCTTCCTCTTTAGTATACAATTGGGTTTGCAGCAAGAAATCACACCGATAGATGTAAATTTTATTGGTTGTTCTTGGTTTATTGATGTCTCAGTAAATGTCAAGTTGTGAATTGTTACGAGGCATTTTCATCCACTCTAGATAAATGACATGATTAAACTGATTTTAAACACTTCAAATCTTCAACATGTTTTTATTCCAGTCTAGGTAAACCTAGCCTCAACATTATTCGTTTCACTACTATACTGAGTAAACCTAGCCTTAATATTATCCGTTTCACTACTAAACTGAGTCTAGAAAGGCCTAGTAGAGGGTCGCGTCAGCCCACGTATCAAATTGACCAATCAGAACTCAGCTTACCAAGCCACAATAGTCTGTCTCCCACGTATAACGTTGGAGGGTCATAGGTCGCAATAAGGTCGGCTGACGCGACCCTCTACTAGACCTTTCTAGACTCAGTATAGGAGTGAAACGGATAATATTGAGGCTAGGTTTACTTAATCTGCTTTTATTCAAAGGCTTAGTTTTCGTTTTCTTTTTCGTTGTCCTTTTGAATTTTATCACATTGGTTTTAAAAATATCATGATCTAGTATATTTTCAAAAGGTTCATTATCGTGGGTTGCAATGAAGTCAATGAGTATTATTCAATGCTAAAATGATAATGATTCTTCATACTTATTTGTACATTTGTACACAAATCCAAAGCATTCTAATTGTACGTCAACTAAAAGTACAATTGACAATAGATAGTAAGTGTGATCAGTCAAACAAAGAAGACAAAGGTTATTGTTTTCAAGGCATTACGCCCGCATATACAGGGAGTACAATTTATTGTTATGTAAAGTTAGTAATTAGTTACACATATTTAACATTATAGATATGATATATTATATTTATCAAAAATCTCATTGACATGGGTTGCGATGACGTCAATGAGTATTATTCAATGCTAAAATGCCTAACGCCCGTATATACAGGGAGTACAATTTCATGTTATGTATAGTTACACATATTTTATTATATTTAACAAAGTACTGTCATACAGATATAGATTTCCAAAATTTGCCAATTGATGTACTTGACATTGCTAGATTAATAATATTTGAGCATCAATAACGTTATGGTTAATATAAATGATGCCAGTGCGGTTTTTGATAAGTATGTATCAGAAATTAATTTCATACCTAGATCTCTAAACTTGCCATTTTTGTTTAAACATTAATTTATGTTTCAAGAAAATCCTTCAAAAACTTATTTAAGTTACTAATACCTTGGTGCAACCAATCAAATCCATAATTATGAGAACGTTAAATATTTCTAGATCATATATCTAGAAACTTTTAGACGTCATTGAATATAGCCAATCTGGACAGTCAAACTTTGACTTTAAAATCAGGAATTTCTTTAAAGGGACAGTAGCACGTTTTTAGGGGAAATATAAGGTGATGTTGGGAAAGGGAAAATTAATGGTTCCACTGAATTGAAAGACAAAGCATTTAAACTAAATGGAGCAAAATAAATCAAATATATAATTTCGAGTTTAGCCATGCGATTCCTTTTACTCACACAAACTGAATTAAAGGTGTTCACATGAAATGGCCGCCAATGGATTTGATATGAATCTTCATACGTTGTCCTCTGATTTTGGAATATTGGCTTGTGTATTTAGATTTTTGACACTCTCAAAGTAATACATTTAGGATAAACGTACAAATATCAGTGAAAGTTTTTAGATATAAATTTATCAAAAAACATGCTATTGTTATATGTTTTCTCGATTATAAGTTATCATTGTATGTTTGTGTATTTTCTTTATTGTTACCCCTTTCTACATTAAACAGGATATTGTTATGAAACAGAAACAAGACAGCAAAAAACTCGTTTAAACTACTGCAGACTATTGTTTTATTGTGATCATGCGATAATCTAATACATCTAAAACTAAATGTTTGATATATCGAAAAAAATCGTCATATAAAGTTTATTTTGCATCTCAGTGTATAACATCTTTCCTTTTGTTTTAATAGCATTCCTTTCCTAACATTTATTACTGAACTAAGATATTCAACAAAAGTATTCAAAAGGGGATACACCTACAATCAGCAGGATCAATCAACATTTATCACATTACGATATTATGGAAATGTTATCTGCAAAAATATGTTCTTTATATTTTGTAGCAAAACTTATTCCTTTAAAGAATATATAAAAAATATTACTTCTTATCGGTTACATTCCACGTGATACAGGTATAAGCATATATTTTAAAACGAATTTGATCTTGCTTTTTTCATATTCAATCACTCATCATATTAAATGTATACGCAGTAGATATTTGAATAATTTCAAATTTATTATTTTCAGTTATTTATGTTAATAACATCATGTTATTTACAGGTAGGTTTACCAAAATTTTCAATGAAACAATTGGTTAAATAATTGTGTAAATATCTTTCAGTTCAACAACAGCTCTTAAATAAAGACTAAATATAAAGCAATTAAAATGCGAGAAATGGGAGTAAAATATTTGTCATTTCATATTGCAACAGGTGGATCAAGTCAAGATTTACACCTGTGTAAAGTTTTCACTTTAAAGGTAACATTAATTCAATACAAGTTGATCCCTAGAACGGGTAGGCAGGTGAGAAGAGCATGTGAATTACTGTTAGCTTTGTGTGATCATATCACGATTTCAAAAGGTGTTTACGACAGATTATAAAGATTTTATTATGCTGGACGATTTTACCCCGAGAGGTTATCAGAGTCATTTCGATCGGAGGGAGAATCGCCATTACTACTTAATTGTGTCATTTCAGAACCAGCAAAACCAAGATTTGAAAGACGACCGTTTCTCATACAGCTCTCAATTCTATGCCTTGAGGCTTTTCGTGTTATTCAGATCTTGTCTGTACTAAGCAACGATCACTGGACTGGCGGTATGCATTCAACCCGTAACGGTACATTGTTACTTAAAGATTTCATATTATGGTGCATACGGCGACTGTCTGAGGTTCAGTATCGACTTCAAGTTGTTTACCACTGGGTTTGCAGCGAGTTGTAACATTGACAGGATCGAAGCCAAACTTATAAACCTCTGGTGACGTCATCCCTTTGTTTAACAGCATGCCATAACCTGGATGTAAGACCCGGACGACATCAAGTTAGGTCTATATCTGATAGAAAGACCTCATTTGAGGTCTTTCTATCACAGATAGACCTCGTAATAGGTCTCCAAGTCAGATAGACTTTCCTGATGATGGAATGAACTTAGAATAATTTTTCAGACTTACAAAGCAATTGTCAACAAACAACAATTGATATCGAAAATTTTCAAAGTTAAAAACTTTCAAGTTGTAACCTGTAACCCTTCGCTCACTAGAGCAACGCCTTAGAACGCTCGGCTACAGAGACAGACATGATGATTGGAGTTGAATTACTCTATTTATAGTCATACCTTCTTTGCCTCGATATAACGCAACCGAGGGTGACATACCCTTAATAAAAACAGGATTTGGGAATCAGAAATTATAAAGTGTAAACTTTGACATTTGACGTTTATAAATAGGAAGTAAACACTGATCCTTCGTCTTTTACTTTAAAAATGGCCTAAACGGCCTGATGATGACACTTATATTTACTGTCAACTTTTTGTTTGTAAAGTTAAATGAAAATATTTTTTTCAGCTTTTGATTACTTAACACATAACTAAAATTCGTTTTTAAAACGATTGTTATTAATGGTTTCCAAATCCTGTCACAAACCCATGAAGTCATTTGGACCAGTTCATTTTCATAGAGGGGTGTGAGTATGTTTGAACTGCTATATTTTTGTTTTATTTTTTAAATGCAATCTTCCCTCAGTTCATAAGCCGGTTAAGGTACTCAGACTCGGTCTTGGTGCCTGTAGATAGACCGCAGGGGGAGTCGGGTAGGACAGATAGACCTTGGCCTTCGGCCGCGGTCTATCTGTCCTACCCGAATCCCCCTGCGGTCTATCTACAGGCGGTCTATCTGTCCTACCCGAATCCCCCTGCGGTCTATCTACAGGCACCAAGACCTCGTCTTCGTACCTTAACCTTTACGTAATGTGTGTGTTGGTATGATTGGTTTATTTTGGTCACATGACTAAAACTTGTTCTTGTTGCCGATCTCAGTCAACTACTCCACAGGACTTACATGTTGCCATAACACAAACATAACAGCACCATCTGAAGATTGTCAGAAGCTTGGATAAAGTGGTGTGGTAAGTTTTATCTATAACTGTAGATCGATACATAAATGTCATTTATATATTTTTTTTATATCTATTCTACTGTTCAAATAGAATAGAATATGTTCGGCTGTTTGAATAAGTTGGCCTTCATAAAAGTAGTGCGAATATACATGTTAAATTCAGTTGATTTGCAAACATTACACTTACGCCTGAAGAAAATATATCAGTGGATAAATACAATATAAAGAGCTTTATTTTAGTTCCTGCTGATTTCTTAAGTTAGTCATGTTTCAGTTTTCATAGTAAATGTTTTATTAAAACATAGTCTTGCCTTTGGTGGATGCCGTGCTGTGATAATGAAGATTTTCTTCACTTTCAATTGCAATTTTTTGTTTTACAATTAAATCAGATATTCTGTTTAACCTTTAACCTTAACTTAAATTAACGGTTTTCATTCTTGAAGATTTTGTAGGCTAAAGAGCGGCGATATATCTGCTGTTTATCACCAAACATAAGTTTGCCTTAATCTAAAGACTGTTCTAACTGGTCCTATTTCTGGAAACTAGATTGAGAAGGGGAAAAGGGGAAGTTGTTTCATTTAAAACATGACACAAGCCCTTTGAAATATGTTACTGAGGGTTGTAAGTTGTTGAGTTGTTTAAATTCAGAGAATATTAGGGTAACTTTCGTTATCACATGACATAGGCAGGGTAATCTGTTATGATTAATCATTGTTTGATATTAAGATATTTCACCCAAACGATATAGGTTGTTAAACATTGAGCAAACATATAGAAATTAGGTTTAATTTATAATATGTGAACAAACAAGATTACGATAGAATCAACTCTTCAATAGGAAGTGCTTGTTTTCTGTTAGAGAGCCTTATCATTTTGCTGATTTGATTATAATGTATACATGTCAATGAAAAAGACTTTTAAAGATACTCTCATAATATGGTATAACCCTTTACGGTAAAATAGATTCACATGCATGATATCTATGCCTTTTAAGACAAATTACTCTGGAACAAACACTTCGCCAAATATGTGTATAGTTCACGACTGTGAGTCGGGAGGAAATTAAAGGGGGTCTGCAACCTGAGTTTTTAACTTCCAGAGTTTAACTAGCAGGGCCCCGAAAGAGTCGTTAATGCTCGGTAGGGACGAAATCGTTTGATTACGAGCCGCTAACAAGCTGACAGCCAGAACCAAGTTTGTGTCAAGTGAACACCCCTTACCCGTCTGGACATTCTCATTAACGATGGTCAGTAAGGTTCCACAAGCTAGGTCACTTTAGGTTATGGGAAGTGATCCATTGTCCAAGTTACCTTTTAGACACATGCTTACATGAGTACACTTAAAGTGTTCTGTCAAAAGTAGATGCTTTCTTCTTACTATAACCATCCAATGAAGCAAAAATAACACATTCTTGCGACCATGTCCATTCAACTTAATGTCTTTGAAATAACACCTATTTGATAATGAAATACATGTGTTTTTGGCAAGGTCAACTGTTGGATCAATGAGTTGCCTCAATACTTCATAAACGATATAAACACTATAATCACGGATGAATAAAACGAATATATAAATGAGAGAAGCTCTCATAAAATATCCATTTCAAGTCGTATTGATTCATACCAGAAGAACCATGACTTCTACAGTTTGAATTTTCAAAACTCTTTAAAATGATAGATGTTCTATCTATCATAACATGAGTATAGGATTAAAAGTGAAAGCAAACGGATATTTCAGCATAGCAACTGCTATTCGATATAGTTAGTTTTACAATGATTAAGATCTACAGACATAGTAATTATTTCAAATTAAATATTTAAATTCAATTAAATTTAAGTCGCTTTAAATTGAGTTGATCCCAAAACTTTTTGCAATGCATAATGTTAGGCAAAATGTTGAGGGTTGTATTTCCAAAACATGATACAATTGTGCAATAATAGTGTAAGACTTGGAACGTAAATTCACTAAATATTGACATACGTTTTCATTCACTGATCCAAAGTTGTACATGAGCAAAGATTTGCACACGACTCCACCAAACAAGGTCTCGTAGTGGCCCCTGGGTAACATTGACTTGCATATCTACTAAATGACAAATTCTATCGTAAAACTAAACAGGTAAGGTATCTAAGACTTTTTTGGAATGTGTTGTCTTCAAAGTGTATATTTTAGTTACAGGAAGTCAACAATGACTAACGGCAACATGTTTTGTAAAAAATAATAACAAGAAAAGGAATTATTATAATAACAATGGTAAATTGGCAGTTTAAATAGTTATTTGACATTGTAGTAATTCGAGCATCATTATCTTTATTGTATTGCTAGAGATTAATTAAATGAATATCGCACTGTCAAGAGAACTTGAGGAAAGATATTATGTTGAACATCACAGTGATGTCATCAGTTTAAGATGTATAAACCAGTAAACCAGATTAAGTGTTGAATGATATAGGCACTTTAAACAAAGTGAGGTAAGTTGCATGATACACGAATCAAAAGCATATGACGTTCTTTCTATTGAATCCACAAAAACCTTTTAAAACAGAAACGCTGTGGAAACATAAAACAAAACATTTTAGATATTCAATTGCGAACTTGTGAATTCCCAAAAAATATCGTTATCCAAAAACAGATGTCTCTTTATAAAAGGCAGTGAATGGACTTAGTTATAAAAAAAACATTGTTTGTCTGGATGAAAGGTTTTATTGCTCAAACTTAATTTAACAACCAGTGAATCATAGTTAAAACTCACACGTTTTAATCAACACTATATGTTATTTAAACATCTCGGATATTGTGAAATAATTTTGGAACCCTAAATGAAGCTCTCATAAAAGATTTATTCGCATGAAGGACCTGGACAGCATTGCATTTGTAAAAAAAGATTGCAATGATTAAAACAATATTACACATTTTCGTGGATGTTTGAAATATGAAGATTGGTTAATTTCTTGAGTTTGAAAAGAAGCGTTTAAGAAAAAAACCCACCTTTTAAAGCTATACATGATATACAGTATATGGTAAATTAACAATCACTGATTATTTCTGAATTGACAACACATTTGAAATCAATTAACATTTAAATATTGATAATGATAAAGGAGAAAATCAAAATCAAAATATTTTCAAAAAGCAATTTCTCATTTCAAATATTTAAAATACTTTTAATGCTTCATGCAAACGTACATGTTAGAATATTCAAAACACTTTTACATGCAAAAGTAGTTAAAGAACATTATAAGTTATACCATTCAAAGGCGGGGTACACGGGGAGATATCCGCCTCAAGCTTGGTGTTATGCGACAAGCCGAAGGTGAGTTGCACAACACCAAGCGAGAGGCGGATATCTGCCCGTGAACCCCGCCTTTGAATGGTATAACGAATTTATCTTACCGAATGTTTAAACAAAACGCATATAATATGAAGATAAAGGGTAAGAAATTCGTAAGTCATTTTACTATAGTTTGTTCAAAGCTACATATCAGTTGATCAAAAGTAACCATCTTAATCATGTGTTCGAGGTAACATACATTGTACATTTCAAGACGCGTCTGCACGCTTTTTTCGTGCCGGGGTATAATGATTTATTCCCCGCTCAAGAGAGGGATATCAGTATTTATTCAGGGTCACGTGGACCAATCAGAGATCGAGATTCTTACATGAGGTAGGATAATTATGACTGTAATCATTCAATGGAGCAAAAGTAACGCATCATGTTGAACAGGATCCGTTTACAACATTTATTTATAGAAGAAATAACAAAAACTACTTTTATAATGCCAAAATTCTTTTTTTTCAAGAAACTGTTTAAAAATGGATCAGTGGTCAAAATATAAAAGTGAGACAAGCGCTCGTAAAATATCGATTCCAAGTCGTATTGCTTCATACTCAAAGGAACCCATCATGTATCTCTCACAATAAAAAAACTTTAAAGATAAAGTTAAAATGTCTTTTGGAATAATCTTATTATAAGACAAAAAATCATTTGAGGAAAACATCAATCATTGGTTTCTCATTCACTCAAGTTTTCGTTTCATGAAATGTCAATTTAAAAAATACATTTCATGAGCCAGTATTGCAGTAATTGCGAGTGTTATGATAAACAATTCACTTGATTTATATTAAAATAATTATCATGATTTTATCTTAATATTCTATATCTTTTTTACCTTATACCCATAATATACCCACAAATCTGAAAAATTATGTAAGGAATAAACTCCGAAAACTCGCCAATATTTGCGGGTCAGGTATCGTCGGAGGCCGTTAGGCCGACGATGATACCTGACCCGCAAATATTGGTGAGTTTGAGGAGTTTATTCCACTTAAACCTAAATTCGTACATATTGGCGTGCTAGTTTTGTGATTACCGCATCTACCAATACTGGTGTCCTACATCTCATAGCTGCACGATGAAGTGCGTGCATCATAACAAGTGCACGAGGCTCATGAGCTCAAGGAGTATTGGACAGGTATAAATACTTGAATTTTGCTTGCATTTCCTGTCACTCATTGGGCATCGTGTATGACGTATGGAACAACATATGAAATCTCTCAGGTAAGCTTTATGATATTGAATATCATGTTAATATTCTATAGCTATAGCATTCACTACTTCTTTAATCTATGAATTTTACCCCATTTATATTAGTTCATACAAAATGTATAATCTCCAAAGGGTCAACCAGACTCAACCTTCTCATTACTCAATCCGATTATCCGACACTGGAAGACAAAGTTGTAACGTTTTGCGCGAAAACTGCATGGGGCAATTTCAGTACATTTATTGACATCCTTTGGCAAAGAAAACTATTCAAGTAACTTAACTGAAGATTTTAGTTCATTTTATAAATGCTCTCTGTGATTGAAAAATATCAATTGCAATATTATGACGTGTAACATTACTTTTCGTTGTTTTCTTTTTCGATTACGTTTTCATCCCTTTTTTCCTACACACATCTAAAAAGCTGGTTTGAAATGTTATTTAACTATGAACCCTTTCGATTCCTAAACACTAAATATCCATCGAATTGTATTTAACGATTGTTTGCAACATTGTTGATACCAAGTGTCGCTAGGAAGGCTTCTTACATTGAATTAACCGTTAAAATAAAATTACAAAACAATAATTACAAAAATAATAATAAATGTATTTTAAAAGACATTTTGAACCAATTCCCTGCCATCTACTACACTATACCGATCAGCATTAGAAGAGTTTGCAGCAACAGTTCGCACTTAGTGAAATTAGATAAGAAAAACTGCATTTTTTAATGTTTAGCATATGTGATTCGAACAACATAGCTATGTCACTTTAACTTAGAAATAATACGGCAACAGTTGAGGAAATGTGTAACTATTTAGCATCCGAACAAACCCTAAGTTATAAAGTAATCTTACGAAAAGCGTATCTGCGCAAAATTATCTTGAAAACTTTTCAGAAATATATACCACAAGTTACAACTTTATTGTACAACTGTGTTTTGATTGCTGTTTTAAAACGTTTTTATTCCATTTCAGATTTGAGAGATTCACATCTTTACATGGATTCTCAAAGAGGACAGAATTCACCAGCGCCTTCACGTCTCAGAGCTGTTCAACTAATTCTCAACATGTTGGGAAGTTTACAACATTATTTATTACCATCTTAGGTCCAAAAAAATTTTTTTACTTCGAAAATAAAATAAAATTCATTAACATTGGTCTTGTTGTATTCTTTTGTATCACAGCATCGCACATGCAAGTGTGGGGCACGTTTACACATGCCGCCAAAATGCAAAACTCTAGGTCGCCAATATGCACAACTAGGACGCCAATATGTACAACTACGACACCAATATTAAAAACTAGGACGCCAATATGCAGAATGAAGACACCAGTATGCAATGAAGGTCACTAATAGGGCAGATATATTGGACTGTAATTTTACGATTACATAAGCAAAATACACATAATGGCACATAATTTAGGTTTAATGGAAGGATAATTACCCACAGAGGGGATTTTATATCAAACTTAGTTTTATGACAGTTTTAGTTTGAGTGGTTCACACCGATACTTAACGTCATTAAAAGGCTGTGATAATCGTTCATAACCTATTTGTAAGCAGCGTTCAACCAATTCGATTTAAAAACTGTAGCAGCATCATTTAGGACAAATGACATTTAAAATACTTGTAAGCAGTTCAACCAATTCAAATAAAAGGGGCAGTAGCACGTTTTTTCGATGTTTAATTTGTTAAAATTGAATATTTCAATTAAAAGTATATATAAAATGTTTTAAAATTAGATGGTAAAACATGTTCATAGTTGACCCGATTATCCGTAGTCGTAGAAAAAGATGTCAAAAAAAAAATTGGAACTCTCCAACAGAGAGGTAGAAATGCTCGTGGAATCAAGGTTGTAGGCGCTGTGCAGAGCTTGGAACCGGAAGACGACTGACGAGCGAAAACTGGTAAGTCAATCTATTCACTTGACCTTTTGATTTAAGACAGTGCGATGTAGACATGTCCTCTTGTAGATCTATTGATTTATGTTTGAGTCAAATATGTATTGTTGCATATAGTGTTGTTAGATCGATTGGTACTGCGTCGGTATTCGGTAATATATCGCTGTTGACTGTCCCAGTGTCCAACAACTTTTCTCAGTGTCTGAATTTCTGCGACACTGACACTGTGACACACATCATGCCTAAATGCAATCGATGAAGTAATTTTGGAAATCGAGTACAAAACACGTTGGTTCTACTTCATACTATTCATTCTTATCTTTTCTGATTTATCATGTAGACCTTTTTTCTATTTTGATTATTGAAGATGAAAGATAAATGTTTTTCTCTAAATTTGCATAAAATTCCCGGAAACGATAACATAATGTCCCACGATATGACTTAAAAAAGGAGAACATGTAGATCTGTATGTATATCTAAGAAGTCACTCTGTCCAAAACATAAATATTTACATTGTCTGCAGGCAAGCTAAAATCAAGCAATGAATTGAGAGTGGACTCTGAAAGTGGAATAAGGAAGAGACAATATGAGGCCACATCACCAGCAGTTTGGAGCGGCTCATAGTGTTGTTATACAGGCTCAAGGCTTTGACTCAAAGGTTGGTGTTTTGCTGGTTAGATAATATCTTATCCTTCAGTGATTCTGAAGTTCAAGCATTGTAGGGTCCAATTTATTTAACCAAGGTCATTTTTACCCTATCATGCCTGAAAGCCATTGTTTCAAACGTTCCATTTTGGTTTCAATGGGCTTTACAGAACTCCTATCTTGTATCTTGGTAATTCTTTGCCCCCCTTATAAATTTGTAGTTAAGTAACTTTATGATGACCCAAAATGGAGGCCTGGGAACGGGTTTAGAGTTCTAAGTAGTTAGATCTATCAGTTCTTAGTTTGCATATAAATTTGTCCAACATCTAAATGGAGATCTACTCTTATCTGTCACAAAATTCACTGTAATATTATAGGAACACAATTTTTCAAATGAAATATGAAAACCTTACAGAAAAATATACAGCCTCGTGACTTATTTCCTGAAGCAGTTAGCAAATTCCCCAATTATATCATCCTGACCTTGTCTTTCATGTCAATACATCTGAAATTAAAGAAATTGTTTTTTATTTATCAAAACATCGGTCATGATATTGAGCAATTGTTCCTCGACATCTGGTCACAGATTTAGAATAATCAAAAAGTGTATGAACAATTCATATGAATATTTTCCCATTGACAAGTAATTATAAGGGCTCCTAGTAGAAAGTGAAAATTTAACAATTTATAGATTAATTGATTACAATTACAGCAGTGGCACATATTAAATATTATTTGTAATTAATCAAGGAAATCAAAATGTGTCTTGTTGGTTATCATCCAACTTTGAACATATTTGCTGAGACAAATATTGGCTTTTGGCATGGGATGGAGTGACAAATCTACAAATATGATCTGCTGAGTCATGGGACTTTCTTGTTAGTCCAAACAATTAAAGCAAGTTCCTCACAATTAGTAGGCACATAGTACTACAAAAGTTGATACGTTGATCACAGAAAGTAGAAGTTTAGTGGGGAGGAAAATAATGGATATTTTGCCTAATTAAACAAATTAGACTTTTAAGAAAGAAAGATTTGAGACTTATTTCTATAAAAGTTCAATTGAAATTGAGTCATGTGTAAATTGAAAGAAATGGCTCATTTATTGCTATATCAAGCTTATAAGACCTATAACAAAGCATCTGCACATGTCATCAAGTACCAAATTGAAAATGGGACATGTCTGTAAAATATTAACAGTGTTGTCTTATAAATTTTCAAAATAAAGCCATTGGCTCTGTAGCTCATCAGGCTTCGTATTTAATTTTGCTTTAGGGTGTTCGCAATGTGGTTCCCCACTTTGTAGGTGCCACAGGATCAGGAATTCTAAAATTATGTATACAGGCAATATGACTTCAGATGCCAGTTATCAAATCAGAAATGGAATTTGCTCAAACATTCAAAAATATGTCAAACTTTGAATAAGAAGGTTAACAAGTCTGCAATTAATAATTTAAGCTTTATGATGCAACGGTTTACCAAGCCCTGTTTAGGGGCCATGGGGTCACTCACCAAAACTGTAAATCATAATCCTCACTAGACTTGAGGGGTCTCTACACAAGGTTTCAGCTTTCTAGGACTTGTGCGTATAGAGAAGAAGTTGAAAATGCATACAGTTTAAGCCGGGACGGACGGACGCTGGACACCATGCCGTAAGCCCATCGGGCTTTACAGGCCAGATGAGCTAAAACCAAAAGGTTTGAAGAGAAGCACATTGTACCGAAGAAGTTCAAGAATTTTATGCCCCAGCCATATATATTATGGCAGGTACATATTGGATTACCCTCGGTTGTCCGTACGTCCGTACGTACGTAACCACTCTATACAGGGTAATGTTTATCCACTTCTCAAAAACCATTCAACAGATTAAATTGAAATCGCACACTGCATCTCATATTTTGTTTTTCAATTTTTGAATTTTTTTCAAATTTCTGACATGTTGAACTTAGGTGAATTTTTGTGCAAGTGAAAGCTCATAGAAGTGTGATAGGGGGTGTTGTTTATCCACTTCTCCTCAAAAAGTACTGGATAGACCGGCTATTCTTCCAAACATGCTTTATATAGGTATCCTAAAGGTGTGCACCTTATATTATGTTTTGGGAATTTTTAATTTTCTACATTTTAATGGATGTTTGAACTTAAATTAAGCTAAAGATGTGCATCTCTTTTTAAATTCTATGGTTGAAAACATTGAGAGCTTTTTTATTAGCTTGGGCATCTGTGTCCCATGGACACAAATTTTCTAGTTCAAGATAGTTCGATGCTTGTGACTCCTATCAAACACCAGAATCATCATTAGAAACTGAAGACAACTGTTTTTGCAATAAAGAAGTAGTTGTCCAGAAAATTAAAATTCTTGCTTCTGTCATGTTCAACATCTTAATGCCATTCAAAGACTTGCAGTCAACTTGGTCAAAGGGGGTGGGGAATTTACAAAGGATATTTGGATTCTCAGTTCTTATTTGGAGCTATGAACTGTAAGGTACTTCTATGTGGTGTGGATCCCGTATGAGAGAGTGTGGTAACAAATTGTGATAGTGTAAAGTAATACTCCCTTTTCTTATTCTCTTTTGATGATATCACTGTTTAATAAATTCACAATTTTTCTCCCATGAATATTCATTGTCCTGTCTGTCCATCCATAATCATTTTGAGCAGAACTCAAAAATCTTAGGCCTTGCTCAATGACACTTGGTATGTGGATTAGTCCGAATATGTAGATTTGCCTTTCAGAAATTTTAACTTCTTTGGATTTTACATTTTCCAGGCACCACTATTTTCATGACCAAAGATTTTATATTATCCCAAAACAAAGGAGATTATGTTTAACTTTTGTAGTGCACCAGGCTAAAATAATTTATGTGATCTTAAAGAATGCAGTAACAGTCTTTTGTGCGGAATGACAAAAACTCTTCTCACCACCCCCCTCAGTTAAGCTAGCTATACAAATGTAATTGTAAGTGTAAGACCTAGCTAAAGAAAATTTGATATTTGGATCAGGTGCCTTTTGGTGTTTTCAAATTGCTGGGAGTTAATTTATACTCACTGACACTCTTCATTCAACATTACCATTAATTTCTAAACTGTCACTTGAAAATGGCATAACATGTATATATAAGCATATCACAATATATGCTTAAACTCATCATACAACTTAAGTCGAGCCGTTCTCTGATGGGTCTTGTTGAAATCAGTGAGTGATACAAAAGAAAAAATCAAACTAAGTTCAGTTTACCAATATTTCTTGTTTTTGATGGTTGAATACCAAACCCTCTATATCAAACTGGATGTTTATTATTTTGAGTTCCTCTCTAGCTATAATGTATTATTCTTTCTATGTATTATTCTACCTTTAATAGACTTTAGTTTCATGTTTGGAAAAAACAAATTACATAATATAGTTGCATGTTTGGAAAGAAATAATAATTACATAATTTCAATAAAGTATTCCTAACAAAGATTGATGAGCTAAAGAACCAGAAGTTCTGTTTTCACATTAATATGGGTGTATAGGTGTTTTCCCTGAAAACCTTCAAACAATTTTTGTTAACATATTTGCAAGGGAGAATCTCAAATTTTCATAATAACATGGTTGTAAAATAGAGGCTGAAGCTTGAACATAATTGTTTACCCTTTTTCTCTATATACAGGAATCAACCCTCCAAACTTCATCATGATGCCAGTGATCCTTCACCAACACTGGTGTTTGCAGTTCTTGATACCAGTTCATGCAGAACACTGATGGTAAGTTTCATGAACACCTGGTTAAAAACTATGACAAACTTGAACCCTATCACCTTATCAAACCTATTCAGTGAACTTCAAAGTGCTGAAGAGAGTTTCTCTTGAAGGAAAGCTTGTGGCAATGCTAACACTGTACAAACCAGGGCAGTCACACCCATGCAGAGCGAGAACCAGCCATTGGCAATACTTGCAGGCTTTACTGCAATACATTAGAATAGATAGCTAGTGATAAAGGCTTTTCCTGCAACATTTTCCTGTATGTCTGTTTCATAACATCTCAACTTGAAATTGATATGGATTATTAATTGTACATTAGTGATTTTGTGAATGCTGTGAAAGTAGGGATTGATATACTTCTTAATAACCTTATGTAGCTAATCTTAGGCTGTAAGTGAGATATGCTGATATTCAAGTGCAACAACAAATCCTCACTGTAAAACAATTCTCTACTGCAATATTAGCTGAGTCCATGACAGGATTTGAACCACAGACCAAGTAATCCAAAACTAAATATGCTAACCATTGCACTATCTGACGGTTGATTATCTCACCCCCTGCTCAATCTAGTTAGATCTAGATGTCTGTCATACAGAAGTCCTACATTACATCTAGCATCTTTCCCACTCGGTCCGAATCAACGATGCACGGAAACAGCCAATGAAAAAAGAACTGGTTCAGCCCTTAGGATCAGGCATTTTTGCGAATACTGTTGCTATAATTGTAAATATTTTACGGTCAGTTTATTGGACATTAAAATTACAACTAGTTACTTGATTGCCAGATTCTCAGAGCCGAGCCATTCACAAAATGCAATGTAAATCCTAACGACTCCCAATCCTAAGAGCTGAGCCATGGCAGTTTTTTTTTTTAATTGGTTGATTTCCAAGCAAGATACAGACTGAGTGTGTGAGTTGCTTGATGTAATGTAGCTTTTATGGATTGTCAACATTACAGCTAGTTTTAACTAGAATGCCCCCTAGGCCTGCTGTAAGCGAAAGTGTTATAATAGGGGTCAAATACAAGGTAAGATAGGTCTAGTTATTTATTGATAATTCACATTGGGGTGATAAACACAGACACCACTAATTTTAGCTCATCTGGCCTGTAAGTATGGACTTATGGCATGGCATCGTGTGCGCTGTCGGTCCGTCCACCCATCCATCCTTAAACTTTGTGCATTTTTGAATTCTCCGGAGGAACCAAAAGATGTAGAAAGCTGAAATCTTGTTTACTTTTAACTTTGGTGACCCAGTGACCCCTTATATGGGCCACAGGGGCCCTGCCCTAAAAACCTATTTTCATCTTCTCAAATCTAAAGATGTGGTAAGCTGAAATCATGAGTGCAGACTTCCTGACTAGTGAGGATTATTATTTGTTACGTAAGTGACCCTGTGACCCCACAGGGGAAAGGCCATTAAAACCTATTTTTGACTTCATCACTAGTCCGAAAGGCATACAAAGCTGAAATCCTTTGTGTAGACTCCTTGACTAGTGAATATTTAAATGTATAGTTTTGGTGATCTTGGAAACCCAGTGGCCCCTACTTAAACATTTTTCTATCTTCTTCTCAAGATGCACAAGGTTTAGAATGATGAAATGTTGTTTAAAGATACCTTAGGTAATATGGGGATTATATCGAAATGGTACATTTGATGACCCTGTGGCCCCCAAGTAGGGGGGAACCCCCTCAAGCAAATAAACATGAAGCCTCATGAGCTACAGAGCCATTGGCTCTATTTTTAAAAATTATGTTTTTGTTACATCTTTGAGGTAACTTATACTCACTTTACTCAGACTTTATGCTAACTCCGTTAATCTGTACCCTGGGCTCAGAAGCTAGATTCGCTCGCGCGGCCCGACTTGGGATGTAGCCAATCAAATCATTTTCTCGCCACTTTTTCGAGAAAATGATTTGATGGGCTATATCCTAAGTCGGGCCGCGCGAGCGAAGCCAGCTTCTGAGCCAAAGGTACAGATTAGTGGAGTTAGCGTAACATTCGTTCCCTGAGACAGGATGTACCCAGATATGTGGCAGCAGCCATTTTGCATTACTTCAATATCAAACACTTGTTCCTACCAACTATAAACTTTGTTCATTGTA
This sequence comes from Steromphala cineraria, assembly GCA_916613615.1. Classification (NCBI taxonomy): domain Eukaryota; kingdom Metazoa; phylum Mollusca; class Gastropoda; order Trochida; family Trochidae; genus Steromphala; species Steromphala cineraria. Next base: position 50,190,585 of record OU744726.1, read on the forward strand.
AGCAATGGGCAACATTGTCATGTGAATGGTAGACAGTTGTTAGTATTTTCAATTGGACCAAAAACAGAATTGCTATATATTTAATCTTATGTACATTCTCATTAGTCATGATCAATTTAAAGTTATTGATTAAGTAATGCTAAACCTTGTAAATATCTCTTTATTGTAACAAATACCTTTTACTCAGGAGGTTTCAGGTTTTGTTTTTTTTAGACTTGGTGGCCGGTGAAATTTATATATACTATGTATACCGATAAGTACAAAAATAACTAGATGTGCTCTTAAAGTATACCTATTTACTAAGATATTGAAAAAATAACAAAATTTGAAAGTGATCAACTTTATTTATATGAAATTAGTAGTTGTTTTTCACATGAATGATGTGAGGCATTATTAAAGCAATGTCATTTTTGTGTTTTAGGAACTAGAAGAGTTCCAGTTGATACATTCATCATCATTTGGAACAAAGTAATGTTGTCATTCTTCTCTTGCTGTTGCCAAGATGGAAACATTGGAATTCCTTCAAGTCCTTCTGTATGATCGGCCAGAATCTTCTTTTGTATCTGCAAATTTCAATATTGGATAATATATATATAACAAAACTAATATAATATTATGTTATTTATTGATCGTAGTGTTAAAAACAATTTTGGTCTGGTGGATCATGATCCTCTATTAGAGCTATTAAATATTGGATAAGATTATTGAATATGCCCTGTCACAGATTTCCCAAGAAATGTTATGATATGATGAAACTGTATGATAATAATGGTAAAAGTAATTGGGTGACCGATATTAGAGAGATACTCAACAAAACAGGATATGGGCATATTTGGCACAGCCAAAGTGTAGATTTACAACCACAGTTTATTAGTTCATTTACACAAAGAATGAAAGATATATACTTGCAATCCTGGTCAGAATCCATGCCACTATCAACTAAATGTCTATATTATAGACAATGGAAATATGAAATATGTCTTGAAGGTTATCTTTTAAAAGTTGATACCTTAGTTCGTTTTCGTTGCTCATCCCATGAATTGTTTATTGAAACTGGCAGATAAGTAGGCATTGCAAGAAATAACAGAATATGTCAAGTTTGTAAATTGAATGCTGTCGAAGATGAGCTACATTTCTTGTTAATCTGCCCAATCTATAAAAGTCTTCAGATGAAATACATTAAATCAAACTATTACATGTACCCTAGTGTAACAAAACTATTATCATTGTTAGCAAATACTAATACTCAATACTACAGAACCTTGCAATGTTTATTCACTATGCAATGTTATATAGAAAAAACATTGTACCAGAATAAAATCTGTAATGTGATCTACTCTTGAATGTACTACAGGCCTGTGGCCTTATAAGTACTGAAATAAAGATTGATTCTCTTGTATTGTGAGAAATGAAGAGTGCTGTTTATATCAACCAGGTCTATTATAGCATAGATACCTTATTTCCTTAAAAATTATCAACGAGCGATAGATTGTAGATTGATTTAATCATACTCGATTTGATGAATTGATATTTTAATTTTAAATACAATGTTACTACAGTGTTGTTCCTAGGTGGTCAGGTAAGGGGGTCATTTTGCCTTTTTTCAGCGGATGGGATCCCTTGCAATGGTGAAAGTATCCTACTTCTCCAAAATTTAAGGGACACCAAGTTAAAAGGGTGGTTAAATTTCCCCAGGACCCCCTCTAGGAACAACACTTTACTTAAATTAAAAATTATCATAAATTATATTTTGAAAAATATAAGATTCATTAAACATCTTTATTAAAATTATCACAAACAGCTACACTAATTGAAAATAATCAATATACTTAAAAGATTACATAGAGAAAGTTACATGTATGTTCTTTACAGGAGCCCTGAGGGGGGCACATTTATATCTATATTCATTATTTTCATTGGAATATATTATATATTATTTTCTATCTCCTTTGTCTGTGACTGACAATTCTGATACTGGTTTTGTCAACCAAAATATCTGTCACGTGATAATAATTCAAGTAACTGTTAGCTGTCAAATATTTATCAAGCAGTTGTTTCATTTGTTCAAAATATGTTCTTTGGTCATGTTGATACACAGATGCTATTCGTCCAAAATTCTCTCTTCGCCATCACTAAGAATTATTTGGCTAATTTATGATAGCCTAGTATGAATAAATATTTATGGTCATCGACGAACATATACAGTCATATCTATCCATGAAATTTGACAGCTGTTTCAGATAATTAACTGGATCTGAATAGTTCGAGATAGTATAAGTACTGATTTTGTTGGCCTATTTTTATACCCCCGCCTTACAGCGTAAGCGGGGGTATATAGCGTTCATTCTTTCCGTCCATCCGTCTGTCCGTCTGTCCGTCTGTCCGTCCGTCCCAAAACTTTGTGCGGAGCAGATCTCCAAAACTATGTGTGCTAGCCTCATCAAACTTCATACACATGTCAACCATGATCCCTAGTTGTGCCTTTTGAGGGTAAGAACTATTTCTGAATTTTCATTTTTGCAGTTTCCATGGAAACGTGACTAAAAAGTGACTCTTTGAGGAAGTTGTTTTGTGCGGAGCATATCTCCAAAACAATGCATGCTAGCTTCATCAAACTTCATACAGATGTCAACCATGATCCCTAGTTGTGCCTTTTAAGGGTTAGAACTATTTCTGAATTTTCATTGTTGCGGTTTCCATGGAAACGTGACTAAAAAGTGACTCTTTGAGGAAGTCGTTTTGTGCGGAGCATATCTCCAAAACTTTGCATGCTAGCTTCATCAAACTTCATACAGATGTCAACCATGATCCCTAGTTGTGCCTTTTGAGGGTTAGAACTATTTCTGAAGTTTCATTGTTGCGGTTTCCATGGAAACGTGACTAAAAAGTGACTCTTTGAGGAAGTCGTTTTGTGCGGAGCAGATCTCCAAAACTATGCATGCTAGCTTCATCAAACTTCATACACATGTTAACCATGATCCCTAGTTGTGCCTTTTGAGGGTTAGACCATCACATTCTTTTAATTTTTGGCGGTTTCCATGGAAACATGACTAAAACAGTGACTCTATGACCAAGTTCTTTGTCCGGAGCATATCTCCCAAACTATTCATGCTAGCTTCACCAAACTTCATACACTTATCAATCATGATCCCTAGTTGTGCCTTTTGAGGGTTAGACCATCACATTCTTTTAATTTTTGGCGGTTTCTATGGAAACATGACTAAAACAGTGACTCTATGACCAAGTTCTTTGTCCGGAGCATATCTCCCAAACTATTCATGCTACCTTCACCAAACTTCATACACTTATCAACCATGATCCCTAGATGTGCCATTTGAGGATTAGACCATCACATTTTTTTAATTTTTGGAAACATGACTAAAACAATCATTCTATGATAAATTACTTTGTCCTGAACATATTTCATGAAATATACATCTCAGCTTCACCAAATTTGCTACATATGTCAATCATGATTGCTGGATATGCCTTGTGAGAGTTAAACGATATATATGGATTTTCTTCTCTGTCGTTTCTTTGGAAAACATAACTTACAAAGTGACTCAACAAAAAAAATTTTGTCCTCAGTGCATCTTGTAGAATATTCATGATAACTACCTCAAATTTGAAACAAAGATCAACCATTATCTCTAGATGTACCCTTTTAATTGTAAAACCTATTAATGAATTCGGTATTTGGGTTTCAGTTGAAAGAAGACTTACACAATGACTTACTGTGTACTCAACTATCATACTTTAACCATTATTAGTCAGTTTTACTATTTGAAATTCTTTGAACAAAGTGGGGAGCGGGGGTATGTGAGCTTTGCTCGCTTCTTCACTTGTTCTCAACGCTGTCTTCTCTAAGATGTTAGAACTTGGCATAACTGCTCACCTCCCGTGACCTCGACGCCTGTTCGGCAGCACAACAGCAAGGTCCGATAACTGCCACAGTGTCACTTGTATTTGTATATTGGACTAGACCTTTCACTCCTTCAAATGACCAATATTCCAAAGCCGCCAGTATACATACAGCTCATTTACTATTGCCGTCAGCTTTCAAAACACTGGTTTGGCTATTTCTGTCAACTTTGTTTGAGTTGAGTCGAGTCAAGTCAAGTCGAATGCGGCACCATATTTGAAGCTCCGCTCCGGCTATTTAGGTATCGCGACTTGACCCGACCTTAGGAAGCCATTTTTCAGTGAACACCTTTAATTATTTAGGATTAGAAAATTGATTCTGGCATATTTCTTGGGCCTTTTAAGTACCTTTTTGCTCGCTATTTTCTTATTAAATATGATTCTTTTGCAATCGGTAACGATTGTTTTCATTCTCGTGAGATGACGCTTATTCTCAACCAAATACGTGCTACTGCCCCTTTAAGCACTCAAATGTGCAAAATATATTTCGTTTCATTTATTCGTGAACCCTGTTTTTTAGATACATTTGTTCAGAGCATTTAAACAAACCATTCAGTAGTTTCATGGATTTATTAAGAAATCTAGTCATAGTTGGCATACATTTTGTTTCAGATGGACGCTCTCACCAAACTAAAAGAACAGTTCCTGTCCTGTAATATCTGCACAGAGACCTTAAAGAGCCCCTGTACTCTTGGCTGCTACCATACCTTCTGCAGACCATGCCTCACCAAATACACCAAAACTCGACGAGACGCCATCACTGCCAAGTCTATCCTGTGTCCAAACTGTAACCAGATGACAAAAGTTCCTCGTCCCAAAGAACCAGTTGACTGGTGGAGTGGACAGTTCAAGCCGAGTTTCCTTATAGAAGGTCTTCTGGATTCATTCGCTGGTCAGGAGAGTTCAGGTAATTCATCAATCTTAACTTAAACTTAGTTAATTATTCTAGTTAATAACATTTTGAAATAATCAAAATCCCACGAAAAGCAAGTCTAGATCTGTAGTGAATGACATTTTGAAATAGCCCAATCTTATCTTACACATTTTTAGCTCATCAGGACTGAAAGTCCAGATGGGCTTATGGCATGGTCCGGCGTCCGTCCGTCCGTCGTCCGTCCGTCCGTCCGTAAACTTTTGACACTTTCGACTTCTTCTCATGAACCATACACATTAGAGAGCTGAAATTTTGTGTACAAGTACCTTAGCATATGGAGATTCAAATTTGTAACTTTGGTGACCCTGTGACCCCAAATAGGGTCACAGGGGTCACAACTTTAAAAACATATTTTCATCTTCTTCTCCAGTTCCAGAAGGACTAGAGAGTTAAAAATGATATGTGCAGACTCCTTGGCTAATGGGGATTCTAATTTGTAACTTTGGTGACCCTGTGACCCCAAATAAGGTCACAGGGGTCACAACCTTAAATACCTATTTTCATCATCTTCTCCAGTTCCAAAAGGAGTAGAGTTAAAAATGATATGTGCAGACTCCTTGGCCAATGGGGAATCTAATTTGTTACTTTGGTGAATCTGTGACCCCAAATAGGGTCACAGGGGTCACAACCTTAAAAACCTATTTTCATCTTCTTCTCCAGTTCTAAAAGGACAAGAAAGTTGAAAGTGATTTGTGCAGACTCCTTGGACAATGGGGATTCTAAATTGTAGATTTCGTGACCCCATGACCCCAAATAGGGTCACCGGGGTCACAACCTTAAAAACTTATATTCATCATCATCTTTAGCTCCTAAAGGTCTATTGAGCTGAAAGACTTCATGTAGACTCCTTGGCCAATTGGGATTCTAAACTGTAGGTTTTGTGACCCCATGACCCCAAATAGGGTCACAGGGGTCACAATCTTAAAAACCTATTTTTCTCCATTAGATGACAGTCTATGGCAAATTTATTTCTCCTTGGATATTTTAGTGTGGACTTCTTTCACTGTCTGATATTGGCGATTTAGAAAGTGTTGAATAATAATACATAAAATTTTGTTTTGTATTTTTTTTATAGGTTTTTTTTGCAAAAGGTAACATCAGTTTCATTTTTAGCTCATCTTGCCTGTATAAAGCAAACTTGATATGATGCCTGATGAGCTACAGAGCCAATGGCTCTATTTTTAGCTCATCAGGACTGAAAGTCCAGATGGGCTTATGGCATGGCCCGTCGTCCGGCGTCCGTCCGTCGTCTGTCCGTCCGTCGTCCGTCGTTGGTCCGTAAACTTTTGACACTTTCAACTTCTCCTCATGAACCATACACATTAGAGAGCTGAAATTTTGTGTACAAGTACCTTAGCATATGGAGATTCTAATTTGTAACTTTGGTGACCCTGTGACCCCAAATAAGGTCACAGGGGTCACAACTTTAAAAACATATTTTCATCTTCTTCTCCAGTTCCAGAAGGACTAGAGAGTTAAAAATGATATGTGCAGACTCCTTGGCTTATGGGGATTCTAATTTGTAACTTTGGTGACCCTGTGACCCCAAATAAGGTCACAGGGGTCACAACCTTTAATACCTATTTTCATCATCTTCTCCAGTTTCCAAAGGAGTAGAGAGTTAAAAATGATATGTGCAGACTCCTTGGCCAATGGGGAATCTAATTTGTAACTTTGGTGAATCTGTGACCCCAAATAGGGTCACAGGGGTCACAACCTTAAAAACCTATTTTCATCTTCTTCTCCAGTTCTAAAAGGACAAGAAAGTTGAAAGTGATTTGTGCTGACTCCTTGGACAATGGGGATTCTAATTTGTAACTTTGGTGAACCTGTGACCCCAAATAGGGTCACAGGGGTCACAACCTTAAAAACCTATTTTCATCTTCTTCTCCAGTTCTAAAAGGACTAGAGAGTTGAAAGTGATATGTGCAGTCTCTTTGGACAATGGGGATTCTAATTTGTAACTTTGGTGACCCTGTGACCCCAAATAGGGTCACAGGGGTCACAACTTTAATAACATATTTTCATCTTCTTCTCCAGTTCCAGAAGGACTAGAGAGTTGAAAATGATATGTGCAGACTCCTTGGCCAATCGGGATTATAAATTGTAGATTTCGTGACCCCATGACCCCAAATAGGGTCACCGGGGTCACAACCTTAAAAACCAATTCTCATCTTCTTCTCCAGTTCCAAAAGGTCTAGAGAGTTAATATTGATATGTGCAGACTCCTTGGACAATGGGTATTCTAATTTGTAGATTTCGTGACCCCATGACCCCAAATAGGGTCACAGGGGTCACAACCTTAAAAACTTATTTTCATCATCATCTTTAGCTCCTAAAGGTCTATTGAGCTGAAAGACTGCATGTAGACTCCTTGGCCAATTGGGATTCTAAACTGTAGGTTTTGTGACCCCATGACCCCAAATAGGGTCACAGGGGTCACAATCTTAAAAACCTATTTTTCTCCATTAGATGACAGTCTATGGCAAATTTATTTCTCCTTGGATATTTCCTTGGACTTCTTTCACTGTCTGATATTGGCGATCTAGAAAGTGTTGAATAATAATACATTTGTTTTGTAATTTTTTTTATAGGTTTTCTTGCAAAAGGTAACATCAGTTTCATTTTTAGCTCATCTTGCCTGTATAAAGCAAACTTGATATGATGCCTGATGAGCTACAGAGCCAATGGCTCTATTTTTAATTAGATTTCATGACAAAGACTATTTCTCCTAAACCAATCTAGATATCATTTTTATATTGTAGTACGGTTTACCTATAGTGATTCCGCACAGAAAGGTAGACGTTTCAGTTTTTAGAAACCAAGATGGCCGCAATAGCAGCCATATTGACTTTTCAGCTGCAGATGTCAGATGACACATCAGTATTATTAAATTTTAAGTGATCACTGGCACCATATAAATTCTCTAATTTGAATTTACTAATCATAATATTATCTTAAATATGGAATATTTAAGATTGTTGTGCAAGTTGTTCTATATTTTTAAGTGTTTCTAAAAAAAATTAAGATGAAAGACAAACATAATTGATTAATTTGTTTAAAATCTTTATGGCAACTAGCTGCAAAAACCAAATCACATTAAACATGTTAAATTTTAAACAATGGTATCTCCCTTATATTCCTTTAAATACCACACATAAGGGGTCAACCAGAGTTCAGATATTCCACTATGCTGTCTAATACATGTCCCAAGGCAGGCTGCTAGCATCACAGTGTCAGCTGCTAGTCTGTTGCATAATCAACCTGACCCAATTGATATGGTAGAGCATTATGCTATATGGCCATGGCCCATGTGTATGCAATAAAAGTTATGGACTTGTATTCTCATGACATTGATATGTTCTTTCTAAGAATAAAAACTTACACAAAACTTGTCTACAATAACCTTAGTGTTTAGCAATCTACATGATAAGTTGATGTGGAATAAATATGCAGATGAAAATCAAAAAGGGTTTTGTAAGAAAAGTAAGGAAATTTGATTTGTCATATCTCTCTGTTGATTTGACAATGCAAATATTTTTACCATTATAGTACTGTATGAGTGTTAAATAAATTGATACTTTAATGAAAGACATCTCATGGTCACTTGACATGTAAATATTATGTGAACAAAATAAACGTGTCTTATGCATTTCTGTGTTTATGACTTTCCTCTCAATAAGTCTTTCATATTCCTTGAAAAATCTGTATTCTTGGGATTCTCAATATCCCATGCAGCATAACCATCAGTGAAATAATCTTGAAATCATATTAATGATTCACTACAAAACAAATATAAGTGAACTGACATCGCAATCTATACGGGCCGGCGCCGGCTAGTCCACCTATGCTGAGAAGTAGGTTTTTTATATCTTATGTAATTATGGGACTACGGTAATAAACAGAACATTGATTTTGTGAGGTTGTTCCAATGATTTGTCAACCTTGGACACACATGACCTCTGTGAATATCTTTAAGATCTATAAGTTCTTTAATTTCTTCCCTTCTGTGAATATAACGGACATCACTCTACAGCTTTAGTTTTGATGAGTCTTTTCAAAATTTTGCAAGTATTTGAAGCAGGACTCTGGGTAAAGTTATTACTGTAAATGTATGAAAGTATGGATTACTTTTGGTGCAGGTTATGACCCGAGTGGAGGGTACGGCGGTCCACCCCAGCAACAGTTCGATGGACAACAGTTCATACAGGACCTCATGGCTAACATGGACATGGCCGTGCAGTACGGGTCATCCTGGGCTAGACAGGGCAAGGATATGCTCAACAAAAATGTGAGTGAAAAAGGGCATGGCCACATTTCACAAGCCTCCTTAGTGCAAAGGATTCTCCCTACTTATTGATATGACAGAGTAACCGAGTACAATGTAATTGAGTAACCTTGGTTTATGGGTCCCTTTCAACTTGGCCTTGATGTCAATAGGGTTGTGCAATATTTTTGCAATAAAGTAAAATTATTGCAATATTATTTTCATTGAGCAACTAATTTCAAGTCACATTTATAAAAATATCTTGTTTTAAGGCATAGTTACATACTAAACTTGGAAATTTATTCTGGTATGCTCGAAAAGTTGTTCATCTGAAAGCCATGTTATCAAATCATGTATAATCATATGTCTACTAATGATGCTCGGACCAATCCTCTGATATCAATTGAGCAAATACTCGGGTATGAAAACCAATTTGATGGGGGGTGTTGATGATAGTGTCTTCTTATTATTGTTTTATTATAAATGTTATATGTTTTTGTTTCCACTGTTATCTGCTTTCCTCATCTTTTTTTCAGATTGAACAATATGTAGCGACGTCTAAAATCAAATACTACTTTGCTGTGGACACTGCATATGTTGGCAAGAAACTGTCTCTCTTGGCATTTCCTTTTACCCATTCAGTGAGTTATTATTCCTACATTTCTCTGGCAAATCAACTTCAGAATAAATGATGATGTTATTTTTCCAAGTTTTTTTAAATGTTTAAACAAAGCATACTATTGTTGTCATGACATCATTGACCTGTCCTTGCCAACAATCGAGCTGTAGTTTAGTGTAGTACTGTAGTTTTCTATTTCCTTTTTGTTTTTTAACCAAGACATAATAACAAAAATCATGGACAGGTGAATTCGGTCAATACCTGTTTTTATAGCCCTGAGGAAAACAATATCGACCTTGAACTTCGTCCTCAGTCAATATCCTTTTTCTCAGATCTATAAAAACAGGTATTGACCTCATCACCAGTCCATAATTGTATAATCTTTTGACTTTTGAATTAATATAAATATTATTATTAATTTGTTGCAGGACTGGTCAATGAAGTACAACCAGGATGAACCCATCGCCCCACGGTACGAAGTGAACGCTCCAGATTTGTATATACCAGGTAGGAACCTGTCAAGACATAAATCTCCGAAAAATAAAAAAAGATGAAATGTTGTTAAATTTTTGTTGTAGTGTCATCTTTCAAAAATTATCTTTTAATGGGGCTCTTTAATAATAGGTAAGCAAGACAAGATGGCCTAGCAACGCCTAAGGGGCAGATGATTGTTGCTATAGAGTAAAGAGAAAATGATATTTCAGGATGGACACAACAAAAAAATTTAACAAGCGATAAACTAATTTCATTTGGTGTTAAAGGCATGATGAGAACTAAATTCTTTATTTCTGAAGATGATAAATCTTTTATGTATAATTTATTTTCAGTGATGGCATTTGTAACCTATATTCTGGTGGCCGGTTTGATGTTAGGAACACAAAACAGGTAGGTCTTTTCAAAACAGCATTTTGAGAACGAGACAAGTTTCTCAGGTTTTAGAGAAGAAAACCAAATTTCATACGATTATGATTATGAATAGATATGAGGCCAACCATACCACCTGAGAATTACGTAATAAGTTAGTGAGTTGCCTTGTTAACAAATCAACTTTACAAAAAAAAGTACTGGCCTTTTCTAATCTACTAATCAACAAACTAGCCAGAAAGATGGCCTGACTCTTTTTTACAAATCATTATACTGGACAAGATAGGGACTTGCCTTGTTTTCAAATTAATATGCTGTACAAAAAAAGTAATTGGCCTCTTTTACAAATCAATAAACTGTACAAGAAAGAGGACTTTCCTCTTATACAAATCAATATGTACTGGAGAAAAAGAGAAATTGCCTCTGTTACTAATCAATAAACTGAACCAGAAAGATGGCCTGACTCTTTTTACAAATCAATATACTTTACAAAAAAGAGGACTTTCCTCATATACAAATCATTTAATGTGCAAGAAAGAGATTTTGCCTCTTTACAAATTAACAAACTGTAGAAAATAGAGGACTTGCCTCTTCACACATCGATTTACTGTACAAACAAAAGGACTTTCCTCTTATTCAAATCAATATGCTCTATAAGAATTCAAGCCCTAGTCTTGACTATCTTGAAGAGATTGCCCAAATTTCATGACTTCTAAACCTCTGTACCTCACTACTGTTTTGCAGATTCACCCCGGAGCAGCTGGGTATCCAGGCGAGCTCGGCCCTGGTGTGGTTCATCATCGAGCTGCTGGTAGTGATGCTCACTCTCTACATCATGAACCTCAAGACAGACCTCAAGTTCCTCGACATCATGAGCTACCTGGGATACAAGTTCGTAGGGTGAGGACTCATTTGTCTCAGCCATTTCTCGGGGTATTTCATAGGTTACTGATTGAATGTCACTATAGAAAAAAATAATTTTTTGCCCCAGCCATATATGGCAGGGGCATATTGGATTGCCCTCGGTTGTCCGTACGTACGTCCGTCCGTCCGTCCGTCCGTCCGTCCGTCCGTCCATATGTAACCACTCTATGAAGGGTATTGTTTATCCACTTCTCCTCAAAAAACATTCAACAGATTTAATTAAAATCGCACACATGGCTTTTAGGCTTCCTAAGGGTGTGCATCTCATATTTTGTTTTTCAATTTTTGATTTTTTTTCAAATTCCTGACATGTTGAACTTCGGTGAATTTTGGGGCAAGTGAAAGCTCATAGTAGTGTGATAGGAGGTGTTGTTTATCCACTTCTCGTTTGTCTCGTAGCCATTTCTCACTCATTTCTCAGCTCATGCTAGGTTTTTCATTGGTTACAGATTGAATGTCACTGAAGAACAAAATATGTGGGGTTTTTTTTTAGGCCGATGCTGGCAGGTTTCACCATAATGTACAGCCACAATAGTGTTGCAGGCTTTCTCCCTGCAATTATACTAGCAGCCGTGATATAAGGGAAATGCTCTTGAAAGTGGCGTTAAAACCTCAAATCACCTCACCTTTTTTGTTTGGAAAAAACTAAAACAAGTGTATCATCATGAATGTGTAATGTTTTGTACAGATTTTATGTTCAGAGATATTTTTCTCTCTTAACATGTGATGTGTCATCCCGACAATTCCAAGCTTCATGAATCTATGAAAATAAACTTTGTTTAGAAAAAACTAAAACAAGTGTATCATGAATTAACATGTTTTGTACAGATTAGCTAGTACAGATTTTATATTCAGTGGTAATATTTCTCTTACAATTTCTTGTGCTGCCCAAGATTTCCAAGCTTCATGAATCTATGAAAATAAACTTCCAGTAATCAGTCTACTCTTGTATGTTTCAGGATGATATTCAGCCTGCTAGCGGGCCTGGTGCTCCAAGGAATGGGATACTACTCTGTGCTTCTATACTTCAGTGTCACCCTCGCATTCTTCTTAGTAAGTTTTTCAAGTCTGTGCGGAGAGTCCATCAAAACAATAACCCTTCCTCTTTTGTAATCCTTAAAAGATCCAGTATCAGAGTTCAATATTTTAAAAATTAATTTTACTGTTTTCCTTGTATCTTTTGCAAAATTTTGTGACCAACCTAGGGAAAATCGGACTAAAATTCATTAGATAAGAGATAATATACCGAAATTACCAACATACAGGTGAATAAAGTGTGGCCATCTCACAACTTCTGGTTTCTAAAAATACGCTTGAAAACCATCTTTCTTGCACACGACTAGATTTTAATTTATTTTTCTCTGAATTTGGTATTAGTTGCTGCCAAAGTTGATACCCATCAAATGCAATTATGGTAGTTGAGAAACAGTGTAAATCCTACACGCATAATGATTACGTCACCGAAAGCAGGTTCATTAAATGCTATGCCCCTTTTACAGGGGGTACTGTGCTCTTGGCGTTGAAATAAGTATGTTATGGTCGATAAGAAAATGTAAATGTGATATCCATATTTCGACGAAAGATTTTTCTACAGAGTGATGTATTTATATTCTCAATAGCTAAATTTCATCCTGAACCGCATACTAGTATGATAATGGAGCTTTAAGTTGTTTGAGAGGCATATTTAGAAGCTGGAAATATCAAGCAGACAAGGAGTTTATGGATTATCAAGTTCTCTATTGTAAAATGTAATGACGATTCGGTATAGATCCTAATACTTATAACTTGAAAACAGTATAAGGATCTACACCAAAATGTCACAAAATTCTACAATAAAGAAGTTGAAAACCCATAAACTCTGTCTTTTTGTAATTCTTGCTTTGTGTGTACAGTTAAACTTCTTACTCTTCTCCTTGTCAAGTTTTCTGCCTGTAAATGTTTTCAATCCTAATTTGGAATCAGTATATAAGGAATAAATTTATTGATGAAATGATCATTTCAGTTGTGAAATATATTTTGTTGTTTATCAACTGAGAGATTGTGATTTTTCAATTCAAAGAACAATCCATAAATAGCTCAACTGCTAATTCTATATCCTCCTTGTAAATGTTTTCTGTCTCAATTCATGAATTTCCAATCAATATTTTCTAAAATTATATTATTGATGATTTCATTTGTGAGGTATATTTTATTTTTTTATCAAATGAGAGATTATGGTTTTTCAGTCAAAGAACAATCCATAACTAGGTCAATCTACTACTTAGCTGTACATGTTTTCTGTCTCAATTCACTAATTTCCAATCAATATATTTCATTTGTGAGATATCTTTTTTTATCAACTGAGATATTATGGTTTTACTGTCAAAGAACAATCTGTAAATAACCAACTCATGACTGTTTCAGGTACGGACACTTCGAGTTCAAATACTGCCTCACAGCGGCGACGACAGATTTAGTCGAAGAAACAAACGCAGCCTGTATCTTATACTGTCTATAGCTTTATGTCAACCCCTTCTTATGTGGTGGTTAACTAGCCATATCATGTTCGGACGTAAAATTATTCCTTCTTTGTGAAGTTGATGTAGAGTACAAATACTTGCCAAATCACTTGATTACGGAAATGTCCCCTCTTTCCGAATTTTGACCTAAAATTGTCAATGGTTTCAACATATCTTATTTAAAAAAAGAATTGGGATTGGCAAACAAGCAATAATGCTTATATTAATGCCACTCCCTAAAATTGTCAAATGTAACTTAATCACTTTTAGATTATTTATTATTTAAACAAACTGATAATCTTTGACAAGTAAGTTCAGAAATTGATAACTGAAAGTTTGCAGCTGAATTAGTTTGTATAAAATAGTCGAACCATCCTGTTAATGGTACGAATGTTATGCTTTCTCAACTAATCTGTACCCTGGGCTCGGAAGCTAGATACGCTCGCTGGCCCAACTTAGGATATAGTCAATCAAATCATTTTCTCGTTTGAATTTTATCGAGAAAGTTGCGAGAAAATGATCTGTTTGGCTATATCCTGAGTTAGTCCGCTGGAGCGAATCTAGCTTCTGAGCCCAGGGTACAGATTAGTGGAGTAAGCGTAACGGTCGTAGTGAGACTGGATGAATTTTGACCTATACTAGTCAAAGATAACTTAATCATTAGATTATTTATCATTTAAACAAACTGACAACCTTTGACAAATAAGTTCATAAATTGATAACTGTGAAAGTTTGTATGAAATAGTCAAACAGGAAATACGAAGGGATCATTTGTTTGAGTGGATGTTTGTGTACATTGATGAATGCTTTATGAAAGATTTTATGTACATTAATTTTTCTCTGAATAGTTTTTTGTTTTTGGACTGGTGGTAATTGCTTCCAATAATTTAAAATAAATGAATATATTGTTATTGTGTAACTAACTTGTGTGCTCATTAACTGTTTTTATACTTAAAAATTTCTTATCTATTTTGAAAGAAAGGAGGTCATCACAAAAAAGGGACAATTTTAATTAAGTTATGATTATTATTAAACATGATTGGTAGGCATACTGGCTCACTATGTAAGGTAAACACAAATTTGTGAATTAGTTACAAATAGATATAAACAAAATATTTGTCACATAATCAATTGTAAATGAAAGCAATCATTACTGTTATATTTTACTTTTGAACTCAATCATGTTAATAATGATTGTAAGGAAATAACAAGACATTAAAATTTGCACAAGAATGCAAAATTTTCAAATTTCCATTATTAACAAGGAAAATATTTTTTTTACATAAGGCGAGACCAAATTAATTAGTTGATTTACGGATCCGCCGACTACGATTTTGGCAAATTCCCAAAATAAAAAATGTTTATTTGAACCCCGCTCAATAAAAAATGTTGCATTGCCGCTGGAAAAAAAATCTAAAATATTGCGAAAATACGAACAGTAAAAGGGAGACTGCCAAAAGTACTCGCTCGAGAAAGTGTGTCACCCATTATCATTGTTTAATGTTACAAATTTCCTGCCCTTCTTCGTAATTTATCAAAGTTTAAAGTTTAAACACATCATCGTCAAAGATACAATCTCGAAAGCACGTTGTTTTCCCCAAACCGGTGTTTCAGAAATTAGTTACTGGTTTGTTTTCATTCCAAATTACGAAGGTAAATTTTGATTAAATAAAATTATATGCGTAACGAAATATAAATATTCAAATACGATGGACTTAAATAGAACCAAAGAACGTCTACCATAATTCAAAATATCAATTTTATCGCAAAAGATCAAAGAATATGCAATGAATTTGTCAACTTTATCTGACAGCAGTTACGAAAGGAAACACCGTTTGAAATTACAATCGTATTTTCTTGACGGCATATAGACATTATAAATATTATTTCGAGCTAAGTATAACATTTTTAATCGTTTTTTCTTCAAGTAATATGTAAATTAGAAAAATGAATTCATTGCATCTTTGTTGTAAAATAAATCATCAGAAAATTTCATCCAAAACTTGTTTTATTTAGACATTTAATATCTTATCGGTAATGTGTTGTCATGAAAATGTTACGACCGCATGTTATTCTGAACATGGCCATTTGACTTTGGCACTTCGTGGTTTTGTTTTCTTGCATCCTTTTGAAAAACTATTTACAAATTCGTCAACATTTAAGTGCATGAAAATTGCTAGCAATGTTGATAATCGGCGTTCGCAAGTCATCAACAGACTAGTTATTTTTCAAGTGGTATAAGGTAAACATTTTTATCTGATTGTTGCAGAAATAGTCACAAACAAGGTTTTATTTATAGAATTAGAAATGAGTCTATCTCGAGATTGATTAATATAAACGATCTCTATTTATTTCATTGATTATTGATTTTGTTGTAAGTGTGATACTTCTTATTATATATTCAATCAAATTTATTTTGCAATCAGATTAAAAAACTATAATATTTAGATTGATCAGGGCAAAAGATAAAAACAATTTCTTTTGCATGATAGATTTTCAGAATAAGTTATATTATTTTAAATGATAGACTTATAATTTTAAATGTCCCATTATTAAGTTTTTTTTAGACAAAATATATCTATTGATAAAAAATCCTTTTACACAGATAGCACTTACTTCTGCATGCATGATACAATAAAACAAAATCTGTGTAATGAAAAACAAAACATTAATAAAAAATTAAGATATATTTCGGTGTTTTCGCCGGTCTCGTGTTAATCAGTTTTCAGGCGAATCTTTGTCGACACTACACCAAAAAGCTTTTTTTTTTTTTTTTTATTTTCCCTCCTGCCTTTAGCCATTTTGACCTCCAGAAATCCGTAAATCAAGTAATTAATTTTGTGTGGCCTAAGTATCAATTTATGCATATTTTTTCACAAAATTTATGAGCCAAATTTCAATAAATTGTTGTCTAAGCCTTCTCAAGGTTTATGCTCTATAAAAGATGAAACCCCAATATTAATGTCGTGAAATTATAATTTCTAAATGACCATATTTGATGAGTAATGGTGTGTATATCATGTATACATCCTGTCATATGTTCATGAATATCAAAGTATTCAACTCCCATCAATGTATTTACCATTCTCTCCCCACATGGGCATATCAAGTCATTCAATGTTTTAACACCCTCTGTTCTAATTAGCTGAGTTTGTGGGATAGAATGAGAGATGCCTGATTGGAGGCAATCAAAGTTAGTTGTGCAATCAGCGACGCTGTTCTAAAATCATCATTTTAGCTACTGAATGATGGCAAAGGCATTGTGATGTGAATCACTCTTTCAATGTGAGAAGCGTTGTCATTTGATAAAGAAATTAAAATGAATTGTGATGGAAATTTTGACCGCGAGGGGAAACTGCTGGAACACACGGATTTCAGATTAATAGAACAGAGGCTGTATCAACATTTTTGGACTTGATCTCTAATAGTCCTATCTGCCTCTGTGGGGAGAGAATGTGCATGTACATCAGATTCTTATTTCTGATGCCATTCAGATGTTTCATGTATTTTTGTCGAGGCAAATAGATAATTAAGCTAATATAAAGTGATGATAGTGCTGTTTTTACTTGTTCATAGATATTGATATTTGACCATTGTCAACAAGCCTTATTGTTAGATTACTCTTGATAGTAACCTGAAGAGGTAAGCCCCTTTGAATTAACAACTTTCATCAAAAGCTTCATTAACTAGTCAACCAGTTGGAAATTCATCTTGAAGGAAGAAACTCCTTTTGAAATATCTCCAACAAGAGGGTAAATTTATTTTGCATGTGCATGACCTTAAATTGTAGTATGAGATTTCCATTTAGTTTGCTTTAAAACATATGACATTCATTTGTATATATTTTATTATCAGCATGAAATATTGAAATATTCTCAACATGTAATGTTAAGATTGGAGAACCACAAAACATTGTCTTAAGAATTGTAACGCTTGTAAATAAAATGTTATCTTGTTAATTCTATGTTGTTGTAATTTCTCTGTCTACATCTTCCTAAGCAAAGCCTAAAACGCCAATTTTATGCCTTGCTGAATACCCTGGACTTTTCTG
Organism: Steromphala cineraria; assembly: GCA_916613615.1. NCBI lineage: Eukaryota > Metazoa > Mollusca > Gastropoda > Trochida > Trochidae > Steromphala > Steromphala cineraria. Next base: position 50,208,663 of record OU744726.1, read on the forward strand.
TGCTTGCTCTCTAGCCTACTATGAAAGAAAGCAATAGTCCAAACAGAAAGTAACTGGAGGTTGCTAACAATCGCCTGCAGGGGCACCGATATCAGCACAGAAAATTCAAGGGCCTGCAGCAAGGCATATAACTGACAGTTTGTTTACATGCGCACAATGAAGAACATTCTCTACCAAGAGAGGTTACTGGAGTAGTTTCTTCCAACTTAAGCCGTCATAAATGAATTGATTTGAAGTGTTCCATAAAAACATTTTCTACAAACATAAGTAACGAAGTCATTTCTGCTGTTTTAAATGGTTTTATTTGTGTACTGTCAAAAAGTGGGGTTGAAATTAAACTCACTTGCTTATTTTTTTTTGGAAATATTTTTTTCAAACTGAGTTGGTATGCTTCTCTTCTCGGAGTCTTTATCACCTTGGCCATGTGCCCATATCTGAGGTCAGAGTGAGATTGTATTTATTTTTTTTAGCTCATCAGGACTGAAAGTCCAGATGGGCTTATGGCATGGCCCGTCGTCCAGCGTCCGTCCGTCCGTAAACTTTTGACACTTTTGACTTCTCCTCATGAACCATACACATTAGAGAGCTGAAATTTTGTGTACAGGTACCTTAGCATATGGAGATTCCAATTTGTAACTTTGGTGACCCTGCGACCCTGCGACCCCATGACCCAAACTAGGGTCACAGGAGTCACAACCCTAAAAACTTATTTCTATCATCATCTTCAGTTCCAAAAGTTCTATTGAGCTGAAAGACTCCATGTAGACTCCAATTGGGATTCTAAACTGTAGGTTTCAAGGACCCAATGACCCCAAATAGGGTCAAGGGGTCACAATCTTAAAAACCTATTTTTCTCCATAAGATGACAGTCTATGGCAAATTTATTTCTCCTTGGATATTTTAGTGTGGACTTCTTTCACTGTCTAATATTAGTGATCTAGAAAGTGTTGAATAATAATAAATCATTTGGGTAAGGAAATTTATTCTGAAATCGTTACATTTGTCTTGTAATTTTTTTATAGGTTTTCTTGCAATAGATAACATCAGTTTCATTTCTAGCTCATCTGGCCTGTGTAAAGCAAACTTGATATGATGCCTGATGAGCTACAGAGCCAATGGCTCTATTTTTTTTTATAGTTTTGCCAATAATCAACTTTTGAGTATATTGAAAGAACCTTTGAAGCCACCTGTAACAGTTCATGTTGGAAGAAATGGCTTGAGTATAATCAGTATAGAAAGAATGCATGGGGAATTACAAGAAACCTTTGATGATTTTGTATTATAATCTAGCTTCAAACCTAAATTTAAAAAAAATTTTTTTATTGTTTCCAAAGATTGCACATATAAACATACATAGAGTTGTCATGGCATAACAATCCATCGAAGGGTACAAGATTACAGTTGTGATAATAGTTACACAAATAGTTATATAAACATGACATCGGATATTTCATGGATGCAAGTAAAAGTTTTATTGGTCAATAAGTACTGGTAGGAGAGGGTTCCATTTGCGATTGAAATTATCTAAATCATTTTTCTTTTTGGAAATAAAGTTTTCAACAAAAAATATTTGCTTCAGAGTTATTATATATAAGTGAAGATGGGGAAGTTTATTTTTTATACTGCATAAATATGCCTCTTTGCAGAGATGATGATATGGTTCAGAAGTCTATTTTGATATAAGGTACCAAACCAGACCATGTATTTTGAAAAAGTTGGATGTGGATATAGAAAATTACTAAGCCAAATTTGTAAGTTATTCCAAAATGCTTGGGTCACCTGACATTCCCAGTACACATGACATAGATTTTCATCTTTATCCTTACAAAAACAACACAAACTGTTATCAACCTTTTTCATTTTGAGCAACTCATGTTTTGTGTAGATAATACAATGTAGAAATTTATATTGGAAATCAATTAGCTTTATATCTTGTAAACCCTTTTTATATACTGTAAAAATATTTTTCCATTCAAAGCCAATTCCAGGAAATATATTCTGCCATTTATTACAAATGTTAAGTTGTTAGGTAAAAAATCCCTACAGTTGATGACGTTAAGTGAAACTATCAGGTATATATATATATATACACTGAATTCCAAAAGAAACTTTGCAATTTTAAAACTGAAATTTCGAAAGTGATCTCATATTTACATTTTCCTTTAACTTTCCTTTCAATTTTAAAACTTTTAATTGAGCAATATTCATGCATTTTTGCAGAAATGGCAAAAATGTCATAATCACGTGACGTTTCCGCTGGAACTTAGTCACGTGACGAAAAAGTTCAATAACTGTCCATAATAATGATTGTCACTCCAATAGTGAAAGAAACACCTTAAAACCAGTAAACGGTATAGCAAAAATATCGCGAATCCCCTCTGAAAATTGGAAAAATTTATCAAAAACAGCCCTTTTTACAAGAATCGGCAGTGTTCCTTAATTTCTAATGGTAACTTGATCCGGCTTTACAGAGGGGTTGTGAGGATTGCTGACAACACTGAAACACAAAAAAACTGTTGTTTTTTCACTGCATTAGAGCCAATATCTGTGACGTTAGACCACCGCCAACGTTGTCTCTTAGTGACGTCAGAGATAGCAAACATCAAAGGTCGGCATGTTGTTATGTTCTCGTGCACTTTATGAACTTAGATAGATCTAATCAGAGCTCATCGACTGCTAAGTTGAGAGCTATTGGTCACTAAACAGCAACACATGGCAATTTCGTTCGAAGTTATAACGTCAGAATTGGCATGCAATACAAAGATTAACTAGGACTGCCGCGGCAGTACTTAGGTCTTCAAGACTTCCTGTTGGACCTTCACACAGTGTTTGACCTTCACATGACTTTTTGTCTAAGAGGTAAACAGTAACTAATACATTATCAAAATGACCACATTTCACTTGATATTCAACGTTTAAGCCTTTACAGAAAACTCATCATGACTGCAAACATGAATCATCTCAGGTTATACAGTCTTGTTGCTGCCTGATGATAGCTAAAACATTGCCAAGTGTTTTATTGCCAATGAACTACAATTTGTCAATCATTCATATATCATTATCATTCAAACCAAAAGTAGGATTGACCACATTTATATGCTGCGAATTTCAATGTTAATGTTTAATCTAATCTTAATGAGATTTATCAAAGATTGTATGTTCTTTTGGCTTTGTAATGTTATATAGAACAAGTATTTCTCGCGTGTCGTTGGTTAGCAAGGATTTTTCAAACATACTCACCAAAACACCCGTTTTCGAAATGCAAAGTTTGACCCTTCCTCGTGACCGGAAGTGACTGTTCGCGATCGATTTTATTCTTTTATCTTGAAGACCTTGCTAATGTCTAACTCTCATGCAAAAATCATTAAGTTCTAAGGTCTGTTTTTTTAGTTATCTGCCCTTGAAGTTGGCGATTTTGAGATTTTGGTCAACTTTGAAAGGTCACAACACAAAAAGTATTAAGGTTAGGTCTTTTAAAATTAAAGATTTAAATTTACAATACTTCAGCTGCATTCAGTATGAATTTCAGCTCTCTAGTGCAAGTATCTTCAGAGGAGAAGATTGTCAAAGGCGGGTGGGGTCGGAAACGGTCGAAAATGCACTAAAAGCAAGATGGCGGCCAAACCACATGACCAACGAATTTGTCCTGTTTTACTTTTTTTCATTATTTTTCATTGCACTTCTTTTAAAAAACATTTCAAGTCTCTAAGTGCATTTTGAAAAAAAAATCAATGTTAAATTTTAGATTTTGGATTCGAACTGGACCTTTAATGTACGCGTCGATTTTGCCCAAAAGCTTCGCATGTCTATTCCAGGGTAAGGGCTATCTGCATGCCAAGTTTCGGCGAATTTGGAGCAGCCGTTTGGGCTGCAGCTCGTTCACAAAAAAAGTACAAATAATAAAAAAAAAAAATAAAACTTGAAGAAATCGGATAAAAACAATAGGTCTTCCAGACTTTGTCTTGAAGACCTAATTACGATTTTTGAGCTCTTAAGACTGGTTACCATTTGTACGACTCAAACATGTGTCAATATGACAAGTAAGACTTGTGTCCACACATTCCCATTAATGGAAGAGCTTCGATGCAGACGAAATGTGAAGTTGAACCTGCCGACAGAAGAGGTAATTTAACGTTTGACCTTTTTAGCTCATCAGGTCTGAAAGACCCGATGGGCTTATGGCATGGCATGGCGTCCGGCGTCCGTCCGTCCGTCCGTCCATCCGTCCATCCGTCCGTCCATCCGTCCATCCGTAAACTTTCACATTTTCGACTTCTTCTCCAGAACCAATGACTCTAGAGAGCTCAAATTTGATGTGGAGACTCCTTGGCAATTGGGGATTCTAAATTGTAGATTTCATGACCTCATGGCCCCAAATGGGGTCACAGGGGTCAAAACCTTAAAAACCTATTTTCATCTTCTTCTCCAGTTCCAAAAGGTCTAGAGAGCTGAAAAGTTGTGTGTAGACTCCTTGGCCAATGGGGATTCTAAATTGTACATTTCATGACCTCATGACCCCAAATGGGGTCACAGGGGTCACAACCTTCAAAACCTATTTTCATCTTCTCCTCCAGTTCCAAATGGTCTAGAGAGCTAAACAGTTGTGTGTAGACTTCTTGGCCAATGGGGATTCAATCTTGTAGATTTTGTGACCCAATGACCCTAAATGGGGTCACAGGGGTCAAAACCTTTTTCCATCAAAAGTCTGATGAGCTACAGAGCCCATGGCTCTATTTTTATATTTAATTCATATATGTTTTTCAAGATCTTAAAAAATATAAGAAAGGATAACTCATATGTTTTGATGAACTATTTATGCCATTCTCTTTCAGACCCTGTGGATGACTGTTGTTTCACCTGTTAGCATATGGGGAAGACAACACAGGCCACATCAGTGTGTGAAAATTGCGACACAAAGTTCTGTGAAGCCTGTGCTAAATTTCACTTAGCATCTCCTCGTAGATCAGATCTCGTGATTTCACCCCTGGGAGCTGGATCAACTCCACAAATAAAGAACCGAAAAGTTATGTGCACAGAGCACAACTGTTTGGTTGAGTTTTGCTGCAGAGATTGTCTAAAGGCTGTTTGTAACAAATGCTGTATCGTCTACCACAGAAGATGTATCTCTGTTGTCACCCTCGACTCAATGATTCCTGAAATGAAACAAGTACTGCAGCAGAACTACGATGATATTGAGTTGCATCAACAACAAACAGGAAACACTTTGAAGAGTTGGAGATCAGAAGTGAAGGAAATCACACAACACAAATCTTCTCTGCAGTCAGAGATCAGAAGAGTCAGTCAGCAGGCCGTGGATCTGATCAGAAGAAAGGAGAAGAAACTCCTGGATGAACTGGAAACACTCACAGAGAAGCAGACTGGAGTATTGAGTAGTCAGATAAAATCTGGAGAAATTGACATGCAGACGTATCAACAATACACAGAATATATCAAACAAGTCCTACAATCAAACAGCGCCATGGATATATACGATATGTACACGCTGTGTCAGTCAGGGGAGATAACTGCTGAGATACAGAGAAAAGTCAAACACGAACAGGTACCAAGGAAAGTTGTGTTTGAGAAACAGCTAAATGAAGATAATTTTGACAGGACCTTACAACTCGGTAATTTGAGGATATTTGAAGATTCGTCCAATCTTGAAGTGAGGCCAAACCTAAAATATGCACCTCAAACCAAACCAACAGTCAAAAGTGAACCAAATCCTGGACAACTTCTGTCTACAGTCAATGCTAAATCAAACAATGATGAATATCAGCCAAATCCCCATGACGTTGAAGTTTTTAATATCAGAGGTACAGAGACACTTGTTGTTACAGATTATGGGAATTCAAGTGTCAAGTCATGTTACACAAAGGATAAAACACCTCACTGCACATCTCTCAAACTCAATGAAAGACCCTTTACATTAACAAAGATCTTCCAGGACAGAGTAGCTGTATCATACCACTCACACAACAGTATAGAACTAATCAAGCTGACTCCTGACCCGGTCCTGATCTCCACAATCAAAACAAAGAAGAAGTACAGATGTCTGACTGCTCTCAGTGACACGACTCTAGCTGCAGGTTGTGTAGATCCTCCCAGTATTGACGTCCTGGATCTGTCAGGGAGAGTCCTGAGATCTGTGATCACACCCAGCACTGGTCAGCAGCTGATACAGAGACCACTATACATGTGTACAACACGTCAGGGTCACATTGTAGTGTCAGATTGGAGGTCACGTTCTGTCTACTGTGTAACACAACAGGGGGAGATAATCTACCAGTACAAGCTGACAGGAGGAGAGTGGTGGACAGGTGCTGTAACAACTACAGACACTGGTTCTGTTATCATGGCTGATTACCGGGGCAACAAGATCGTCCAGCTGACAGAGACTGGGCAGTATGTGAGAGATCTGCTGACTAGACAAGATGGGATTGATAGTCCACAGGGAATACGTGTACACGGGAACAAACTGTATGTTACACAATATAACAAGGAACACATCAAAATATTTCAATTGTGAGTCAATGATTAAAAAAATACAATGTATTTCCAGTATTCCCACATCTATGAATTGAGAGCAAAATAATATATTCCATTCCTGAAAAGCATCTGTCTAAACCTTTATCTTATTGTAAACAGTTTGTAGTATGAAATATGATATTTAAGTATTGTGAATGTGTTATAATCGACTATAAAAAATATACTGAATAGCATGCTTTATTAACAAGATTGAAGAAACCTGACTTTAGTGCTATAAGAGTAAGCAGAATGATCTATTGTGATGAAGTTACACAGCTTGGATTAATTAAGAAAGAATTTCGTAACCGCAAATACTACAAAATATAATCAACCTGTCGAAATTGTGCATTCACCACTGTAAGAAATTGGTACTATGTAATAAATCAGAATCTACCAGCAATGAAATAAGTCTATAACAGTTTGTTTGCAATATTTTAAATTTAATTAAGCAGTTTTGAATATCCTTTAAGAAACCAATGAAACTGAAAATGTTCCGTTATTCAGGATTATATGTCTCGATCCTAATGATTATTGTTCACGCAATATTTCCATTCCTCGTAAACCCTGTAAATCACATCAAACTGTGTCCTGATTGCCAATAAATTAGTTTTATGAGTACGATATGAAGATTTTGATCATCTAGATTCTCCCCACTCTCTATGTCATCGGTGCTAATGAAAATATGATGCAATACCAATTGATTTAAATGGGTTTACTAATTCTATTTTGAACAACAAATCAAGAAAACCCAAGGCCTGATTTTAATGAGATTGTACTTGAACAATGTCTTTGAACCAAGGGTGTATTTCATACACAATAAGTTTGAAATACGGGTATTATGTTAATTCTTTTTCTAAATGTTGCTAGCTTTTAATTGATTTTCTTACAACGTTATATATGATTCTAGAAAATACAAGTTTTCGTTTTCCATTGAAGTTTCGTAAAATCTTCTCAATCAGCCGTAGATTTTTTATTGGCCAATGTTCCCTTAACTGTTAGCATACATGAATTTGTATTAAACATCGAAAAAGGTTAAGTTAATGGATTGAAAATAAAAGTTAAAGGTTATAAGCGTTGAAAATAACATACATTCTTTGCTAACTCTGTTTTTGATTTCAAATGACTTCATTCAGATTATTTTATATGTTCATGAAATTGTATAGAGGTGATATGTTTACTGAAATTGTGTAAATCATTGTGTAAAAATCTTATCATAAAGACATTTTGTAAATTAGTGTATATATATAACAATTATAAGGACATTTTGTCATCAATTATGTATAACTTATATGAAACATGATTTTGTTTTATAAGTGTGTACATTTGTCATGAAGGAGAACAAGTTTGATTGATAGTCAACTTCTTTGTTGTTATATAATGGACAAATTATCTTGTAGGGGAGTTAGTCCTGTTCCCTGACTGTATAGAATAGGAGCCCTGAGTACAGTCTAGTCCATATAAAGCAAGTCTAGACTACACTAATATATATATAGTAGAGTTAGTCCTGTTCCCTGACTGTATAGAATAGGAGCCCTGAGTACAGTCTAGTCCATATAATGCAAGTCTAGACTACACTTATATATATCTGCGAGAAAACCAAGGTACCGAAATAATTTCATTATGTTACTTTATTTTTTCATAATCTAAGAGGAAGTTATTCTGATTGTATATAGTTATTCTTGTTACAGTACAGAATTTAAGTTTTGATTATTTCTAAAACCGTCATGTAAATAAATTTGTAAAAATAAAATAAGATATAACATGCTCATCATTAGTGTAACTATTTTCATGCATTTCACAAAATCCTGTAAATGCAATCATTTTATAAATCAAACAGTACAGCTATAGATGCAGCATTAATGGTAATACATAACAAAGTATATGTGAAAAATAAAAATGTACATTATTATAATATATCAAAATTTGTTTTTCTGTCGACAAACCCCGAAGAAATATTTTTCAATATTGGTCATGTGTACACTTACTGTTTAAGAATATTCCTGTTTTGCTAAATTAATGGGTTTATCAATCTACTGTGGATTTGTTAATCTATTTATATGTGCGGTTTGTGTGTGACGTTTTAGTTGCCTTTATCACAAAATATGCAAAAATTGCACTTCTACTTTCATCTGAATACACAAAATCTGTCATGATTTCATGTATAATTAGTCAAATGTGGATAAATATTCATTGGCTGTTAAGCAGGTGTCTTTAAACTAAATAGTAGATTTAGAATTTTCAAATAAAGGAATACAGGAACAAAAGTTGACATTGATATTACATTGTATTGCTTTTTGTTTATATAACACGATTTCTTGTTGTTATTGGTGTATTTCGTTTATGATTTAAGGTGACATATGTTAATATATATATATATATATATATATATATATATACATCATATACAATCTACCATGTGTACATTGTGTGAACATTTTATTATAAATATGCTTGTAATGCGATGTCTCGATCGTTTCATCCCTGTCGAGTCAATACTATTGACGAAATACTAGTATCGGATTAAAATGATTCTACAAACGACTATGTGAAGTATGTTCTATTTAATCTATATCTTACCTTGCGTTTGAACCCATTCTACTTTACATATATATATATATACATGTATATTGATAAAGCAAAAGCAAATATATAAAAGATATCCTTTCAAAAACTACTTATACGCCTACATATTAACAGATTATGAAGTCATATTTGCATCATAATATTACTTCAAGTCCGATCTCATAAATATAGGTAAAAAGGTGTTTAGTTTGTAAGATTTCAATCTTCAAATATGCACTGTCCCTCATCTAAAACACACACACCTGTTTTTACGCTTTCAATCTATTCGCCATAGCACCCTCTGTGGTTGTATGTACCTATTAAGGAGACCCTGAAATTGAATGTGTAAATTAGCTAACAGTGCTGTAAACATAACAACACGTTATAGAGGTTAAAACGTTTATACATCGCAAACATTTGGGGAGAGGACCGACCGATGTTGATACATCGCCGCATTCTCTGAAAATATGATTATATATTATTACAATTAAAAAATGATAGTGAAATTACAAGTTCTCAACTAAAAATTACAAACTATTTGTCAAAAGAAAAACATGCTTAAACAACGGGCCATTGAAAAGTACAGAAAGGCTATTATGAAAAAAACAAATGAACTATAATTATGGCTTTGAGCTGAACATTAAATCTTATTAATGTCCAGTTTCCTTATGATATATATGTCCTTTGAAACATTGGATGGTTAAGACAATTAATTACATGACAATTACTTTGAAGTATCAGTTCAAGATGCGTGCAGTTTATGTCATAAGCTTATTTGGCTCATTTTCACTCTCATTTATTCAATGTCATTGTCATCTTTATTTCCACACATATAGTGGAGTGGGGTCTTTCCTTTACTGTTAATATGATTAACATTAGCTTTGTGAGTGATCAGTAACCTAAGTATATCCATGGTAACAATTGGTTGTCTACCAAATTGTCTACCACAAACAATTGTAAGACACGTCCTGCCCAACCTATCACAGATATTGGGATCAGCACCATGAGCTAGCAGAGCCCTCACTGCTGGATAGTTGGAGTTCTTAACAGCATAATGTAACATAGTGTTCTCATACCTGTCTTGCTTATTGATGAGGTCGGAAGAACTTTGCTGAAAACAGAGGAAGGAACCTGATTAAAAAACTTTAATGATGTTATAGAATGAGAATATTCTGAAACATCAGTTCCATAATGCAAATATCATGACTATGACTGATAAAAAAATCTACTTGTTCAGTTAGGCCTAAACAGTCTTTTAAAACTGGATAAAAATACACTAAAAAGGAACATATCAAAACAAGTACAAACAAAATTTGAGTTTGGAACCATAGTACCTTCTTTAAATGAGTATTATGTCTCCCCCCGAAGGGTCGGGAGACATATTGGTTTTAGCTGAGTTCCCGTCGGCGTTGGCGTTGGCGTTCCCATTTCGTTTCCGGAGTATATCTCGAAAACTATGTGACCCATCATCACCAAACTTGGTATACTGTCTCTCCATATCATGTAGATGTGCCTTTTGGAGGTTTGAGATTTAAAACAAATTATTTTGTTTATTTCCAAAAAGGATTTCATTTTTATGAAACAGGGAGTTGAAAAAGAATTCTTTCAAGATATTTTGAAGACAAACTAGAAAGTGTTTTACCCGTAAAAACAGATGTCTCCCCCTTCCTCAAATGCTCCAAACCTCTAAACAATACTATCATAAAGCACCATTAATGTTCTCTGTATAATTCAACTTGAATAAATAACCTATCAACTCCAAAATTGTAGCAAACAAAACATTACATTATTTTTTTGTTCTTGGTTTGACAGAAACGATAAGTGTCTTGAAAGGGTGTCTCACTATCACTCTGTGATGGATACACTGATCAGGAACGGGAGTGATGTGAACAAACCTGACGGTGCAGGAAACACTCCTCTACACTCTCAATGTGACATCCCCGAATATTATGAATACTCGGCGATGCATCATCGTGCATATCTTCCGGTAGCTCTGAAGACTCTTATCAAGGGAGGGGCTGATGTGAATGTGCAGAACAAGAAAGGAGAAACAGGGGTTCTAATGCTGAGACAGAACTATCCCTGGTTTACTGAGGCAAGGAAGTTACTCACTGAGTGACAGAATGATCTCACAAGCGTTGACACAGGATAAACAGGAGTATTGTTGGATTTAAAACTGATAGATTTCCATGAAAATTGGATGTTTTCTGATTGCATACGGTACAGTTTTCGTATAATGATCATTAATAGAATTTATTAACTGGTCAAAATGATTGGTTAATGGTAAATCTTTAAAAAAATTAGTCCTTTTCAAAACTAGAGGATATTTATTACGGGCTTTTTCACATTATCAACAAAAGATTAAATTATTTCTGATAGAGGTTTTTTCAAGTTTACATTGGCCTTTTAGTTATAAGTGTACTTATGTTGTAGATTTAGCAGAATGTGATGGGCATTATATTTATATATATCCTTTATTGAGAGTAAATAGATTCTGGATTAAGTTGAGTGAAATGCCAATGGATATATGGGTATCCAAAACAGGCTTACCTGATATTATGTAACTTGGACAATGTTGGATGTATCATGTAAGACTTATCTATTTATTTATGGTTCGGTTTTGTTTGGGAACATCAGTGAGTAGGTTTCAAGGTGGCTATTCTATTGAATTTTGAGACAATGGTTGATAAGTATCATGTTCAATCATCAATGGCTGAAGTCCATGAATATAATACATTACATTTATAATTATTTATTTTAACTATATCTATCTTGTTGCTGTTATATCTAAAGAAATAAGACACACAGAAAAACTTCAAAATACTGGTTGACGAGAGGGTATTACTCATCCATTTTGCTGTGGCAAAATATGTACATCTAATTGTTTAGAGGATTAACTTTGCTTTCTTTATAAATGTCCAGTGTATAATGATAAACGTGTAAAATATTTTGAAAATATACCTTGTAAACTACTGAAGATATAATGATCCATAATCTTAAAAAAGGAACCTACCATATGTACATGTATTATCTATCCCAAATTATGTTAAAGAAGCCTGAATTTTACAGTAACATTTGATTGATGATATGCAATTCTATCACTTATCTTATATGATTATTGTGATCGTAGACCAAAGGGCTTTCTACTGAAACAAAAAAAAGATTGCTTAATAAAAAATATCTCAATTAAAAATGGGTGTACAGATACGCAAACTTTTTCTTTAAAAACTCAATAGAATGAACAATTGCGTTCTTAAAAATATGTTTTTGTATATTCAGTTTTTAACTTATTGTTTTAATCATTATTGATAACTCATAGTTTAAAATAACATTTGATGAGATTAAAAAGTTAAAAAATGAGTGTACAAATTATCGAATCTTGAAGAATCATCAATTTACAATCTCACTTTTTATATAAAATACCCAACTGTAAAAGGATCTGAGGTGTGGTGTTTCTTAGAAGTCTATCAAAATCCAATTCACTCAATGGAAAGCATCACAGGGAGTATTCAATAGCTCTAAAATGTTATCTTGAGCTCTGCTGCCATGCGTTAGATTATTTGGTTCTTGCTCCCCTTCCTCAAGTGTACATTTTGGATCTCTTCATGTTCTTTGTCATGATACCCTTGTGAATATATTGCACTGTCAAATGTTCTCTATTTAAAACTGAATAAATGAAAAGACGAATTATGTCAGCAAGAGATATTGCATCTGTTCCATTATTTTGGTTTTGCTTTTTACATATTATCAGATGCATGTTGTTTCATTTCAAATGTGTCATACACATTCCCTGAGAGTGTATAAGTTCACTTTGTGACTGGTTATGTAAATGTTCACTATATTCAACAAGTAACAATGAAATATTGAAACCATATAACCAATTGTTGCGATTTAAGTTTTGATATGATATGCACTAGGATTATGTAGCAGGTTGATTAGACTAATAAAGTTTTGCATCATTGTTGCGGAAGATAAATGATGTAATGTTAAGTCACTCGTCGAGGAACTGATAAACACTGCATACTTTTATTCACTAAATAACTGTTAATTATCCCACTGGTATGTGATATTACTGGCTATGATCATTGCCTTGTCAGTCTGTCTGGACATTCATAATCATTTTATGTGTATGTGAAACATGAATGAAATGGAACCATTCCCTTCAAATAATTCAAATAAAGATATTCTGATAACTAAAATAAGTGCCTTATATTTAGCTCATCAGGTCTGAAAGACCCCTTGGGTTATGGCATAGCATGGCGTCCGTCTGTCCATCCGTGAACTTTTTCGATTTCTTCTCCAGAACCAATGACTATTGAGAGCTGAAATTCGATGTGCAGACGCCTTGCAAATGGGGATTCTAAAGTTTAGATTTCGTGACCCCAAGATCACAAATGCTTCCAAAAGGTATAATAAGGTGAAACATTGTGTGTAGACTTCTTGGCCAATGAGGATTCTAAATTTTGGGTTTGGTGACCCCTTGACCCCAAATGGGGTGACAGGGGTAAAAGCCTTAAATACCTATTTTCATCAAAAGTCTGATGAGTAACAGAGTCCATGACTCTATTTTTAATGATTTATCACAAATATTTCATAGGTTTGCCGCATAGTTTATATAAATACTACAGTGTAATAGGAGGTCAATATACCCCGATGAATGATTACTTTAATGAATTTTTCCAATATCATATATATTAACTAGTACTTGTAAATATCACCTTGTAAACTGTTCAAATTGTATCTCAGAAGTGCTTGTTGATAAAAGAATGAATGAAACACATGATGAAATTCCTATGTGAAACTACTTTATTTTCAACTCAACATTTTGAAATGATCCTTAAGTATTGTTCCAAAATAAAAGAATTGAATTCTATTAAATTCATGTTGCAATGAGAGAGATTTGTAGTAGGCAATAAGAATTGTAGTTATACTTAATATCAGTTCACATATGTCTCTGTCTAAGTTGTTAGGAAAGATGGAATTTAGGGATTATTGTGGTTAAATAATGTCAGAAATGCCTATTGAGACATACTTTATGCTAAAAATTGTGAAAATTATCAAAGTTAGAAAAACATGACTATTCTGACTTAATCTATTTCATTGGCCTTAGATCTTAGATCAATAACGTTTAACCTTTGACTTGGTCTAGCGTATGGTCAATCTAAAGTTTGGACCATTATAAATGCAACAATACAAATATCTCTAGATATTCTGGATGATTCGTTTATTGCATTTAATCTGATATCCTCGAGGCAGCAGTGACTTTCCACACAACCATTTTCACTCAGCCATCGACCCTCTACAAATTATAGATTCCATGACCAGAATTATAACTTATCTTCCACTCAATATTTGGCGATCAAACTCTTTCACTTTCGCTTATGAATTATCAATCGATATTTCTTCAAAACAGTATGATATGTAAAACGTTTAGTCTCGTATATCAGATGGCATGTTTCATTTAGTTCCCTATGGTTTTTATTTTATATTTGATAGAAAAAACAATAATTATTTAAAGGATATGTTGATATTTGTATTGTCAAAAACTTCAATTTCGAAAATGACAAAGACTATATATATGAAACATAGTCAATGTCAATGTTGTGTTTTCCTTTCAATTAATCCAAATAATTAGAAGTAAAATGGCTTTGTGCTCTTTTGTCTATAAAATACAGAATTGATTGGTTGCCTTTATTTCCTAATTTGTGTTTTAAAAAAACGAAAATGTTCTCAATTCCTTCTTAACAATGGAACAAAATTATACTGTGAACATATAAACAAAACCCTCGCGTCAGCATCGAATACAGCAGTGTCCACACCACCTATCCATTCGGCCATCGAGCCCTCAACGAATTATAGATTCCATAATAAGGAAATAATCAAAAGCATAGCATAAGCAAGCTTTGAAATTCTAGTCTCATATATACAAATGAGTTTATGGGTGTGTATCTGACCGAATGCATTGGTTGTGCTCACAGGTTCCTTGTCAATTTGAATATGGAATGTTCCATGGAAAAGACAAACAAGTTAATAAAGATAAGTAGATTAATAAAGCAGTTTCCGAAGCACTTCTGTTTAAACAGCAAATCAACTAATGTGATGTTAAATGACACGAATTTCGAGAATATGTAATGGTAAACCCTGTTGTACTGAAATGTGTTAATACAATGCCATTGAAAAGCATCAACAAGTTTATTTTATCTTACATGAAGGGAAATGTGTGTTGATAAAAGTCTTGAACACTTGACATTATTATATTTCATGAGAACCCAAGAATGGCTTAAATCATGACCTTAATTCTTCTGAATAGCTCAACTATATCATCAGATAAAAGATTTAAAACTACTTTTTATTATCAATAATTATTTACCTGCTTTTCATAGTCACAAAGTCTCAGATGAAACATCGAATCTTCTCGACAGTATAGTCTTCTCTGTTCTAGAAGTCTAACACTTGGACATGTAATTCAAGCACTACATGTACATTTGGGTTTCTTATAAGAATTATCAGTAAAGTTATAAGAGGGATGAAGAAGAGGAAGGTTCACTCTGAGGGTCCATATTACCTTCATGTAACAAATTCATTCATTCATGAGTTGATACAATATGAAGCTACATCTAACGATACCTCTGTTATTCCTTTCAATTTTCCTTACATATCTATGTAAATTGACACAATTGATTGCAAGGGTGGATAAGTTAGTGTTTCGGTAGGTACATGTAGCACCCAATTGGTTGTATTCTTTTGTCATGAACTAGATATACAACACTCACTATATACTATATCATGAACGTTGTATTCTTTTGTCATGAACTAGAAATACAATAATCAATATTTACTATACCATGAACAATCTTGGGATAAAGTACCAATGGATACACATCAATTGATACATACCTCTACATAGACTCTGTACACAATACAAACATAAGTTGCATTAGAAGATTGGATGCTTCTACATTTTTTATACTGCAACAGTCCAGGGGAGGTAACTCGTGCAATGTTATGGTGTAACTTGGTCCAAGTTTATATGTATTTCCAATCTCATGTCACAAAAGAAGCTGTTCATTCATAAAAAATTTCTTGTGTTTACTGTCAAATATAGAAGAAGTTCATCCATAGAATTCCTCTTGTCTTCCTTATACCATGAACTTCTAGGATGCCACTCAAATAGCTCAACATGCTTAACGCTAGCGACACATTTAAACTCATTAGCGAGCCCATATTCTCTTGCACACATGTTTCTGTAAAAAGTCTAATGCTTGGAAAAAACTCAATATTAGACTCTGGAATATTTCCTGATTCCTGGAACTCTGCTCTTACCATTCCTCTATTCAAGTCAGGATGTAGGACCGACCCGAATAACTATCGGGGTATATCACTTTTGAATGTGTCAGGAAAGATATTCATATCAATATTAGATAAACGTCTCAGAGCGTGGATAGAACTTAATGATATTTTAACGGAAGCACAAGCAGGGTTCAGACCCGGATATGCTCACTACAGACAATATATTTACCCTACAGACTCTGTGTACCAAGTATCTCTCAAAGCCAAAGGGACGTTTCTATTGTGCCTTTATAGACTTTAAAAAGGCCTTTGACTATGTTGACAGGGCTAAACTTCTATATATGCTACTTAAAGCTGGATGTCATGGTAAATTGTATAATCTTCTGCATAACATGTATTTATCTGTAAAATCTTGTGTAAAGGTTGGTAATTATAAAACTGATATGTTTTCAACAAGCTCCGGTGTACGTCAAGGCTGCATTTTGAGCCCAATTTTATTCTCCTTTTATAAATGAACTTGCTACAGAAATCAGTATATCTTGTAAACATGGTGTCTTTTTAACACAAGATATTGATGATATTTTGATGTTACTATTTGCTGATGATGTTAACATATTTTCATTCAGTATAATTGGTTTACAACAACAACTCAATGTTTTACATAAATTTTGCATTAAATGGGGTTTGAGTGTAAATATTGAGAAGACAAATATTATTGTATTCAGAAATGGAGGTGTGTTAAAAGGAAATGAAACATGGTATTATGGAAATACAAAACTTAAAATTGTTACATATTATAAATATTTGGGTTTAATATTTTCTTCCAGACTAAATTGGTCTGTAGCTTGTAAAAGTTTAGCTTGTCAAGCCTCTAAGGCTGCAAAAGGTGTTTATAAATTATTCAAAAAGAATCCTTTTGTTACCTTCAAAACAGCATGTACCATTTTTTACTCTAAAATATTGCCAATTCTTCTAAATGGCTCAGAAATTTGGGGTACGAAATACTTTCATTCCATTGAAAAAGTACATGCAACATACTTTAAATATTTTCTCAATTTGGGAAAGTATGCATCAAATAAAGCTGTATTAGGGGAAATTGGTCGTTGTAATTTATCTGTTACAAGTAGATTAAGAGTTGTAAAATATTGGTTGAAATTATTAAGAATGGATTCCTCCAGGTACCCTAGGCAAAGCTATCTTTTTTCAAAGGTGCAAGATGCCATTGGGAGAAAAAAATTGGGCCTCTCAAGTTAGGCAATTGCTTTTTTCAACTGGTTTTTCCTTTGTATGGATTTCTCAAGAGGTTGGAAATGAAAATGAGTTTTTATTTGTCTTCAAGCAACGCCTTCAAGATATTTATTTCCAGGAATGGTCAATGTCAATTAATAACTCAAGATACCTAGAACACTATTCTTTTCATAAATCTTTGTTAGAACCAGAGTTTTATATTATGAACTTAGATGATAAATCTTTACGACGGGCACTATGTAAATTTAGAATTAGTTTACATGATTTTAGAATTAATTTCTTACGAAAAACAAATGTAATTTTAATTGATGATAATGTAAGTGTTTGCAAAAACTGTAACTCAGGCAAAATTGAAAATGAATTCCATATATTATTTGTATGTGAAAGGTACTCTCATTTAAGAAGCAGATATTTATCATTTGTATCATTACCTGTAAGAGATAAACAAATATTGTATAATTTGCTAAATTCTATGTATTCAGTATATATGTACTGCCAATTCACTGATACGCTGCCTACGTACTATGGTAGTGTGGACAATCCTACACGTTTCGACTACAGTGGTTAAAGGGAGGTAACTCTGTTAGTATTATGGTTACCGGGGTCCAAGTGCATGTGTACTGACAGTCTCGCATGAATAAAAATGTAGAACTTTTATCAAGTAAACATTTATTACGCTTTTGTCAGGAATTGTATACAGTATTCAGTCTTTAGCTGTAGATCTTGATAAGGGATCGTTTACGTTCAAGATTGGTTTAGTGTTTGTACTTATGGTTTAGGTTAAGCTTAACTTTAAAGTCTCTGTATTTATTGATTAGGCTTGGCCCAATAATCCTTTGTCAAAGCAAACAGACTGACACAAAGTTTACTTTGTTATGAAACCCCCGTTGTTCTGTTTATTTTCTCAAAAGAAAGAATTACTTTCTTGTTTGGCAGACTCTTGTATCATTATTTCACATCATTAAGATATCATTCATCAAGACTTAATTCAAGCTGAGACATAAGAAGATATCATTCATCAAGACTTAATTCAAGCTGAGACATAAGAAGATATCATTCATCAAGACTTAATTCCAGCTGAGACATAAGAAGATATCATTCATCAAGACTTAATTCAAGCTGAGACATTATGAAGATATCATTCATCAAGACTTAATTCAAGCTGAGAGATAAGAAGATATCATTCATCAAGACTTAATTCAAGCTGAGACATAAGAAGATATCATTCATCAAGACTTAATTCAAGCTGAGAGATAAGATATCATTCATCAAGACTTAATTCAAGCTGAGACATAAGAAGATATCATTCATCAAGACTTAATTCAAGCTGAGACATAAGAAGATATCATTCATCAAGACTTAATTCAAGCTGAGACATAAGAAGATTTCATTCATCAAGACTTAATTCAAGCTGAGACATAAGAAGATATCATTCATCAAGACTTAATTCAAGCTGAGACATAAGAAGATATCATTCATCAAGACTTAATTCAAGCTGAGACATAAGAAGATATCATTCATCAAGACTTAATTCAAGCTGAGACATAAGATATCATTCATCAAGACTTAATTCAAGCTGAGACATAAGAAGAGAACAATGTGATGGAGGGAGTGAGTGAGTTAAGTTAAATGGTTAATTGATCCTTTGTGTCCCTATTCAAATACATGTATGACATGTGCATCACATTTTACTTATACTTTTATTTGGCATTACTTACTTTTACCACTTTCTAACTTTCATTAAATTTGATGATGTCCATGACCTCTTAAAATATTATGCCCATACCATTTGGCTATAATTGAGGTATGGCCCCCAGGTTTATATTAATAATATTATTTACTCAATCAATCTATTTTTATTTCGTTGTGCAC